>NW_021028659.1:118565-158375 GCF_004153795.1 Camellia sinensis
TCCTATTCATGAATCTAACATCATGAAGCAATTTCTTGGCAATTTCTTATTCAAAACCCAATGGTTTTTGGCTCACTTGGACCCAACACAAAAAATGGTTAGGACCCACTTTAATATTTAATTAAAGTCACCACACTTTAATATTAAATTAAAGTCCCAAAAATCATTTTTTCCAACAAAAAGTACTCCGTCATTAGTTTCTATGACTTAAGTGTAGCATCACAAATGTAAAAAACTTGAAAAAAAATAAAAATGTAAAACAGAAAATGAAACAAAGTTAAAGTGAAATGTAAAATAAAAAAAATGTAAAAAAACACATTGTCTCTCTCTCCTTCTTCAAACCCTAACCCCCCTCCATACACATTGTCTCTCCCTCCATACACTTAGAATTCAAATTTTTAGCTTGTTTCCCACATAAAAATCTTGAGCAAATGAGTATGCTCTCCTCTACTATAAATAGAGGAAGGACTTTCCATATTCCTTCAAGTTTCCATTAGGGGTCTTCTTTTGAAGATATCTATGAGATGAAGCTTCTAGTTCTTTTGAGATATATACATATATATATATATATATATATATAAAATACAAAAAGAAAGAAAGAAATAACAAACATTTTTATACTGTTTGAATAAAACAGTTAAAGATTTCAAATTTGAATCCTAACTGAAATTCGGTTTATGGATGTTGGACAAGTTTAAACATTTGAATTTTAGATAATGTCTATAAGAAAGGATATGTTCCTTCTTTGTTGGTGCCTGTTCGAGTTCCATAAAAAGAACTCTCCTCAATAGCCCATAGATACTGGTTTTTTCCTTCTCTGTTTCTGGTTTTGATTGCCTAGGTTAAGGTGAATACAACCTTAGTATTGTTTTCTGAAGTAAGGCATTCTATCCTGGAGATATAATTTCCAAGAGACCTTTTTGTATAATAAAGGGGAAATTACTATCTTAAAGAAAGCATCTTGGATATGCCTTTGCCTTTGAGTGTTGTGTTTTTCTTCTTTAACAAATCTGAGTTCTTTTTCATACACAATTTATTTTTCCTACAACATTACATCCAGTCCCATTTTGCCACTGACCTTTTAATTATTTCAGTCAACTCTCCAAATTTTTAATCAAGTTGCAATTGGGCTCATTTGTATAATGTCTTTTTAGAGTGATTGTAGAATGATAAGGTTGGACTTTGAGAGTTAGAAGGTGAATTATTATTGTACCCTCAACTTTGGTAGAATTAAATCTCAGTCATCATATATGTTTATGCATCTTATAACTAAAAAGAAAAACAGCATAACTTTAATTTTCTAAGTCATAACTAAAAAAAAGAAAAAATATCATAACTAAACAGATGACACAACTAAACAACTCATGTGTTTTAAAGAAGAAAATTGTTCCTACCTAAAGAAGAAAATGACATAACTATGGTGCATATGAAGGGGTGTATATTAGAATTTCCCATATGTTTATGATGATGTATGCACCTCTTACACTATCTAAAGAAGAAAATGACATAACTATGGTGCATATGAAGGGGTGTATATTAGAATTTCCCATATGTTTATGATGATGTATGCATGGAAGTTATAAAATAGATGAATGCGAGGATTAAAAGAGAGTGTTGCAATCACAAAGAACATGGATTTAGCCTAACAACAGCATTGAACAGTCCGGAGTCGATTAGGGAAAGTACATTTGCGATTAATCTAATATTTCATCAATTTAGCTGAATTGCCAAAATTAGGATCAAACCGATCTTCGATTACATGAAAAATCGAAACGAAAACAAAATTGATTCAAACATTTCAACCATCGTTATCTTCAAAAATGAACATAACAAAGAGAGAGAGAGAGAGAGAGAGAGAGAGAGAGGAGGAGGTTACCTTACGAGCATAAATGTCAGCGAGAATGGCACCCCAACCGCCATTGGAGAAACAGAGCTGAACTATCGATGAGCCGAACACAACGAATTGAGGCCTCTGCGGTCCCACCATCTCTCTCTCTCTCTCTCTCTCTCTGTTCTCTATATCTACGAACGTGTATATATATATATATGTGTGTGTGTGTGTGTGTGTGTATGCCCGCTTACTCTCCGAAAAGTGAGGCCTCGTCTTGGTTTCAACATTTTCATGTCTAGGTATATTCTCCATCTATTATTACGCGGATGGCAGTTAATTTTTTGACTTTTTAATTTTTTGATTATTTTATTTTAATAATTTTTTAAATTTTTATAAAAAAATATATAGAAAAGTAAAAAAGTGATGTGATAATTTATAGTGACTTTTTAATTTTTTAGCTAAAAAACTTAGTGCTCAAAAGAGGCTAGTCTGAGGTTAAAAAGTCTCGTTTTGGATAAATTTTTTATTTTTTTAATTTTTGTGAGAGAAAAAATAAAATGATTATGGGTAAGATGTGACATTTTATCCTATTTAATTAAAATAACCAATGTGGCTATTTTAGCCCAAAGTAGTATCCCAAATATAGCCTATATGGGAAAAATCATGCTACAGAGCTAGGAGTGTAAATTTGGCTCCGTTCGGGCCCAATCTCAGACCAGTTTATGTTGAGCCATGTGGATTTTTGTCAAAATTCGGGCCGGGTCAGACCATAAGCAAGAAAATTAACTTAGGAGGTATTTGGGCTTCAGGTGGACTAGAATATTTTTTAAAAAATTTTTTTCAAGCAAAATTTTATTCTTTTTTATAAAAAATGACACTGGGCCTCGGACTAGGTTTTGAGTGGACCTTCAGCGGGTCGATAGGTCGGGCCAATGTTTTAAAAACCGGACTGGTGAGTGAACCGAGAAAGGGATCGAGTGAACGGGTCACTAGTTCAACCATCAGATTGAACCGGAATCGAACCGTAACGTAATAAATATATTAAAATTATATTTAAATAAAAATATAACTAATAAAATTATAAATTAAAAATATTAAATTATCTTAAATCTTAATATTTTTTTTACTGAAAAATATAATAATATATTTTGAGGAAATCAAATACTCAATATTCTCTCCATATGATTTTAATTCAAATAATTTGATTGAAAGAAGAGCAAAAATTTTGAAGGGATATCAAAATTTCAAATCTCCCTAATTCAAATAATTTGATTGAAAGAAGAGCAAAAATTTTGAAGGGATATCAAAATTTCAAATCTCCCTCCAAAACCAGTGGATAAAAACAATTTCACAATGACTAAGAAAGTGCACCTTAATAAGTATGACAAACCCACATAAGATATATAGTAATGCTTTATTTTTAGTGATTTTTAAAAAAAAATTTACTCGAATTTTTATTTTTATTTTTTAGATACACATAATCTAAATATACATCTAGGTTCAATATTATCAATTTCCAATTAAAATAAAATAAAAAAATGGTACCCAAATAGGTCACAGCACGAAGGCGAAGAGAAAATGATATATTGGAAGAAGACAACTTGAGACACCAGTTTTCTCTGTGTCACACACACACACACACACATTTTCTATGAATTAACTGTTATCTTAATTGCCATCATCATGTATTCTTCTAAGCACATGTCACCATTATATTTTTATCATTCAAAGTCTTAATATTTTCAATCTGTTGCTACACCCAGCTAATTTACCAATGTTAAAATGAGAAGAAAAAAAAAAAGTCAACCCTTAATCTTACCCCTGATAAAATTGTCAATTCAACTGAAAATTTAAACTTCATTCCATTCAAACCAGTGTGAGTACCTATTTTTAAATGTCGTGAATATGAATACCTATAAATTTATTAATTCCTACATAAAAATTTGAATATTTTTATTTGGTTTGAATTTTTGCAGATTCATACCAAAAAGAGAAATAGGTTAGCTCAAAAACGTTTGAATGACTTGGTATTTGTCAAGTATAATAAAGCATTGAGACGTCAATACAATTCCCGTGACACTATTGATCCCATCGCTTTGACAGATATTGATAAAAGTAAAGAGTGGTTGGTTGGGAGGATGGAGAAGGAACTTGTCTTTGAGGATGATACTTTGACATAGGATGATGTTGCTAGAGCTGCTGGAGTTGAGGAAAGTAGCCAAAGAACTAGATCAATAAGGGCAATACAAATGGGTCGTTCAACTTCAAAATCAACAGCTAGACCTAGATTACAACTTATTGATGAGGAAGAGTCAATTTCAGATAGAGGAACGGAAGAAGATGCGGACGGATATGATGAACCCAATGATAATGAAGAAGAAGTTCATTTGCTTCATGTTGAAGATGATTTTTAGAACCTTTGGATTGTTGGATTGTATTTGTCTTTGCTCGATATTTTCTATTGTTTATGGATATTTAGTATTTGGAATGATAAATGCATAATGGTTCTCGAAAATATTTATTTTTTGTCTATACTATTTATTTTTAAAAAATATCGTTTGTAGTCGCCTCGATTCGATGAAGCCTTTGCCTCGCCTCGTCGCCTTGTGCTTAGGCATTAAGAGACCTTGTCGCCTCGGTTTGCTTTTCGCCTTCAAAAACACTGATTCAAACTGAGATTATTATTATTATTATTATATATATATATATATATATTGTTTTAATTCAACTATATATATGTTCATTGGTTTAGGTTGTTGAAAGTATGTATTTGTGGAGATTCAACATTGGGTATATGCTCTACTACAACAAAAATTATATTTAATAGCATTTTCTAATAAAATGCTATAAAAAAGTTTCAGACCATAAAACATTTTATTTTTCATAGCTATTTTGTCAATGTTTAATACAGTAGCAATTTAAGAACGTTATAATAAGTCAATATTCTGAAGAATAATCATAGTTATTATTGCATTAGATGAACGATGCTATGTAAGGCTAAAAAAATTTCCCTCCCAAAATCTGCCTCTATTTTTTTGGGGTCAGTTTCTTGCGTCCCTATGATTTGATAACCTCTCCTCTCCATCCATTATCTTTCTATCTCCTATTTCTTGTGTAGTTTTCAAGATTACTGAGGGCTTGAGAGCAGATTTGTGTGGGACAGTTTAGGGATGGCAATGGGGGGCAATGGGGTGGATATTAATTCCCCATCCCCATTCCCCTATAAAAAAAATATAATGATTATAAATTAGATGTGACGTTTTGTTTTATTAGATTAAAAAATTTATCTTATCTTTTTGTATCTAAAATAAGCTCAAAGCCAACACAAGACTATGTTTTGAATTCTTTGATTTAAACATGCTGCCACAATATCCAGTGACCATATAGATAGCATGGATGAGCTAGCTATACAAGATGAAAATGAGGCTGTTCTTGTCCCATTTTTGTAATTTTGGGGTTGAGATTTTTTTTTTAAGATTTTTGTAATAAGGAAATATGATGACATCCTGCATGGGTGTCAGACTAATGTAATTAATTGCCAATGAAGGTCCGTGTTATTTTTCTATACTAATGAGGCTGAGTGCATTTTTAGTTGAAAGGTTTCTCTTCAATTTATATTAGATTGGAGGGTGTTGTTGAGCCTATTACGGAACCCACATCGATAATTCGATCCGTTGGATATGTAGGGCTCATCGAATACTTTATCCCTATAAAAATTCACATAGATCAAATATCAATAGCCACTTGATCAGATCATATTTGTGTCAATGATAAGTATGATTTTAAAAATAAATTGTTAACATAAATGTAATCTGATCAAGTAGTTATTGATATTCGATTAACATGTTTTTTAGTAAGGATAAAGTACTCAATGAACCTTATCCATTCAACAATTCAAATTATCAATATGTATTTCGTCTAGGACCCACTAAACCTAACAACACCTTCCAACCTCTTCCATTTTTGGTAACATTCAGGGAAAATCTATGTAATTGGCTCTTATTATTATTATTATTATATAAAATCAATACATGACTTGGTGAACTGTCACATTTTTTTTATTCCTAAATTAGTCCTATACAACTACCATTATATAACAATTCAAAATTTGATTTGAAATTTCTACTTTCGATATTTTTTAAACTTTTTAACCTTCTAAATTCAACTGATTGATTTTCATTTCACAACCGTCCAATGCACATTGTTTGCCAAAATTCTATGGTTCAAATTTCTTCAAGTTCATGTGCCTGAGTACTATTTTTCGTGTGTTTATTTAGGAACCTTTTTCTAATTTTTAAAGTTTTCTATATTAATTATATATTATATTTAATCTTCAGTATAATTATAATTGATTTTTTTTCTTTTATTTATTTTTTATTTTTTTTAAGGTTCACAACAAAAACTAAATATACATTCAATCTTATTTTATTTTATTTGGTTCAACAACAAAATCAAATACACATTAATTAATTAATTAAAAAGTTTGTTTTATAATAATCAAATATATAATTTTGAGACAATCAAAAAGTTTGTTTGAAGAAAGTGTTATAAGACTCATATTAAATTGCATCAGGGCATAAACAAGGAATTGTTAGCCACGGACAATTTAGACATTAAACCATCTTTCTCTTAGCAAATTTGAACAATTCATTTTAATTTATCCAAAATCTAATTATACATTTAACAAATCTGAACCACTCATTTTAAGATATCTATGCATTACCACACCCAATCCATCCTCCATCTTCTTCCTTTAGTCCCCCACGAATTTTGTTGTGAATCTTAAAAATTAAAAAAAAAATGGTTGTGAACCTTAAAAATAAAATAAAAAAAGATTAAAAAGGGGTTACATTGGCCTTAAAAAAAAAAAAAAAAAAAAAAAAAAAAAAAAAGAAAGAAAGAAAGTAATACCATTATTTTCATGATCCAATTCCCCGTAACATACTAGTTTTAATTTTTTTTTTTGCTTGTTTTATGTTTATAAAAGCAAATTGTTTTGTTAGAAAGAGAGAGCAGAGAGAGAGAGAGGAGTTCATATCATAATTTCATGTTTATGTTTCTTTGTAGGTGGTAATTTAGTTTGAACCTTCTGTCTATTCCTAGTTTTTGTTCTCATGCAAGGTGATTTGAATTTCTGTTCATGGACCTTTAAGTGGGAGCTTATGTTAGATTCTTATAATGTTTTAGCTAACTGAACCAAAAGGAAGGAACTGCACGTGCGGGGCTCACTGCCGTACGTGCGGGAAGCACTGCCGCACGTGCGGCCCAAGCTGAAAAAAATGTTTGGCTCCGTTTCGCGTGCTCGACCCTCTGATATTTTTAAAATATGTTTCTGATGATCTTAAGATGGCAGTAAATTCATTCGAAACGTAATGAGTCAGGAAGTAATTTAACAAGGAAAGAGGGAAGTTAATTTGTGAACTTTGTATGTGTGTAGGACACACTTCAGGGGGAAGTAGCGCTCCGCCTCAACACTGTGAGTAGTAGTACTGTAATCGTACGTTTACTTATCGTTAACCATTCTATTCTTAATGTTTTGTTTTACATAAGCAATTACGTTAACATTTACGTTGTTTGAAGATCGGTGAGAACATTGAAAGATGATGTGTACCTCGGTATGACTCTGGAATTCCTCTGCATTCTGTTTATGGTTAATGGTTATTATTAATGTGCTATAGCCTATAAATTACCTAAGACTCCGTACAAGAAGTATTAAAACTATGCAAGTAGTTAACGGGAAGAAATTATGACTATAAACTCCGCTTAATGGAGATATGATATTTGAACGTCCTATCAGGGACTCTTATAATCTTATTTGATTCGACACATGTTTCATGACATGGACATTTGCTTAGAAAGGAACGAAATAAAAATCGGATAGAACCATGGGTTGCCTTAAATGTCAGGAATTAAGTATCAATAATATTGATTCACCTTACGGTATGAATATGAGAGCATACTATTTTGCTACTAAGAGACCTGAAGTCGTTTAGTATCTACGACATGAATGTAAAGGTTTATCATCATTATGTAAACCACGTTAGAAAGTATATTGCTCTGTCTCTGTTAAGCGTACTGTGATGACGATGATAACGATATAACAAGAAATGCTTTATTTTCTGATACGTATGTTTTGAACCAGTAAATGACTGTCCTTATATATCAAAGTATTCAGGACATCTTTAGCACAAGGCCCTTGCTCGGGGGTAATAATACCGTGGTTCAGGTATTACTGAAAGTCCCTCTACGGAACTAAAAGGTATGCTCTATATTGATTTATTAGCGCTATTGAATGTACCATGTATAGTCAAACATGAATTCTGATTTCTGTTATGATTCAAGCATAATTAAGAACATGTATGACCTTGTTTCTATTTATCCGTTCTGTTTATGTTATGCACTGACATAATATGAATTATTTAGTCTTCATGACCTATTTTGGGTATGGAACAAAGTACTGTGCGGAACTAAGTTATAGCGATCCCAATTTTTTTCTGCTATTGTTGAACTGTAATCCGGACTTGGTTCCGTAGATCTGTTGTTGTCTTATCCTCATTTCTATCCCTTACTCTTTGTTTTAGAGTTTTGGGTTGTGTTGGGCGTATTTCGAACAGGTTGGTTGAGCCTTAGTCTCATTCCTTGTCGCCCAGATTTTTGGTGGTATGCTCGAACGGGTCTCCTTACGCTCGAGTGGGGTTTTTACAGTTCCAGTATTTTGTGTCTCTGCAAAACTTCTGCATGTGTGTTTTTCACGCTCGAGCGAGTTTCCTTACGCTCGAGCGGGTCGAGCTCGAGCGGGTCTTTTGGCGCTCGAGCGGGGTGAGCATTGTCAATGAAGATACTGAGAGAGGAGAATCTGCGCTCGAGGGGTTCAGTTTTTGTACTTGACGCTCGAGCGTCCTTTTATCCGCTCGAGCGGAAGAGTCGTATATCAGTTGGCAGCTAGGCTATTTTAGATCACTTTTTACATCCTCTCTCTCTCTCTTACTTTTCTAAAACTCTATTGGAGAGCCTCTCTCACTAGAAACCCACCTTCTCTCTAGGGATTGATCTAGTTAGAGTATTCTCCTACTCTTTGGCCTTTACAAAAAGTGTGTTGATCATTGAGGGCTACATTTTGATCCAAGAAATTTGGTATTTGGAACACTTCCGAGTTTAGCTCTTCTTCTCCTTGGGTTCTACATTTGAGGTAGGGATTTCCTTATTCTTTCTCAATACTTCGTCCATAGATAGACATGTGGTAATTTTGTATTGCATGAAAATCATATCCATGTTGGGTTTGTTTGAAATCATGAGAAGGAACCTAGGGTTAGTTGTTTGAAAATAGTTATTTTATCATTGATGGTTGTTTTGGGCTAATTGGAGTGTAAACTAGCATGTTGTAGTTGAAAGAAGAAAAAGCCCTAAATTATATTTTGATTTGGTAAATTAAAATGGAGGGTAGTTAACCCATGTTGTAAATCTCTATTGTTAATGTGAGTTGGGTGAAGATGTTAGTGCCTAAGGGGTTAACTTTGGCTTTGGGATGGTTTTGAAATGAATGTAGTGGACTAATGTGAGTTATGGCTTTATTATCAACGGATTTGGTTTTGTAAAATGAAAGGAATGGAATTGGCTTTTGTGGAAACAAAAGGGATGGAGTTGGCTTTGTGAAAATAAAAGAAAAATGGAATTTGTTTTGTGAAATGAGAAAAGTATCTTTGTTATAAGTACAAAAAAAATTGGATTGTTATTTCTTGAGTGTTAAATACACACATGTGGGGGGTTGTACCTTTAACTACCGTGTTAGTGTTGTTGTTGAGTTTGTGCCCTCATAATAATTAAGTCTTTAATAGATGTACTAAATACTTGCATCTAGAGGTTTTGTCCTTGGTCATCGGTGGAGGATGACATGGTTGTGTTGAATTGTCGTGTATGCATCATACCATTGTTGATTGAACATTGTATGTGATGAGATGCTGAAATACATTATATATGTATACCTGTTCGGGGGAAATTAATTATGTGTTCATATACTTTAACACATTGCTTGTATCTTGATGGTTTATGTATATGTGTTATACATGTTGGTTATGCTCTGTTATGTTTTGGTTGGTAGTGTTATACTTTGCGCTAAAAATCAGAGGTACCGTGACCTTCCAGCTAGCGCCTGGAGAATTGACTGCGCTAAAAATATAAGGTACCATACCCTTCCAGCTAGCACCTGGTAAACTGGCATGTTGTTGTTAGAGGTATATCTTTGGCTTACCATGCATATAGCTAGTAGAGCAAAGTTTTGTTGTTGATATTTCTGTATGTCTGAGAATATCATGGATTGTGTTGGTTACGGTTTTGGAGGGCCGAGTTGCCCTATTGGTTTATCTTATGCATGTTGGTGAGTTGTTATCTCCCTTTTTATAACAGTGCATGTATAGATTTGGAAAGTATGTAGGAAAACAGATATTTTGAAGAGATATATGCTTTGAAAAGGCGTATCTGTGTATGTTAGGAAAATGGAAGAGAGTAGTGGGCTTAGTGAATATATTTCCTCAGGTATTGTTAATGTTATGAAGGATTGGTAATGGGGGTTAATGAAAAGAAAAGAAAATTGAATCGCCTATGGCGTTGATTGAAATGGTTGTTTTCAAGAAAAGTTCATACTTATGTATATTTTGTATAAACTGTCACATTACTATTCTAGTATGTGATTGGGTATTCATGAACATAGCTATCTGTAAGTTGTTATTGTTGAGGACCATGTTGAGATCCCTACTGGACTATATGTTCATCCCACGCTGTTGAATCTTTTTCAGGTGTTGAGCTGAATGCGCTGCAAGATTTGGATCTTCTTATTTGTTGGCCACGGGGCCTCTCTTGTATTGGCGGAATGCCATATGTGTAAAAGGGTTGTACCCTTCTTCTTGATTTGTTAATGATGTAAGCCCAGGGGCAATTTATTTATTATACTCATGTTGTATTTATTTGCATACGAATGAGAGCAATGTTATTCACTTCTACGAGTTGAATATACGAGTTTATTTCCGCATGTTATCTCTGAAATGAAATTAAGTAAATGAAATTGGTAATACTTCGAGTAATAAAAAGTGGGGTGTGACATAAGTGCTGCAATGCGAGTCACCTTTAGAATCCGTGCGAGCCACCTCTTGAGTCCATACATACATGAACTAGGCTTAAAGCCAATCTGGGCCAGAGGCCATTCTGTATTTCTAATATGGAACAAAGTGTTGTATGAAGCTAAGTGCTGCAAGGCGAGCCACCTCTAGAATTCGTACGAGCCACCTCTTGAATCCATACACATGTGAAAGTTATAAGGCCTATGGCCATTCTATATAAGTTGTTATGATATGAAGCAAAGTGCTACGCGGAACTAAGTGCTACGTTGTGAGTCACCTCTAGAATCCGCGTGAGACACCTCTTGAATTCATACTAGTATGTTCAAGGGCTTAATGCCAAATTATCCAAGGGCTTGATGCCACTATGTTTAAGGGCTTCGCGCCACAATGTTCAAGGGCTTTACGCCACTCTATTCAAGGGCTTACAGCCATTATGCTTCAAGATGTTATGTTTCAAGCCATTATGTTTAAAGTTTAAGCCTAAGACCATTCGGGAAATAATTACAAGATTAAGTTAACTATGTGTTCTCTGCACTTATGTTTGTACATTATAATTCAAGTTAATCATTAAATTGTTTACGTACTACTATTCACTGAGCTTGACTCACCCTGTGTAATGTTTATTCTGTAGGCACTCCATCTGGAGGTCAGTCAAAACCCGTGGCATCCGTTCCTCTTTTGTCAACCCCGGAGTGTCCAGGCACTTAAGTGAAGGCAACCATTTTATGGAGTTTTGCTAAGCTTTTGGTTTTGTACCCTGATTAGATTGGCCCACCGATAGGATGTACTCACTTGGGTCGTAGGCTTCCCCAGCAAAATTTCCAGACTGTTCAAACCTTGCCTCGACCATTCTATCCCCTTCCGTGACTCTTGCTGCGCTATCCTCCACAGTCACCACCACTGGCTCGGGTTGGGTTATAGAGATGTCCAACATGCACAAAAGGTCGGTGCAGTCGGGAAGGAGCACCTCCGGCTTAGGTAGGTGGGTAGGAGTAATATAGATGCTAGGATCGTAAGACACGACCCCAGTCTGGATAAGATTGACTCTTTTGGGGGGTGGAGCTTGGTTGTGTGTAGGGAGTGGGTTGGTTGTGACGTTAGGTCTTTCTGGGGGTAGGATCACATTTTTGTCAACAAGGTCTTGGATGTCGTGACGCAGCCGGAAACACTGGTCAGTATCATGGCCGTGCTGCTGGTGATATGTACAGTACTTGGCTGGGTTGTGAGAGGGAGGGAGTAGATTTGGCAACGGCCTCGGCTCTAGGGGTTTTAGATGCCCCTTTCTGATCAGGACCCCCAGAGCCTTAGACAAAGGCATGTATAGTGGAGTGAAGGTTCTTTGGCCTCTAGGCGGGTACTTATTGGCCTAGGTATTACTTCCGGATGCACCGGAGAAGGGTGTGGCCGTCATGGGCCTTGGAAGGGGAGGGGGAATGGTGGTGACCATACTGACCTCCGAAGCTCTTGCAGTTGCAGTGCCACTCGGGCCTGCATTGTTGTTACGGTTGAATGTTCTCCAGGGTTGCTCCCTATCCTGGTCAATCAGACCTTGCTTCATCGCGTCTTCAATTTGTACCCCCATCTCGTGTAAATCTGAGAAAGTGGGAAAGGGGAGTACAATCATTTTCTGCATCAACTTTGGTTGGAGATTGCGCACAATCATCCGGATTTGGTCCTTATCAGTGGGCCTCAAAGTCATCATCGACGCCTTTGCCCTCCACCGAGTTACAAAGTCTGAGAAAGTTTCCTTGGGCTCTTGCCTTGTCGTCTCGAGATCACGAGTTGTAATCTCGATCTGGGTGTTGTACGAGTACTGCGCGACTAAGGCCTCAGCCATTTCATCCCAATTTCTTTTGACCTTATCCTCTAACTTCGCGTACCATATGGCGGCCACACCCGACAGGGTTCGGCCGAACAATGAAAGCTTTTGTGGTCAGGTTAGGCCCATTGGTCGCAGGATGTCTGAGAATAGCCGAAGATGGACCATGGGGTCTCCGGATCCGTCGAAACGGTCAATTTGCGGCATCTTGAACCTATCGGGCAATGTCACGGCCTCATCGGTATATCCGTCCTCGATATCCGGGATAGCCTTTACCCCTTGTGATTTCTTGAAGAGTTTCTCAAGCTTGCTCAGTTTCAGAGCTGTATGGTCTATTTTGAACCCGAAGGGAGAGTCTGGGTGGTTGGGTGTATGGGTCTTGGACAGTTGAGGCGGAAGTGGGGGCGGAGCTGGCCCCGTTGGAAGGTTCGTGTCCTCTTGTATGTTTTGGATATTTGGCACAGTGTTCTGGGTGTTTGGCAGAGCATTCTGGACAGTGGGTGCCTGCTCGGGTAATGGAGCCCCTGGCGGAGGAGGGACTTGATGTGAAGCAGATGACGCATTCTGCTGTTGCAGTCTGGTAATTAGCTTGGCCTGCTGGGCCATGATCTCGGCCTGTTGCTTGGCGAACTCATCTCGGCGAATGGCATCCTGCGGCATGGCCCGCATGGTCTCTTGCATTTGGCGCATCATCTCCTCAACTCCTGTTGGTGCCGCCATACTGTTTTGATCTATCTGAACTACTGGCAGATCTATCTTTATAGCAACAATAGGGATCTCAATCCGGCTATCCGCTGATGGGGGAAACCACTGTTCTGGTGACCTTTGTTCAGATACACTGCGCTTTCTCTGCCTTCTTCTGACGACTGGTGGTAGAGAATGGAACACTGGCTGTCCGTCAACCAGATCCTCAGATCGATTGAGCCGACGACCTCTTGTCCAAAGTGCTTGGGGGGTATCTGCTGAGTTTGAAGCAATTGTGCTAGAACCGCCCTAGTAAAAAGATAAATAAAGCAATAAGGAAATAAATAAACAGATAAACAGACAGCATAACAACTTAAAATAAATGCATGACACACAGTCGGGCATAACAACACACGGTCGACAAGCTGAATACACATTGTCCTCAAACACTGATTATCATCCCTGAATCACTGTCCCCAAAGACTGAATCTGATACCCGCAGATAACTGATTCTCAAATACTGACTGATGCCTGCAGGCCTGATACCCACAATACTGAACTGGTGCCCGCAGGCCTGATGCCCAAACCTCGTAAACTGATACATGCATTCGTATGGAGACGCATCCCAAAGCACATAACAGATAAGTGAGAGCCAAAACACCCCTATGTTGGGGTAGGGTTTCCCTGTCCTATTTTGTCAGGAGCTAGGGTTTCACTACGCACGCAGCGGTTTCAAACAACCTATAAACGGGTAAGCAACCTGTCCTAGTTTGGAATGGTCACTATGGATCCGAATATGCACTAGGTCGAATGGTCAAAGAGGGTGCCCCGGTAAAACCGGGGTTTGTGTTCCCATACTGGCAGAGCCCACAATCGGTCAGCCTTATGGTCATGCCTTGACAAGACAAGCCTCCGGCAAACCGTTCAGGAATAGCAGATGGCAAACACGGTGTCCTAGGCGCACCAATGCAAATGCAATGCAAAGAAACACGTAAGTGTAGTCAAAACCAGATATCATGAGTTCGAGTCAAGTTCTCTAAATCCCCAGCAGAGTCGCCAGAAACTGTAGACGTCCCCGAATGCCCCGGGAGGGTGGAGCTCCCATTCTGTTCATTTGGGGTCACTACAGCTCAGGACTCTCAAATTTGTCACGGTTCTAAGTCCGAACCAAAGAGTCCAAATCTGGCAAATCGTTTTGAGAAAACAGATTTTGAAAGAAGTGCCAAACATGGACTGCTTTGCCAGATACAGACTCGCCACCTAAATATTTTATTTTGGGGAAATTTAGGAAACCCTGACTCGGGAACTTGGGTATGATTGGGGAAGGTCACGTCGTGAGCACCCCCGCTCGCCCGATCAAAGATCGGCCTCTACTAACCATGATATCTATTTTTGAAAACATTATGCGTTCTTATTCCGACCATGATATCTATTTTTGAAAACATTATGTGTTCTTATTCCGGTTATTAGCCTAGATTACTACGTGATGCGCACAGGATACAAGTATAGACTAGATCGTCTGATTTAGAACAAAACATTTCATGTTTGTTTATTTGAAAGTCGGTTTGCTACTCGCAAGTAGGCTTAAAGATGCAGATTTTGCCACCCTCAGGTGGGCTTAAGAAAAGATGGTTTTGCCACTATCGGGTGGGCTTAAAACTCACAGTCAATGATTTGTTCCAATCCAAATAACCCAACCTTCACCCACAGGCATTCAGGCAGTTATATCACATAAGCAATTAGCCTCATGGTAAGCATGCTATTCATGGCAATCACTCACACGCATGCAAGGATGCTAAAGCATAAAAACTTACCGAGTACTCCAAGCCAAAACAGAAACTATGTTAGAAATCCATGCATGATCCTAACTATACAGAAATGCCTAATGCAACACATGCAAAAATGCAACTAATATAGGCTCGGCTATTCTAAACATGGCATATGAAATGCTACAGCTAACACGTATTCAACTTGGAATTGAAAATACGATGCAGTTAGTATGATGCGCCGAGCCCGGTGCATGCAAAACAGATGAATGAATGCAAACATGCTATCATACTGTATGATAATTTAAACATGCCCTAATCTAACAATCATAAGCAGGTAAATAAAAGGGAAGAAAGACGTAGGGTTGGAAGACATACAGCACACACACGCACACTTATTACAGTTGTGCCCTCGCGCAGAGGGTCCGAATAAATAGTACAGTCCAAATAGTACAGTCCAAATATATACAAATTCCTAATTAATTTACAAATTAACTAAGAAAGCTGTAAACTGGCATGCAAGCCAGGGACTGCCTTGACTCTTCTTCAGATGATGGATGATGCATGTCCGGGCTGCCTTGCGCGGAAATCCACTGGGATTCTCCAATTAGCCTCTGTTTTGCAATTATTTCTTGGAAAGCGCGCCAAGCCCCGAAAGACTGCTGATTCTTGATTTGCTGCAACAGAGAGTAGGAAAGGGGCATAGAAATGTATTTTCACAGATGTATGTGTGCCTCGATCCTCGTGCCACCAATCACGCATACCGATGCATGATGGCCGAGGGGTCGATTTGCATTATTTAATATAGAATGAATGCACATGAAAACTCAACTAAAACCTAACTCCATCACGGATAATCCGGAGTGTCGGTGACTGGGGAATTGAGACACGTTTCGTCACTCAGAGTACGAAACGTACCTTGTTTCCCGTGCTCGGGCTAACCCCTATCCCAAGCACGATGCAATATGCATGATATGCATGAAATGCAACTAATATACAACCTAACATGCAACATGCTATGAAATGACATACACGATGCACGAGATAACATGGCATACACAATGCGCTAACATACAACCTAGCATACGCAATGCTATGAAATGAAATGACATACACAATGCAATATGGGCTTACACCAACATGAGTGGACCTCAGCCACACTCGCATAAGAGGCCATCAGATGAAAATGAGACAACTCGAGATGCGTGCACGCATGCACGCGAACCGAGGACCGACCCCAAGGCACCAAAATGCCACTCTAACAAGGCATGGCAAGGCATGGAATATGATATGCTAGCATGCAAATTTCAGAACTGAAATGCGACACAAAACAGCCCCGAATCATGATGATGTAGCACCCGATGCATGAAATGGTCCCGAAATGCAAGATTAAGCGCATGAAATGACTTGTAGCTACATCAAGCATGCATTATTTGCTTATGACATGTGAAGACAGATTTAAGGCAGCCCCAAAATAAGCATGTTTTCAGTTCTAAGCAAGGCCAAACAGCAAATACAAATAGGGAAAAACTAGCATGCAAAAATGGCCCTAAATATGAGATAAAGAAGTGAGTCGCAGCTTCAGACCTCAAACAGATTAGGGCCCTTCAACAATGTTGAAGAGGGGCCCAAAATATGATGTTTTACAGTTTACAACAAACCCCAAAAACCAGCACAGGTATGGCTAAGATCTCATGCAAGAAAGGGGCCAAAAGATGGACAAAGAAGCAAGTAGTGGTTTCTGGCCTCAAACACAAAGGGGCCCTTCAACAATGTTGAAGAGGAGCCAAAAATAATGCATTTTACAGTTGATGGACGGACCCAAAACAGTATGCATGCAAGCCTAAAATACTACTCAAAATAAGGCCCAAAAGAGAGATATAACACGAAGTATATAAATGATACCCCAAACAGTGAAAGACCCTTGATGAAACATTAAGAGGGGGTCAAAATAAGGTCATTTGTAGTTTGGACCACAGCCCAAAAACAGAACCAAAAGAGGCTAACAAATCATGCAAAAACATGGCCAAAAGAGAGATATAATGGCAAGTAGCAAATGGAAGCTTCAAAAAGCAATGATCCCTTCAACAATATTGAAGAAGGACTCAAAATAAGAAACTTTTCAGCTGATGACAGAGCTCCAAACAGTTTATACATAGGCCAAAAATACTACACAAGCAGTAGGCGTACAAAAGAGATAATGAAGCAAGTGCAACAAGGAGACCTCGAACAGGTAAATACCCTTAAACAAACATGAAAAAAAGCTCAAAATAAGCCTAGTTCTAGTTAGGGTCGGAGCCCAAAACAGCAAGCAATATGGATAAGAAAGCATGCAAAATTTGGACAAAAAAGGGGGAAAATGTAGCTTACCCTTGTAGACCAATCTTTAGCAACTCTTGGCTTGAGTTTGGTGGCTCCTTAGGCTCTGAAGAACAGCCTCTATCTGCTGGAATGGAGGATGGAAGGGTGGGGCTATGGGTTGTAGTGTAAAATGGTGTAGGGCTTGAAGGTTTAAAACTTGGAGATAGAGAGGAAGAGAGATATAATGCAAAGGGCTTGAGGGGGATTTTTGTAACCCTAAACCAGCAGCTGGAGCTGCTGATATATAGGCACAAAAAGGGGGGAAAAGCGGGGAAAATGGAGGGAAAACCAACCAAGTTTCCCTCCAAAATGCAGCCCCTCGGATATAGAATCTGGGGGGAAAATGAATACACAGCTGTAAGGAACAGGGTGCAAGGATTCTGGCCGGCTGGTTATCTTGGTTGCAGGTGGCCGGCCGGCTACTTCCCATGGCCGGCCGGCCTCATGGCCGGCCGGCCAAGGGTCAAAAGGTTCAAGTATAATTAGTGGCCGACCACTACAAAAAGAGAGCCTCTGATGTGTGCACAACACAACCCTGTGGTTAAACACTGGAAAAAGTGAACCAGGAGAGAGAACAACCCACTTTTCAAAGGGGTTCAAAAGGGTCAACAACAGTTACTAGCCGGCCACCAAATATTGGTGGCCTCCCAGTTGTGTACATCACAAATATGGGGTTTGGGGTTAAAGAAAGTGGCCCCGGGGTGGTCAACATTAGCTTTTTAGTGAGGTAAACGGGCGACGGAGAGCGATGAAGAAATAAAGTTGGCTTTTCAGAACAATTGCTGGCCTCCCATCCTCCTACAAGCTTCCTAACAATGAAAATAAGGTCTCCACCAAAAATGAACCAAAACGGATGCAAAACGGAGGTTCAAAACCAACCAAGTTTCCCTCCAAAAAGCAGCCCCCCGAATACAGAATCTGGGGGGAAAACAGATGCATATTTGCACTGTAGCTGATGTAAGGATTCTGGCCGGCCAGTTATTTAGGTTGCAAGTGGCCGGCCGGCTACTTCCCATGGCCGGCCGGCCAAGGGTCAAAAGGGTCAAGTGTGATTAATGGCTGGCCACCACAGAAAGAGGGCCTCTGATGTGTGCACAACACAACCCTGTGGTTAAACACTGGAAAAAGTGAACCAGGAGAGAGAACAACCCACTTTTCAAAGGGGTTCAAAAGGGTCAACAGTAATTACTGGCCGGCCACCAAATATTGGTGGCCTCCCAGATGTGTACATCACAAATATGGGGTCTAGCGTTCAAGAAAATGGCCCAAGGGTGTTCAACATTGGCTTTGAAGTGAAGAAAATTGGGCGACGGAGGGCGATGAAGGGATAAAGTTGGATGACGGAACAATTACTGGCCTCCCACCCTTCTACGGCCTTCCTACCAATGAAACAGAGGTCCCTGCAAAAAATGAACCAAAACCAATGCAAAACGAAGGTTCGGGGGCCGAAACGCACAGTCCGAGGCCCCGAAAACTGACTGTTAGGCACCGGGAGTGGTGTTCGACCACGAAGTCGGTCTCTCGGACCACAGTGTCCCTCAAAAGGGAGAAAATAAGAAGTATGCCAAAAACTGGAGCAAAGGGAGATGGTTAAGCGGTCCCGAACCGAGGCACACGGCCAACGATTTCGAAAAATCGAGAACCGGACTCCAAACGGGCAAAAATGGCCTACGACCACGAAACGTAGCCTACGGTCACTGAGAGATGATCTACAAGACCTCTCCCTCCCTTCGCGAAGAGAAAACAGAGAAGACTGAGCCTGGTTCGTAAACCGAGGTAAAGCATGAAAGGGTCCGAAAGTCCGGAGGCAAGGCTCGCAGCCGAGACTCTGAAACTTCTGAATGAGCACGATATGCAACATCACCAAGTGCTCAATCGGTGACGTCTGAGTCTTAAGGTCGGTCAAAAATGGGGTGTCTACAGCCTTCCAAAGAAGCCCCTCATTTTTACATGCATTGGTTGCATTTCAGTGATTATTTGGGCGTATTTTGGAATGTTTTATTTACTATTTTTGGCTGATTTGATGATTTCTCATTTGCTTCATATACATGTCATGTAAACCATGCTTGCTAGCCAATGTTGCATGCTATTTTAGTCCATCATGTTAGCATCTTTTGGCCATGCTCTAAACTAGAAATGTGCATTTTTTGAGACTGCCTTGGCTCCGTCTTTAGACTTCAGGATCAAATAATGCTTTCTTTGTATACCTGTGGTTCAATGCATTGGACTAGTTTTGAGTTTCGGGGCTTACTCCATGCATCGGGTGCCATGTTTGCATGATTCGGGACCATTTAGCATTATGTTTCAGTGCTGAAAATTACATGTTTGAATGCCATGCTTCATCCTCGCGATGCTTTGGTAGAGTGGTATTTTATGCCTTAGGTTCGGTCCTCGGTTTGCGTGCATGTGTGCACGCATTTTAGTCATCTCATTTTCATCTTATGGCCACTGATGTGAGTGTGGCTGAGGTCCACTCATGTTGGTGTAAGTCCATCGTGCATTGTGTATGCCTTTTCAATTTATAGCATTGCGTATGCTAGGTTGCGTGTTAGTGCATTGTGTATGCCATGTTACACCGAGCGTTGTATCTGTCATATCATAGCATTGCGTATGCTAGGTTGTATGTTAGTCGCATTGTGTATGCCATCTCATTTGCATTGTGTTTGGGATAGGAGTTAGCCCGAGCACGGGAAACGAGGGATGTTTCGTACTCCGAGTGGCGGAACGTGTCTCAATTCCCTGTCACCGACACTCCGGATTACCTATGATGGAGTTTAGGTCTTGTTATGTTTTCATGTGCATTCATTTCATATTGAGTCGTGTAAATTCGGTTCCTCGGCCATCATGCATCGATATGCGTGATTGGTGGCACGAGGATCGAGGACTACACTCCCTGAAGAGTAGTCATGCATCCTTTGTTGCTCTCTGTTGCAGTAAATCAGAAATCAGCGGCCTTCTGGAGCGTTGCGCAATATTCCGGCATTAATTGCAAACAGAGGCAATCCGGGGCACCGCAATGGATTTCTGCGCCAGGTAACTCGAGCATACATCATTCATCATTTGGAACAGAGCTGAGACGGTCTATGGATTTACGTGCCAATTTATCTGCTTTCCTAGATTAATTTGTTAATTAATTAGGATTTTGTATTTATTCGGACTGTACTATTCATTCGGACTGTATTATTCTTTCGGACCCTCCGAGTGAGGGCACAATTGTAATAAGTGTGCGTGCATGCGATGTATGTCTTCCAACCCCACGTCTTTCTCCCTTTTGTTTACCTACTTATGACGGTTAGATTAGGGCATGTTTCAATTAGCATACTTATGCTTGCATGTAAAGAAACTAATGCAACACACATAAAAAAAAATTAAAAAAAAATACAACTAAAGACTTGGCTACTAACATGTGATATATGAACCATCTGAAGCCATGGGGTAGTGCACATAATCGCATAAGAAAAAACAAAATGAGAGATAAAATGAGTCAAGCCTTATGCATGAAAAATGGATGCAAAACATGCAAACATGATGAAATAAAGAAAACATGATGCCAAGATAAAGAAAGCTCTAAATGAAAAAGATAGAAAGAAAGAGATAAGGGAGATATACATCAAAGCTACAAACAAAATAGACTACTCAATAAGAATAATGGAAGCCACTACAAACCAACATAAAAGCTAACGTGAATGATTTAACTATTCTAACAAAATCATAAAATAAAAAATGGAAAAGCCACCATGCAATATAAATTAAGGAGCAAAATAATACAAAGAAAATAAGCCAAAGTGCTTCTCAAGCATAGGAATGAAAGAGAGAAGCAATAATTCCCTTAAAATACCATTAGAAGCTAGACATGATGAATTCATCCTCAATCATCATGAATAATAAGAGAATTGAACCCACTTTTGCCATGGAAGCTTCATAATGAACTTGATAGAGAATCTCATTCTCAATCACCACAAGATGAGAAAAATAGTAGCAAATGATGAAGAAAACAAAATCTACTCTCCCTATCATGAAGATAATCAAGGAAGAGGTAGAAGCAATCAAGTAACGAAAAATAAGAGATGAAAAAAAACTAAATCCACCATTCTCACCATAGAATTGATGAGATGATGGTTTCCCATAATCATCAAGAATATAGAAGATCCAGGATGATCATAAAAGAAAATCAAATGAAATGAAACAGCACAAGAAGCAAAACAAAAATGTGAATATGAATCTACATCATCTCTAATGAAAAAGGACAAATAAATACCCAAATCCATGTTAAGAATAGATGGAGAAGAGTAGATAACAAATCACTTCTAGGTGGAAGCCGTGTTTGGCTTCCAAGAAAGTAGGGAGAAAATTAGGGAAAGTAAAAGAAAGTGAAAGAAAATAGAATCTATGAGTCTCTACCCACCAATTTAGACCCATGGGTCACCAAATTAATATCACAAAACAACCCAAATGCTCATTACAATGTGAACATGGATTGAATCATGAGAATTAAACTTGTTTGGATGATGAGAAAATTGGTGAGAAAGGGACAGAAAATGGAAGAAAATTAGAGGATTATGAAAACAAAACATAGGGCAGGACTAGAACCCTCTATACAAGTACAAAACTAATCTAAATTACCAAAGAAAATAAAAAAATAGAGTGTTTCGAAGGTCAGAAAATGGGAGATAACGTGTAAGAAAATCTAGAATTCAAACAATCCAATTAATCCTATGGAGGAGTGGCTAATCCTTTCCACTATCCACAAGGCTCAATCACATATTCAACAAATAAATTTAGAATTTCAAAGTGTTTGGCAAGAGAGACAATGGAAGAAAATGTGCAAAGAAAGCTGAAGAACTTGCTTCAAGTGATGAACAAAGGCTTCTTGATTAGCAAACTCTCTTCCAAGCACTCGCAAGCTTCTAGGGTTAGACTTGAATTCCCAAAAGAAAGTAGCTTCAAGCTTTAAGCTCCATTGGTGTATCTATAGGTGTAAGTATAGAGAGAGAAAATTTGAAGGTCCCAAATGGCTTTTAGATCGAAGAAAAGTGTCTCTATGCATTGGTAAACCCTCCCCTCTTTCCAAATGGTGAAAAAGAGGTGAATTTATAGGTTGAAAGTTGTTTGGTCCATAATTCGTGCAAAAATTGCAGAGGTGGCAACCTCACATATGGAGGGGACATCTCCCCAAAACTGTTCCGTTTCTCGACAATTTTATACGTCTAGCAAAAAGATGTCCAGCCTTCTCTTTTATGGTCGGCCGGCCAGCTAGAATATGGCCTACCAGACATAAAAGTTGTACGACTGGACTAAATTTTGTATAGCTAAGACAAATTGCAAGGAAAACGACGTTTTTTTGATAGGATTCTCCTCATTTTTATTCATTCCCACTTTGTCTTTACTCAGTTTAACGAAAATCACAATATTTTGATTGAAAAGATGAGCTCAAACATCATGGAAATGATGGAATTTATGCATGACAAAAATTATTTAAAAAAAAAAAAGAAGGTTTTTAAAGGTCTAAAAATATTTGGCCAAAACAGATGGAAAAGGTTTGGATTCACTTTCAAACTTGAGCTTTCTATTGGAGAAATAGAAAGTAACACGCGTTATGAATTTTCATCATCGAGTGCTTAGGAAAAGACACCCAAGTCTTACGGTCGGTTAAAATAGGGTGTCTACAATCAACGTTTGAGTGATGTCGCAACTTGATTTTGTCATTCACTTCAAACTACTGCCATCTCTTTGTTCACATTTTGTTTGAGAGTTGGTTTTGGCTCCAATTTGAAATGCTTCAATGTGATACTTTCTTACTAGACTGTGTTTTTCCTAATCAGTTTATATTGATTATAATTGCAATGTTTATTGTTCTTATATTTGATAGGTTGTATTGTGAGACAAGCATGATGCACATGATAAATTAGAGGAACCACAATGTAAATGTGTCGAGTAGTGCAAAAAGATGAAATTTTCTAGCAGTTCATATTGTTTTTTGGTAGCATTCAGTCTATGATTTCTTTAATAGGAGTGTTGAAATTTTGGTTGTGCAATTAAAGATTTATGATTTATGATTTTTTTTTTTTTTTACTTCTGTGGGAAGAGTCATGTGAATTTTTCATATAGTTTAGACAAATATTTGTGATAGTGAATTTTTTGCAAATATATTTTTATTTTTTATGCCTTATTTGATATTTCTTTTTAATTATTCTTCATTTTGATGAATCAGATTCAATATTTTGTTTGAAGCCAAGAAATAGTTGTAATGGGTCATTGGCCACCTATATAGAACACTTTGTTATACGATTAATACCTAAGACACTTTGTTATAGGATTAGTACCTATGGGTTATTGGCTTCCCAGATAGAACACTTTGTTATATGATTAGTACCTAAGACAATATGTAATGGGTTATTGGCCTCCTAGATAGAACACCTTGTTACAAGATTAGCACCTATGACAATATGTAGGATAAAGTTCTTTTTTACTATTATTGGGAAAAAAAAGGTGGAACAAATAGCAATAGCAAAAGCAATTGCTATATGCCCCAATTATGTGGTGGTGGGCTTCTAGTTAGGAATTAATAACCTCTATCAGTTCTGTTTGGGGGGAGTGTCTTTAGGCATGGGTTATTTTCCCCTAATGTATGTATGTATTCAAGTCAAAATGGTACATCTGTTTCTAAATTAGTATCATTACTGGGTAATCTTTCACTTTATCAAATTTCAATGCCTTGAAGAAATGGTGAATAAACATTTTGGTACAAAAAAGTAACCATCCTAGCTTATTAAAAAGAAAAAAAAATACTAATAATCCAATTTATAATGAAAGAGCCAACCATCAACACACATAGAGAGAAGCAAAACAATTCCAACATTTCTAATGCTGATCAGTCACCTACAAGAAAATCACTCCAACGATTGAATTCGCTTTAAAAATCAATTAAAATAAATCATAATAGAAAAAATCACATCAAAATACTTAGAGAAACAGGGAAATCAATAGCCATATGAATTAAGAGGAACTTAACATAAAAAAAAAAAAAAATCTCCAACATAACCCTTCTCGATAATAAGCACCAGTGCCTTCCCCAATTTACGTGCAATTATCAAACTAAATACCAGCAATTATCACATACATACTTGAACACTTTTTCTATGCTCAATATATGTAATTCCTCATCGAAGGATAAAGAAAAAAAACCATTAAAAAAATTACCATACAAAAAAAGGTCACACTTGATAAAATACAGACATTATTTACACTAGCGTTAGATAATTATGAGATCTTGAGAATAATATGAATGTTTTGATTGGTAATAATGTGACCATTATGTTTGATTCGATGATTAGAACAAAAGCATAAGTAGTTAAGTATGGACTTGTTGAGATGCTGAGATGCTGTTGTGTTGTTGTTTGATGTTTGCTGGTGTTGTCGCTGTTTGTAAGGGTGTAGAACTTGTTGTCCAACTTGTAACAGATCAGGTATTTATTAATGGTTTTGTCACTATGTGTAATTTTGGGCAGCTGATGGTATTTTGGCTGGAAGGGTATGAAGGCGATATTTTTTGTGTTGCTCATCTGATAGAGTGCATAGAGCAGTAGGGGGTAGTTTATCTGGTTTGTTTCTATAGGTAGTCAACTTGGTTCTGCTGCAGTATTGATGATGCTTTTGCAGTATGGTGTATGCTATGATGAATAACTCAGTATCTTATAGTTGATACTACTGTTGATGTTGCAATTCTTGGTGTTGTTTGCTGCTACCTTGGGTGTTAATTACTTAGTGTATGTTGGTGTTGCTAGGAGTTTGCTGGTGTATTGGTTATAAGTTGCTGGAGGAGTTTGCTGGGGCAGGAGTTGGCAGATCTAGAAAGTTGCCTTTGCTGTGTGGTTGGTTGGTTTTTTATTTATGTTTTCATTTTGTTTCTTTATTTTAGATTGGTATCTCACCAATCTGTGGGTTTAGTGCTAGCAGATGATTATGCATCCTCCTTGGTGCCAACCTAGTTGGGATTGTGGAGTGATCTTCTTTATTTCGTTGTTTCCTAATTAGTCTATATTCGTGATAGATAGGATCAAAGTCACCGGCATTAGCCACCTATTCACGTCACAAGGAATTGAATGAATAAACAGACTTCCCAAAACCCCCTTCAGAAAAAGGAGAGCAAATATCAGACCAAGCAACCTTGCACCCACCCTTGTCCAAACTAGATCCCTTCCAAAGAAATATCCTTAAAGATTGTTGGATAGCAGAGAGCACTTTCTTGGGAAGAATAAACAAAGAGGACCAATAAACTTGCATAGAGAAAATAACAGATTTGATGAGCTGGAGTCTACCTGCATAGGAAAGCCAGTTAGAAGTCCAACTTCTGATTTTGGAAGCGATCCTTTCAATTAGGTTTCTACAGTCCTTAACCTTCAGTCTAGTGTTGAGAAACAAGGGAACCCCAAGGTAGTCCACTGTAAGAGAACCTTCAGAGTAACCCAATACAGATAACATACTGTCCTTGACTGAGTTGGAAACACCACTCAAATAGATCTTTCTCTTATTAACATTGGGATGAAGACCAGTAGCAAGAGAGAAAGCATTCAGGATTCTTTTAACACTTTGAACAGAGGCCGGGTTACCTTCAGAGAATATGAAAAGATCATCTGCAAAGCAGATGTGTGACAAGCCAATTTCTGAGCATTTATCATGGAACTGAAAGTTGCCCTTTTCTATCTCCTCTCTAAACAGCCCATTAAGCCCTTCCATACATAAGAAAAAACAATAAGGCTGATTTGACGAATCCCTCTCTCACTCCTAAAATAGCCACTTCGCCTGTCGCGTGTTGCCACAGATAAGGAGGGAGTAGAAATACACATATAGATCCAATCCATAAATCTTTGTGGGAAGTTCATAGCATGAAGAGAACAGCAACAATGTAGTCCCTGTGTGCTGTTGTAATATTAATCCACATTAATCATTCGATGTAAGCCTAAACTTCCTTTCTTCGGAGCAGCTCTGAGGCCAAGCAAGTGATCACGCAAGCTATGAGATGGAGCGGATGGTAGTAGGAAGGATCAAAGTATACCAGCGTACGAGTAGAGATCCTTGAAAGCTCTACCCGGAAGTTTTCCCCGAACTCATGAGGTTCGGCCCACCATTCCTACACTACCTCCCTCATATAGGGAACGCACTGTCAATTCAGATTGAGAGCAAGACCTTTAATCAATGCAATTCATTGGTTTGCCGATGAAATGAGAAGATCATTTTTGTGGATTGGATGATGGGACCTGGCCGACGCTGAAGCTCCTTCTTGGAAGCGGAGAAGAGAGGCTCATTTGCCTTATTCTGCGAAGCCCTCCATTCCTGACCAAATGGATGGATCGGAATTCGCTTTTTTCTTTCCTAGTATAGTGTGCCGATTAAGCATCCCGATCTCCAAATTAGACTGTTATCTCGGATCCCGGAAGCTCGGATTGTGCTTCTATATTCTATGTTAATGACAGAGCCACCAATCAGCCCATGAAGACCCATCCCTGGTTGTATGATAGACAGATTCTTCTGTAAATGATACGAACTGATGGCCTACACCTACAGACCGAGCTGACAGAGCTTAGGCGATGATTGAGAACCTCCGCCGAACCTTTACAGAGCCTGCACCGGACTGGTGTGAAGCAGTGGCAAACCAAAATACCCGAGAAGTGTCCATCGCGAATTAGACCCTTACATTTCCTCAGATGGGAGTTCTATAAGGTAATACTCATTAACATCTAGTAAGAGATTATTAAGGCCATTAGCTCCTTCCATCCCCAACTGAGACTACCCACACCGTGCCCTCGATTCGAACCAATACCGCCTGCTGTCAGCCAAAGGACCTAACGAAAGCTGTTCCATAGATAGAGGAAAGTGAACAATGCCTCGATATCTACCACACATTAAGTACACAGACCGATGGATGATCAGCCAGATCCCTCATAAAGATCGAATGAAAAAGAATAGAACGGGGTCTTTTTTTGCCACTATCATTTTGAAAATGAACCTTTAAATGACCCTCAAAAGTCAGTAAATAGATCCACCCGAAACATATAAAATGCGGTGAATCCTGCTGTAGAACAGGCTATTATTGATTGGTGAATACAACCAACTATCATTAAGAAATTCATCTTTGGAAAAAGAAGCAAGAAGAAAGTTACTTGCGAATGAATGGAGTAATAAGTGAATGGGCTTTTGGCTCAGATAACTCTGAAATGGGAGATCTTGTCTTGCCCTGTCATATGCTCAGCGACGGTCAATTCTCTTTAATTTAACAAGAAATTCCATGATCTACGACCAACCTTCCTTCTTTGCTAAAGAGTAGGAGTCCAGACCTCCTTCTGCGTCACATCTCTCCGCTCGCTAACCAATAACAAGAAATGAGGAAATTGGTGAATTGATAAGATTGAGTGAGATCATCTGTGATCGACGCAAATGTCGCCTTACTGACTGGGCCAATATTCATGTTCAAGCAAGATTCTGTAATAACTTGTGGTTCAAAAGCCTAGTCAAAAACTTGTAAACTACCAAAAAAATACTAAAAAAATGACAAACTTAGGATGAGCGGTATAATGTTAATATGAAATAACCTGGGTTCTTTTCACCTCGATTTATCTCCTGACTCCGCTCATAAAGCGTTCGTGAAGAAAGGCTAGCGTGGGGAGAGAGGCCAACGAGCGGCGGATATGCGCTGATTGACTCAGCTGCTGGTCATGAGTTGCTATCCTTCATGGATGGGCACTCTATATATAACCCCATCTTCATAGCTGAAGAAGACATCCACAAAACAGCTTTCAGATGCCCTGGTCAAATCGGCAAAGGGGAAGCTTCCTTCTCTTTTCTATGTTTGATCTTGGTACCTTAGTACCAATTCGCACCAACCCAATCTCTTTTAAAGGATGCAATGGAATCTCCTCCAACAACATATGTGAAAAGCGGATTTCGAAGTGAATTACCTTCTTATTAGAATAGTTACGGCAAGGAGGAGTACTTGTTTACCTTACTGGCCCCTCAGCATGAGACTGGGAAAATCCCAAGATCCGGCGGGTCTTATTTTAAATAAATTTGGGTAAGGCCTTATTCCGACCTCCTTCTTCTATACATAAAATGAGAAGTATAGCTCCAATCTGTGACCGGTGAGTAGCACCCCCGCTAAGCCTAATCGCAAAGATTTATACCTCCCTATTCTACGTTAAGAGCGAAGTGCATGGGACTGACGGGATCCCTCGCTCTCTTTCAAATAATCCAAGTTTCGGAAATAAAGGCAATGCGGCGTTAAGAAAGACAGGCTCGATAGACCTATAGCAAGTAGAGAGTCAGATAGTGGATCTTGCACATCGGCCTTGAGATCATCCAATTTGGGTGGCGCTCAGCTTCTTCTCTATCTGTTCGAAGATCAGCCGACCTCTACCAATCAAGGGATTCGTCTTGCTTATGTGCTTCCTTATCGCCTCCCTTATCGCCCCCTTTTTATAGACCCCCGACGCGAGACTCCCTGCCCGATGCGACCCCCATTTCCGATAACATTTTTTTCGCGTTGGCAATGTAGGGCGGACTGATTGGTTGGGGATACATCAGCAACTACAGGTTCTGCCACTCTCTGGTGACCGCAACAGGTTCCGTTTTTCCAGTTTCGCTTTACTCGATCAAAAAAATCTCATTCTACTCCTACATCTTATTATTGTGCGCCTTGTGAGCGCCTTTAAATGTCTTCTTCCTGTCCCTTGCCCGAAAGTGCCCCATTTCTTCAAGTCATTCGACCTGAGAGATCATCCATATGGTGTCTAATCGACATAGTTGAGTTTGAAGTGTTTTACAGCTGGACTTCAGAATGAAGTTGCCTAGGTATCCCAAAGATGGGAATCAAGCCTTACGTAGTTCGGGGTTAAGGTACACTCGGGTATTTAACCTCTCCTGTTGCGCTCTAACTTTTGCCAAGGCCGCCCTTCCGGGTTTTCAACCTTGCGAGCTATGTTCCTCTTTTCTTTTCAATTCTTTTCATTTCTTTTCTACTTTGTTCATTCCTTTTCAGAATTTTTTATTTCTTTTTCTTCATTTCTTTTTTTGTTCTTTGCATTTTTCTTTTTCTTTTTTTGCTCTAACTTTTTCCTGGGCTGCCCTTCCGGGTTTTCGGCCCAACGAGCCTCTCAAGGGTAAAAGTGTAGCTTGGTCCATGTCAAATGGTTCTGAGATCTCGAATCCGTCTGAATCCAAGAGAGTGGCTGTTGTTCGCTGACGATGCAGGAGTCCATCCCGTGGAGGCTGAATTTGCCCCTAGTGTTGTAGATTGGAACTCAGTTTTTCTTCAGCAATACTTTCTTCTTTCTTCCCCTCTGGGATTTGGCATTCTTGCCGATCTTTGTTAGCTTGAGGAACATCCCAATTTTTTTGACTCTTCGAGCACATCAGACAGTTTTTCCCCTAGTTTGAGGGCTTTTGATCTAGCTTCGCAAGCTTCCTTTGAAAACACTTGATCTTCTTGATCTGACTTTCCTTGCCCCTAGTTCGAGGGCTGCTTTGAATTTGGCCACGCAGGCGTCACATTATGGTTGACCTGTGAACTTTCTAAGTCCGAGTTCGGGGTTTGAAAGCAAGGGGTCGAGTCTCGAGGCTGAGAGCGATCCTAGGCTGCATAATCTCAAGAGCGATTCCACACAGGTCTTCACAGGACCGCGCAAAACATTTTTTTTTTTGAAATCTTTTAAGAAAGTGACTAGTCGCTTGCGCTGAAGACAATGTAGAACCAATCTGGATCAAGCCAAAATCCTTCTCAGTGCTCACATTAACAAGCATGATCTCATTCATTAAGGGCTTAGCACGCCTCTCTTTCTCTCAGTTGATCAAATTTTTACAAATCCCGAGGAATTCCTTCCTCTTTGTTTTCACCACAGTGTTAGAAAAAGTTTTAAAAACTTAGGTCAATGCAATGAGTTCAAGGCACAGAAAAGACACAGTTCTGGTCAAATACTGCCATCTCAATCAGAACTTCTAGCACAACTGGCACACGACAGAAGCAAATACAAGAGCGTGAAAATTACCGCTGTTCCATTCAAATTTGTTGGTGTAACTGGCTCCAAGCAGGAACAGACTCAAAGCAAAACGAAAAGACAAACACAAAACAAAATGGTGATGCCCGAGGTAACACCCCCGGAATCACCCGACCTTTGTACAACAGGACTGACTCGATACAACAAGACAGACCCTTAATCAAGAAGACTGACTTGAGACAATGAGACAGACTCAAAACAAAACTACAAAACTGACTCAACACCCAAGTCAGAAACTACAAAACTAGCATTTGCAAATGCTTAAAATAGTGCGTGCCATACGCCACATCCGAGGTAAACCACGCGCCGCCCGTAGGTGGTCGAACCCCTGATCACATACTTGCATTATCCTCGAAATCCACCAACCCGGTGGTGACAGACTTTGCCGAGCTTGGAGGGAGGATGACTTCATTGTCAATCAAATCTTGCACTTCGTGGCGAAGACAGAAGCAGTTGTCGGTGCTGTGACCGGTTTGTTGATGGTATGCACAGTACTGGGTACCATCATGCTTAGCTGGAAGGGGACTCGGGAGAGGCCAAGGCTCGAGGGGTTTGAGATGCCCTTTTTTGACGAGGATTTGAAGGGCCTTAGACAAAGGCATGTAGAGGGCATGGAAGACCCTGCGACCTCGGGGTGGATACTTCGAGGTTTGCTGACTTTGCTGGACGCACTCGAAAAAGGGTCAGCAGGTGCTGCCTTGGCTCTCTGATCTTTTCCAGGTGCAGGGTTAGGATTGGAAGGAACTGTTCTGGTACGACGGTCCCCATCTCGATTTTCCCTTTGCCTTAAACTGCTCTCGGCCTGAGTGGAGAAGATGTCATCCACAGATTTTACAGCAACAGCGAGCACCTACTGTTTATTCAATCCTCCGGCTTTCAAAGCCTCAACAGCCCACAGGAGTTGTTCGTAGGGATCGGTGTCCATCTTCATCTTGTTCTTTCTACTAGCCTCAGCTTGGTGGAAGGTTTGGGTTGCTTGACCAGTACGAAGTCCGGCTATTGTTGACATATCATTGCCAGAGCTTGATACAGCTTCAGGTTGGCTGAGCTCAACAACAATTCGCCCCAGTAGCGGGGGCTCCTACGGTATGAAATTCCCAACATACGATGCATTTGGTGGCGGAATCGACATTCCGCAGGCTATATCCGCCACAGATCTTTGAAGGTCACCAGTCATTCCCATCAACTCGAATGTGGTGGGCTCACAGATTTGAAATAACTGGGGTTCCCAGATCGGATGTGCGACAGGTGACCTGGGTGGGTATGGCACTTCAACGTCGGTATCACCCGGTATGATGATTCCCTGGTTTAATGTGGCTTCCATAACCACTATTTCCTCTGAATTTTGTGTCATCACGAGTCTGCTGAACTGATCGGAGGTGATGTGACTGGTGACTGACGGATCAGATGGACTGGACTGGTGACTGACGGATCTAATGAACCGATGAGCCTTTTCTTCTCTTGCCTCAGCAAAGGAGAACACTGGTTGCTCTGAACCGAGTCTCTAAACTGAAAGAGAAAACATGCAGCATCTCTGCCCAATCCCACTAATACATACATGAACATAACTGAATAACTGCTTTCGACTGCTGATCACTGTTCCCAAAATTACTGCCCCCGAAACTGAATCTGATACCCGCAGATATAAGTGATTCCCAAAATATAGAACTGGTGCCCGCAGGCCTGATGCCCAAACTTGCAAACTGATACATGCACTCCTGTAGAGACGCACTGCAAAAGCACATAACAAGCAAGTGAGAGCCAAAACAACCCTATGTTGGGGTAGGGTTTCCCTGTCCTATTTTGTCAGGAGCTAGGGTTTCACTACGCACGCAGCGGTTTCAAACAACCTACAATCGGGTAAGCAACCTGTCCTAGTTTGGAATGGTCACTATGGATTCCGAATATGCACTAGGTCGAATGGTCAGAGAGGTGCCCTGGTAAAACCGGGGTTTGTGTTCCGATACTGGCAGAGCCCGTAACCGGTCAGCCTTATGGCATGCTTTGACAAAGCAAGCCTCCGGCAAACCGTTCAGGAATAGCAGATGGCAAACACGGTGTCCTAGGCTCACCAATGCGAATGCAATGCAAAGAAACACATAAGTGTAGTCAAAACCAGATATCATGAGTTCGAGTCAAGTTCTCTAATTCCCCAGCGGAGTCGCCAGAAACTGTAGACATCCCCGAACGCCTCGGGAGGACGAGTCCCGTTCTATTCATTTTCGGCTCACTTACATGTTCGGACTCTCAAATTGTCACGGTTCTCAATCTGAACCAAAGAGTCCAAATCTGGCAAATCGTTTTGAGAAAACAGATTTTTTTGAAAGAAGTGCCAAACATGGACTGCTTTGCCAGATACAGAGTCGCCACCTAAATATTTTATTTTGGGGAAATTTAGGAAACCTTGACTCGTTTGCCTAAGGCCACGTGTCCGTCATCACCAAAGTTGCCTCGGCTCGGGAACTTGGGTACGATTGGGGAAGGTCATTTCGTGAGCACCCCCGCTCGCCTGGTCAAAGATCGGCCTCTACTAACCATGATATCTATTTTTGAAAACATTATGCGTTCTTATTCCGGTTATTAGCCTAGATTTACTACGTGATGCGCACAGCGTACAGGTATAGACTGGATCGTCTGAATTGGAACAAAACATTTCATGTTTATTTTTGAAAGTGGTTTGATGGTGTTACCCGCAAGTAGGCTAAGATGTGGATTTGCCACCCTCAGGTGGGCTTAGAAAAACATGATTTTGCCACTATCTAGTGGGCTTAAAACTCACAGTCAATGCATTTATGCCAATTCAAAAAATCCAACCTTCACCCACAGGCATTTAGGCAGTTATATCACATAAGCATATAGCCTCATGGTAAGCATGCTATCATGACAGTCACTCGCACACATGCAAGGATGCTAAAGCATAAAACTTACCGAGTACTCCAAGCCAAAACAAAAGCTATGTTAGAAATCCATGTATGATCCTAACTATACAAAAATGCTTAATGCAACACATGCAAAATGAAACTAAGATAGGCTCGGCTATTCTAAAGATGGCATGTGAAATGCTACAACTAACATGTATTCAACTTGGGATTGAGATACAAATGCAGTTAGTATGATGCGCCGAGCCCGGTGCATGCAAGACAGATGAATGAATGCAAACATGCTATCATACTGTATGCTAATTGAAACATGCCCTAATCTAACCATCATAAGCTGATAAATAAAAGGGAGAAAGACGTGGGGTTGGAAGACATACATCACACACACGCACACTTATTACAACATTGCCCTCGCGCAGAGGGTCCGAATAAATAATACAGTCCCAAATGAATAAATAATACAATCCCGAATAAATACAAAATCCTAATGAATTAACACATTAATCCAGGAAAGCAATAAATTGCACGCAAATCTGTGGACCACCTCAGCTCTGTTCCAAATGATGAATGATGCATGCTCGGGTTGCCTTGTGCGGAGAATCCCTTGCGATGCTCCGGTTTGCCTCTGTTTGTAATTATTCTTGGGATGCGTGCCAGGCTCCGGAAGGCTGCCGATTTCTGATTTGCTGTAACAGAGAGCAACACAAGGGCATGGCAAAGTATTTTCACACATGTATGCATGACTACTCTTCAGGGAGTGTAGTCCTCGATCCTCGTGCCACCAATCACGCATCTCGATGCATGATAGCCGAGGAGTCGAATTGCACGACTCAATATGAAATGAATGCACATGAAAAGACAACAAGACCTAAACTCCATCATGGGTAATCCGGAGTGTCGGCGATAGGGAATTGAGACACGTTCCGTCACTCGTAGTACGAAACGTCCCTCGTTTCCTGTGCTTGGGCTAACTCCTATCCCAAGCACTATGCAATATGCATGACATGCATGAATGCAATCCTAACATGCAACCTAGCATATGTAATGCTATGAAATGGCATACATAATGCATGATGTAACGAGGCATACACAATGTTCTAACATACAACCTAGCATACACAATGCTATGAAATGAAACGGCATACACAATGCATGATGGACTTACATCAATATGAGTGGACCTCAGCCACACTCACATCAGTAGCCATTAGGTGAAAATGAGACTCTCGAAATGCGTGCACACATGTACGCAAACCGAGGACCGAACCTAAGGCATAACATGTAACTCTAACAAGGCATGGCAAGGGATACAAGATGACATGCAAACTCCCAAATTCTAGCACTGAAATATGATGCTAAACAGACCCGAAACATGGAAAAATGGCACCCGATGCATGAGATGAAACCCGAAACTCGAAACTAGGCACATGGAATGACTTATAACTATACAAAGCATGCATTATTTCATCATGAAGCATGAAGACAGAGCCAAGGCAGTCCCAAAACACGAAAATTTCCAGTTCAAAGCATGGCCAAAAGATGCTAGCATGGTGGACAAAATAACATGCAATCTTGACTAGCAATCATGGTTTACATGGCAAGTACATGAAGCAAATGTAATCTCACCAAACCAGAAAAAATCAGTGAATAAATCATGTAAAAATAAGCCCAAATAACCACTGATATGCAACCATGGTATGCAAAAATAATGAGTTACTTTAGAGGGCCATGTAAGGAGTTATTAAGCACATGCAAGGTAGACATTTAGCATGGCATAAAAAACTATGAAAATCAAATATGGTAGTCCTAAAACTCACCAAATTGACCCTGGAAAGTGACTTCAAAGCATGCAAGATAGGGTCTCTTTGGAAGGCCAAAAATGACCACCAAACAAGTCAAGGTGAGAGGGGGTCACCCCCCTCTGATTTGGAGGCTCAAAATAGTGTGCTAGCCACTGAAATCTAGAAGACCAAACCAAGCATGCAACAAGAGCTTAGGTGTAAGGCTCAAAATAAGGGACAATCAAGCATACAAGGAAGCATATGACCTCAAACAAGAAAATACCATTAATAAAACATGAAGATGGTGTCAAAAGGAGACTCTTTCCAGTTTATAACAAATCTCAAAAGTGAACACAAATAGGGCTAATCTATTATGCAAAAATGGCCATAAAAAAGAGATTAGAGACAAGGGGCAGCATCTGGCCCCAAACAAAGGAGAGCCCTTCAACAAAGTTGAAAAGGGGCTCAAACCAAGGCACTTTACAGTTTATATCAAGTCTCAAAAAATGAACACAAGTGAGGCTAAAACAACATGCAAGAAAAAGGCCTAAAAGAGGGATAAAGAGACAAGTGGTAGCAGCTGGCCTCAAACAGAGGAGAGCCCTTCAACAAAGTTGAAGAGGGCCTCAAAAAAAGGCATTTCGTAGTTTATGACCAAATCCAAAACAGCTCAGAATTAAGATTAAAATACCATGAAAAAATAGGCCTAAAAGAGGGTTTAAGCACAAAGGGTGAGGAGAAGACCTCAAACAGCAAAATGTCCTTGATCAAACATGAAGAGGAGCTCAAAATATTACTATTTACAGTTCATGTCGGAGCTCAAAAATGTAAGAAAAAGGGGCTAAGGTAGCATGCAAAATAGAGAAAGAAAAGAGGAAATAGGGGCTTACCCTTGTAGCACAGGTTTCCAGCAGCTTTTGGTCCAAGAAAGTGAGCTCCTAACCTCTGAAAAACAGCCTCAAGTTTCTGGAATGAAGTGTGGAGGTTGTAGGCTTGGAGGTGGTGTGTAAAGGTCAAGAACAATGGGTGTTTGGAGCTTGAAAATGGAGAGCAATGGAGGAGGGAAGGGTGTATGCTCCAGCTGGTTTTCTAACCCTTCAAAATGGTGGTAGAGTGCTGGTTTTAAAGAGGGAGAGAGGCCAGGGAAAGGAAGGGAAAAACAAATTCAAATTTCCCCCCTAAAAGGCAGCCCCTTGGATACAGGATCTGGGGGAAAACAGAGGGTACAGCTGGAAGGCACTTGGAGAAAGGATTCTGGCCAGCCAGGTTCAAAAGGTTCAGGTGGCCGGCCGGCCATCAAAAGGGTCAATGAAGATTACTGGCCCGCCACCTCAAAAAGGTGGCCTCCCATGTGTGCATAACAGAACTATGTGGTCAAAACCCAGAAAATGTGAACCAGGAGAGAGAAAAGCCAACTTTTTAGAGGGGTTCAAAAGGGTAAGAGACAATTACTGGCCGGCCTAGTCATATTGGTGGCCTCCTAGGTGTGTACAACACAAATATGAGGTTTAGGGCTAAAGAAAGTGGCCCGGGAGTGGTCAACATTAGCTTTCTAGTGAGGAAAACAGGCGACGGAGAGCGATGAAGAAATAAACTGGCTTTTTAAAAAATTGCTGGCCTCCCACCCTCCTACAAGCTTTCTAACAATGAAAATAAGGTCTCCACCAAAAATGAACCAAAACGGATGCAAAACGGAGGTTCGGGGACCGAAACGCGCGGTCTGGGGGCCCGAAAACTGACTATTAAGCACCGGAGGTGGCGTTCGACCACAAAGTTGGTCTCTCGGGCCACAGTGTCCCTCAAAATGGAGGAAATAAGTTATATACCAAAAACCGGAGTAAACAGAGGTGGTTTGGCGGTCCCGAACCGAGGCACACAGCCGACGGCTCCGAAAACCAGAAACTGGGCTCCAAACGGAAAAACTAGCCTACGGCCACTAAACGTAGCCTACGGCCACTAAGAGATGGTCTACGAGACCTCTCCCTCCCTTCGGGAGGAGAAAACAGAGAAAACAGAGCTTGGTTCGCAAACCGAGGCAAGGCACAAAAGAGTCCGGAAGTCCGGAGGCAAGGCTTGCAGTCGGGACTCTGAAACTTCTGAACGAGCACAAAATGCAATATCACCGAGCGCTCAATCAGTGACGCCTGAGTCTTAAGATCAGTCAAAAATGGGGTGTCTACAGTTGCCCCTTTTTGACAGAACTCGGAAGTTATAAGCGACGGGAGTGAATGTCAAAGCCCAGAGACGACCCATTTTTGGCAAGGCCGAAGACTTAGACAAACAGGCGAGATAAACAAAGATGCGCCCGCAGGCGTGCCCGTAGGCAGGGGCAAAATGCAACCGACAATGCAAGAAGCCGAAGGTATCTCAATGATCATGCAAATGCAGCAAGCTGTAATGAAGCACATATTCACGATAGATGCAACAGTTTTAAGCAAGAATGCAAAGCAACAACTACATTTCATGCAGTTAAGAATGCAGAGAATTATTCAATTCTCGCCATGTCTCGCACGGAGAAGATACAATACCTGCGCGATTCGTCTGGTTGCACCAGCTTCAAATGAACCGTACATACAATATCATTCCTGTAAAAGAGAGAAACTTAACAAGTACAATATCATTAGCTACACATGTTCAACACTACATCGAATGCAGACAAACAGGGTGTCGATGGGAAAGCGCATCGCAATGCGAGAGACACGCGCGTAACAACGCAAGCTAAGCGTGAGGGTATAACAATACCAATGAAACGTGCACAACAATGCAAGTGGTATGCATGAGAATGCAAGTGACGTGCATAACCATGTACTTAAAACCTACATAACAATGCGAGAAAGATGTGCATAACGATGCATTTTGCATTTCTTGCACACTTTGTGTTTTTACTATGTATTATATCTGCTAGTTCTGGACACATTCACATACACAGTATTCTGCTCGTTCTGGCATACAGCTTACACGTAGCACAATACTGACTTGGCACGTACCTTATTCATAACACAATGCTGACTTGGCACACAGCTCACAACATAACACTTTGTTCGTTTGGCACGCAGCTCACAACATAACATTCTGTTCGTTTGGCACGCAGCTCGAAACACAACACTCTTGTCTAATCTAGGCACGCAGCTCTTTTTTGGGCACATAGCTCATTTTTGGGCACACGGCTCGCTTTCGGGCACACAACTCGTTCTTTAGGCACACAGCTCGTTCTTTGGGGGCACACAGCTCGTTCTTCGGGCACATAGCTCGCAACGCAGAATTCTGTTGAGTTGGCACACAGCTTGTTCTGAACACTCAGTCTATAACACAGCATTCTATTTGCATTTTGAACACACAGCTCTAGCACTTGAATTTTTGAAATCTGAACACACAACTCAAACCTTTTGTTCTGAACACACAGCCCACATTTTGATGGTGAACACACAGCCCACAGTTTTTTAAAGTTGAACACGCGGCCCAAACTCTTGAGGTGAACACAGCCCACAGTTTTTTTTGAAAGTTAAACACGCAGCCCAAACTCTTGAGGTGAACACAGCCCACAGTTTTTGAAAATTGAACACACGGCACAAACTCTTAAGGTGAACACACAGCCCACAGTTTTTGAAAGTTAAGCACACGGCCCAAACTCTTGAGGTGAACATACAGCCCACAGTTTTTTGAAAGTTGAACACGCAGCCCAAACTCTTGAGGTGAACACACAGCCCACAGTTTTTTAAAGTTGAAAACACAGCCCAAACTTTTGAATTTCTAAACATGCAGCTCATATTTTGAATGTAAACACGCAGCACACATTTGTTGAAAGAAGTTGAACACGCAGTCCAAACTTCTGAATTTCTGAACACGCAGCTCATATTTTGAATGTGAACACGCAGCACACATTTGTTGAAAGAAGTTGAACACGTAGCCCAAACTTTTGAATTTCTGAACACGCAACTCATATTTTGAATGTGAACACGCAACACACATTTGTTGAAAGAAGTTGAACACGTAGCCCAAACTTCTGAATTTCTGAACACGCAGCTCATATTTTGAATGTGAACACGCAGCACACATTTGTTGAAAGTTGAACACACAGCTCAAACTTTTGAACTTCTGAACACGCAGCCCATATTTTGAATTTGAACACGCAGCACACTCTTGTTGAAAGTTGAACACGCAGCTCAAACTTTTGAACTTCTGAACACGCAGCCCATTTTGATTGTGAACACGCAGCACACAATTGTTGAAAGTTGAACACGCAGCCTAAACTTTTGAATTTCTGAACACGCAGCCCATTTTGATTGTGAACACGCAGCACACATTTGATGAAATAAGTTGAGCACGCAGCCCAAACTTTTGAATTTCTGAACACGCAGCCCATTTTGATCGTGAACACGCAGCACACACTTGTTGAAACTCGAACACACAGCCCAAACTTTTGAATTTCTGAACACGCAGCCCATTTTGATCGTGAACACGCAGCACACACTTGTTGAAACTCGAACACACAGCCCAAACTTTTGAATTTCTGAACACGCAGCCCATTTT
>NW_021028659.1:173372-186520 GCF_004153795.1 Camellia sinensis
CTCGCTCGAGCGAAGGAAAGCTCGCTCGAGCCAAGGATTACAACTCTCAGGTTCAAACCCAGATGCAGACAGAAGCTCGAGCAAAGGACTTCTCGCTCGAACCACCAAACACATCAACCAACTCTTGCTTGAGCGAAGGAAACCTGGCTCGAGCGAAGGATCTAAAACAAAGAGCTCGCTCGAGCGACAAAGTCCTCACTCGAGCAAAGACACCAAAACCTGGACAGCAACCATTTGTTTCAAAACTCATCAAACCTATTACAAACCTGCCCAACACATCCTATTACTCAACTATAAAGAATTAAAGGATAAAAATGAAACAAATGCAACAACACTCAACCACGGAACCTAAGTCCAGAATACTATACATAAAGGGGAAAACCCGGGATCGCTATAGACTGCACTTCTACCTCCCCCTCTCCTGACTAATATCTCACCCAAACCTTTCTTGCATAATTCGTCGCTGAATGCCAAAAAAGAGAAGTAGTTTTTGTGCTTCACTATCAAACTCACAGAGAACCATTCATTATCTAACTCAAAAGCTTTAGCCACTAAATAATTCTTCCTATCAATTACTCCACTTTTTACAGCTTTAGCATAAGATTTTTGACCTCCAACCACTGTTATATCTTGCTTAGACCGCCTTTGTAAATCTATCTTCAAAGGTTTACTTGATTCTGGCCAGTGGTACTTTAATTGAGGCTTGGTGAACACTGCATTTTTAACTTTTAGCTCCTTATCCTCAACCCACAAACCATTTGCCTTTTGAACAGCCAATTTTTTTGCTTCCGAGCAATCGAATATGATGAAGCTGAATCTTGTACCTGTTATTATCCTTCTCTTCATTAAAATGAACACATTCTTCACTCCCTTAAATTTGTTAAACAGGATGTACAAACTCTTTGAACCCATTGATTCAGGAATGCTATCCACAAAAATAGTGAACAATCCATCATTTTGGACACCAATATTGCTACCCTCTTTCCTTCTCAAAACTGGGTTCTAACCTCCCTTAACTCTACCATCTAGGAATCATTTTTCCATCTCGTATGACACTATTCTTTCCTCCATCCCATGGCCGAAGTTGCTCTATATATCTCCCTGTTCTTGACTTCTCCAAATCATAAACCAAGAACAAGACCAACCTTAATATTGACACAAACAAGTCCAAACCCACTAGTGTAATTAAAGGGATACCAGAGTTTACAAACAGAGACACTAGAGTTCAAGAACAAGTCCAAACACAAATAGAGACACAGAAGGTAATATAACCTGAGTTCACAAAGATGATGCCTCACCTTGAAAGATCCGTCGCCGAAAATTGAAGTTCACATGGTACGGATCTGACCTGCGAACTTACCATGCAGATCTACATCTCTTCTTCTCTTTGTTTGTCGCCAGAGAGCAGATCTGATGGAACAGATCTATGTCCACCGGCTCTAGATCGAACGAAACCGAGAGTGAAACCAAATTGATCTAATCGAACGAAAAGAGATAGAGAGAGTTTGTCACCAAATCAAACAGTGGTCTATGGTTACTCCAGCTGTGAGTAATCTAACACACCAAATTAAACCAAGTGTTTTCTCATATTAATTGGGATTAATTTTTTTTTTCTTAATAAATCAAATCAAATCAAACCTTAAATCCTATCAAATGAAATCTGTTATATGAGTTTGCGTCAGTTTTATAGCTTGTGCATTCGAGTTACCTTGAGACCTTTGATTCATTTGCTTGCCAATGCCCACTCATTCAGACTGCTTTACTCAAGTCTTTTGCCACTATCCTATATAGCTTGGATATGCAACGGCTATGTGACCTTAACGGGAAAGTAGTCGAGATAGCATATCAGGGGATATTTGACATGGAGCGTCATCAAGTGGATCTATATTGGCTTCGGAAGCGCCTAGATATAGCCTCAAACGGCAATCAACAGGTAGAAGTTTTGTTTGTGCTCGCCTCTTATCGGACCTCTATAGATTAGACAAAGGCAACTCTTCGTTAACTTGAGTCAAGCTATGCTTGAGCCTTAGAGGCTTTAGAGGCACACTCTACGTCCTCGCTCGCTCGAGCGAAGGAAAGCTCGCTCGAGCCAAGGATTACAACTCTCAGGTTCAAACCCAGATGCAGACAGAAGCTCGAGCAAAGGACTTCTCGCTCGAACCACCAAACACATCAACCAACTCTTGCTTGAGCGAAGGAAACCTGGCTCGAGCGAAGGATCTAAAACAAAGAGCTCGCTCGAGCGACAAAGTCCTCACTCGAGCAAAGACACCAAAACCTGGACAGCAACCATTTGTTTCAAAACTCATCAAACCTATTACAAACCTGCCCAACACATCCTATTACTCAACTATAAAGAATTAAAGGATAAAAATGAAACAAATGCAACAACACTCAACCACGGAACCTAAGTCCAGAATACTATACATAAAGGGGAAAACCCGGGATCGCTATAGACTGCACTTCTACCTCCCCCTCTCCTGACTAATATCTCACCCAAACCTTTCTTGCATAATTCGTCGCTGAATGCCAAAAAAGAGAAGTAGTTTTTGTGCTTCACTATCAAACTCACAGAGAACCATTCATTATCTAACTCAAAAGCTTTAGCCACTAAATAATTCTTCCTATCAATTACTCCACTTTTTACAGCTTTAGCATAAGATTTTTGACCTCCAACCACTGTTATATCTTGCTTAGACCGCCTTTGTAAATCTATCTTCAAAGGTTTACTTGATTCTGGCCAGTGGTACTTTAATTGAGGCTTGGTGAACACTGCATTTTTAACTTTTAGCTCCTTATCCTCAATCCACAAACCATTTGCCTTTCGAACAGCCAATTTTTTTGCTTCCGAGCAATCGAATATGATGAAGCTGAATCTTGTACCTGTTATTATCCTTCTCTTCATTAAAATGAACACATTCTTCACTCCCTTAAATTTGTTAAACAGGATGTACAAACTCTTTGAACCCATTGATTCAGGAATGCTATCCATAAAAATAGTGAACAATCCATCATTTTGGACACCAATATTGCTACCCTCTTTCCTTCTCAAAACTGGGTTCTAACCTCCCTTAACTCTACCATCTAGGAATCATTTTTCCATCTTGTATGACACTATTCTTTCCTCCATCCCATGGCCGAAGTTGCTCTATATATCTCCCTGTTCTTGACTTCTCCAAATCATAAACCAAGAACAAGACCAACCTTAATATTGACACAAACAAGTCCAAACCCACTAGTGTAATTAAAGGGATACCAGAGTTTACAAACAGAGACACTAGAGTTCAAGAACAAGTCCAAACACAAATAGAGACACAGAAGGTAATATAACCTGAGTTCACAAAGATGATGCCTCACCTTGAAAGATCCGTCGCCGAAAATTGAAGTTCACATGGTACGGATCTGACCTGCGAACTTACCATGCAGATCTACATCTCTTCTTCTCTTTGTTTGTCGCCAGAGAGCAGATCTGATGGAACAGATCTATGTCCACCGGCTCTAGATCGAACGAAACCGAGAGTGAAACCAAATTGATCTAATCGAACGAAAAGAGATAGAGAGAGTTTGTCACCAAATCAAACAGTGGTCTATGGTTACTCCAGCTGTGAGTAATCTAACACACCAAATTAAACCAAGTGTTTTCTCATATTAATTGGGATTAATTTTTTTTTTCTTAATAAATCAAATCAAATCAAACCTTAAATCCTATCAAATGAAATCTGTTATATGAGTTTGCGTCGGTTTTATAGCTTGTGCATTCGAGTTACCCTGAGACCTTTGCTTCATTTGCTTGCCAATGCCCACTCATTCAGACTGCTTTACTCAAGTCTTTTGCCACTATCCTATATAGCTTGGATATGCAACGGCTATGTGACCTTAACGGGAAAGTAGTTGAGATAGCATATCAGGGGATATTTGACATGGAGCGTCATCAAGTGGATCTATATTGGCTTCGGAAGCGCCTAGATATAGCCTTAAACGGCAATCAACAGGTAGAAGTTTTGTTTGTGCTCGCCTCTTATCGGACCTCTATAGATTAGACAAAGGCAACTCTTCGTTAACTTGAGTCAAGCTATGCTCGAGCCTTAGAGGCTTTAGAGGCACACTCTACTGCTTGTCCTCAAGATGTAGATGTGACGGGCAACTTCTTTGAGGGTGTTTTTAAAAGAGATTGAGTTATTATTTTTGTATTACTTTTTGGCCTCTTTCGATAAAAATGTTTTATCTAGGACAATGCAATGAAATGAAAAAGGTTTTTATTTTTTATTTTTTGTGTGTGTGGAGATTTTCTCACTGTTTTCTTATTCTATTTGATAAAACATTTATCTCGAATGACACAATGAAAATAAAAAAATACATGCACATGTTCATAAAAGCTAAAATATTCTCATTAATTCTTCAAATTTCTTGACAAAAGTATAAAATATTCATCACAAGTGATGGAACAAATATACATCATAAAGGAAATCAGCTTCTTCATAACATAAGGGAAATACAACTTTTAGATAAAACAAGAAAATGAAAACGAGATTTAACTTAGATGAGTCTATTTTTGGGTAGTAGCGCTTGATGAACTTTGCATTGAGTGGGCCTATTCGGAAGCCATCTTCGATCCTTATGAGCTTGTAGTACCCACTTAAGCTTGCTTGAACCACCCTGTAGTGCCCTTCCCATTTCGGAGAAAACTTGGGCAAGGTTTGTCCTCGCATGATTGGGTCTACAATCCTCCATACTAGATCACCCTCATTGAACTTTCTTGGCACCACAGTGTGATTATAGGCTCAGGCAATGGACTCATGATACATTTCCATGACTTTTGCGGCTCTGTCTTGCTTTTTCTCTAATGCCTCCAGTCCAGTGGTTCAAGGCTCAAGTACCATTCCCGAGGAAAGAGCCACCCGAGCAGAGAGTGTCTCTAACTTTATAGGTAACACTACTTTAGACCCATACACAAGGGAGGAAGGAATTACTTGAGTTGGCTTTCTCTTTGAGGTGCAATATACCCATAGGTCTACTATCAACTGTTCAGACCAAGTCCCACCGAATTCATCCATCATCTTACTCATAATTCTTATCAAGGTCTTATTCATGGCCTCTGCTTGCCCGTTCCCTTTCGGGTAATAGGGTGTGGATTTGTGATGCCCCACTTGGTTAAGTCTCTAGGAGGTTCTTCATATGCTTGCTTATGAAAGGTGTGCCATTGTCCAAAAGGATAGTGTTCGATACTCTGAACCTGTAGATGATATTTTCTTTGATAAAGTTTGCGACTGCGAGACCAGTAGCATTCTTCAAAGGAATTGTCTTGACCCATTTTGTGCTCAACTCCGTAGTTGCAAGGATCCATTTATACCCTTTGTATAGTGAAGAGATTGGCCCTATAAGGTCAAAAGCCCAGGTATGAAATAACCACAGTGTTCGGATGCTATGTAGGTCTATAGCCAGCGCATGGATCAAGTTTTCGTGTTTTTGACAAGTCTGGCACCTTTTCACGTGATGGGAAGCATCTGACTCCATGGTTGCCCAATAATACCCAGGGTGTATCAGTTGCTCAGACAACTGAGCCCCTCATTGATGCTCAATTTCAAGGGCACTTCCGAGGACTAATTCTGACTCATCATTGGAAAGACATCTCAAGGGAGTGCCCTCAAAACTTCTTCCATAAAGCTTGTTATGATAAAGAAAGTACCGCCTCACTCTCCTCTATAGATGTGCAATATCCCTTGAGTTCTCGAGTAATGTCCCCTCCTTGAGATAGTCAATGTAGACTTGTCTCCAGTCGGGTGTATCAATTTCGAAGCAACTCTCATCCTCCTAGATGTATGACTGACATTTGGAGCATTCTTTCTGTACTTGGTTCAAGGCCTTCTCTATCTCAGGCCAATAATAGCCTTGTCTTTAGATCTTTCTATACAGCCTAATATCCCCTTTCCCGTAGGACTTTTCATGAATCTGTTGTAGTCGGAAGCTTGCTTCTTGTTAGCCAACACCCCAAGCTAGGAATCCTGTATTTCCTCGGAAGTAAAGTTCACCTTGGATAATTAGGAATTGAGCAAGCTTAGTCATAGTCAATTTCTGACTTTGCTTCTGAGTTGTTCAAGGACTTCTTCTCTCTAGTCCTTTGGAAGGTTTTTGTTCTCGAGTATTATTGAAGGCTCTATTCTCTTCTTGATAACAATTGTTGCCTCCTTCTCTAAAATCTCAACTCTTGCCCCTAGTGTTGCGAAGGCACCTAAAAACTTGTTGTCGGAGCGAGGCACATGCTCTATTTCGACCTTTTGAAATTTGTCAAGAAGCCTTTGGATTGTCGTGCGGTATGTCACCAAGGTAGACTCTTTTAAGACGAACTGTCCCAAAACTTGCTTCACTATCAGCTTTGTAATAACCCCGATCCTTGATTAACATTAATCCGTGGTTAATTATGCTTAATTGGTAATTAGGGTGAAATTCTGGATTGAATTGCATGTGTGTGTTGCATGAATTATGTCTATATCTATTCAACGTAGGAAAACCTATTTGTGTTTTCTTTCGGTTTGCGAATTGAAGGCCCTATCGGCATCCAATTCAGAAATTGACTTGATTTATATGCTAATTAGGATTTGTAGAATTCTATGGTAGGTTTAATTAAATTCAATTCGGAACGATTAAATTAGATTAAATTAATATGCCATTTGATTAATTGCTACCTATAGGGCCATTTTGACCCCACTAAGTTTACCTTTTCATTTCATTCTTCCTCAACTTGATGCTCAATGTGAGAATGAGAGAGAATTGAGGGATTTGGGTCCTAGGTTCAAGAATTGAATTCATAAGGAGGGAATTGCTAGGACAAAAGAAGAAAACTTGAAGATTTGTTCATCTAGTTCAAGATTCTAGCACCTAAAGCCCAATTGAACATCTAAGGTATGAAACCAAGCCTTTAGCCTTGAAGTTGAGTTAATTCATACATGAATTCAAGTAAATTGAACTATAAGATGTAAGAATCAAGCTTAAGGAGTAGAGAGGTTGATCAATCCATGCATGCATGTGCATTTTCTTACAAATTGAGCATGATTTCAAAGACTTCTTTCATGCATGTGTTAATCTCACTTACATTTTGGTCATTCATCATGTTTTCCATTAAATTACCAAGTTTGATCATGTTTTGGAGTGCTTGAATTTAAGGGAGTTCATGCATGCTGTATTATTGAAATATTCATAAAGTTTGTGTTGGAATTTTGTACAATTGGCATGCCTTTGGGCCATGGTTTCTTGAAATATCTTTAATTCATGTTGCTTTAGGGTCTTCATGTATTTTCTCAAGTTTTGGCCCAGAAAAATCGAGTTTGAAGCTTTTAAGGTTGAGTTTTGTGCTTGAAGATCAATTTGGAAATTCCAGATTTTTGATCCACGCTCGAGCGTACACTTTGAGGACATGCACTTCCGCTCGAGCATCGAGAGTCACACTCGAGCGTGAAATGCATATGCCCAGAAGTTCATGTGTTTTGCAGTCCACTCGAGCGAGGGAATCCGCGCTCAAGCGAGGGTCTAAGTCTCACGCTCAAGCTCGGGTCGAGCGTCCATCGAGCGTGAAAAACATGCAACCAGTATTTTTTCAAAAGTTTGTAGTCCGCCCGAGCGAGGTAAGCCATGCTCGAGCGGAGCTTCATTGTCTGCATGTCTACTCGAGCGGGAAAAGCCACGCTCGAGTGTGAACCCTATTTTCAGCAAGTTTTGAAAATTGTTTTTCAACACATTTTTGTATCCTCATTCCATCCTAGGCATTCCTAGGCCATGTTAAGACTCCATAATGAGATTAAAGACTAGAAACACACTAAGAACAACGAAATAAGTTATGTACAATTCGAACGTGTGTTTCAAGTGTGTATTCGTATGTGTGTTCATGTAGGTCACGCGCCTCAGGACAAGTGAAGTGCCACCTTACCATCTAATTAGAGTTATCAATCATCTGTGAGTAATGACTTTGTAAAGTTATGTTCAATGTTAAGTATTTTCCGAATATTACGAAATAAAGTAATTAGTTTTCTAAAATGAAATGTTGTGTTTGAAACGAATGAATGATTGTCCAAGATTCTGAAAGTTATTCATGGCATCCTTAGCATTATATAATAGGCGTCCCTTCACGGGTCATCAGGTCCCTTTTGGGTCATCAGAAATGTCTCTATGCACATGAGTCATCAGTAAGCCTTCATGGAAGTCCTTTTGTGGGTCATCAGATTTGTTAATGCTAATGGATGTGTCACGTATTATGATATGATACATGTACAAGTTTTGACTACGAATGTAAAAATACCTATGAATCTGCTCTGTTATGGTAACTAAATATGTACGAGGCTTTGTTTCCGTATGGACATCATTCAATAAAATCTTTACTCTGTTATTATTCACTGGGCTTTAGCTCACTGTTTATATTATGTATGTAGGTGAGCAAGCACGTGATCAGGCCCAGAGTTGATGGCCTATGCTTCAGTTTTGTCAGCCAACCCTTGTGCCTCCCGAGGAGGTTCTGATTGAAGTCAAGTTTCATGGCTGCTTTCGTAAACACTTTATACTATGTGATGTTTAGTCAGGATGTCTTTTGGCATGTACTTGGTGTGTGCCGATATTGCATCTTGTTATAAAGAAATTTTAAGTTGTCTGTTCCATGTATGTCAGCACGGCTCAATGGACTGTATATGTTTTATATATTGCTTCCACAACCCCTCTTTATATGCTATTATGTCATGAGGCCTTTGGTAATCCGAGGATTACTTGCCGGTCTCGATGTTAAACCTATAGGGGTGGGTTTGGGTTGTGACAAGCTTCGAGTCCCCCCGAATCTAACTCTTCTTGATACTGTGCCTCATACTCAACTTCATTGTTCAAACAATGAAAGTCCAGCTTATAAGACAAATACAACTTTTCCCCACTTTTGCTTGTAAGGATTATCCTGGTTCGACCTTTCTCTCCGGCCACTGCTCTGTCAAAGCTCAATGCCCAAAAGCTTTCCTCGGAAACCATAGTTGCATGCATTTTTCCTCTTAATTCTTCATTCACTAGTTCATAGTCGCCACTTGTAAATTGGGCAAGGAGATCAGCTAAGGCTGGGCTTTTGATCGCCTGGGGATCTACACATGTGATCTCGAATTCACCTAGTGCCCCCAAACCGCCCCTAGTAGTTTGGTGCCGTGATGGCCAGTAACCCTAGTAGTTTGGTGGCCGACTTACAAGAATCACACACAGTCAGAGTATAAAATATGGGGCTTACAAGTGCGGAAGCAATATGTGTACATACAGAATCTAAGTAGTCCATGAGAGCCGTGCATAAGTCCGATGAAATGACATACATCTTTATAAAGTCTTACAACTTAAATACAATAAGGAAATGAGATACAAAACACATCTTGACCAAAAGGCTTCCCAAGCCGACGTATACAAGTACAAATGAAAAACAAGCCGAGAAGCATGATCTTCAAGATGGTACAAAATGATAGTCCAAAACATGTCGGCAATGCACCCAAAAACACATCGGCATCACGACTAGGCCTCAATGCCTTCTTGTTCGTCACCTACATATATATAGAGAGGGTGAGCTTGTATACTCAGTGAATGATATTAGGAATAAAGGTTTTGCATGATTGATATCCAAGATTTCTTTCAAAACAATACATAGCATACTTTACAAGCAAGGGGAAAACAAGTTCATTGTCGGCCTTTCAAGTTCTTGGATGTTATTACATCTACATATTACAAGTGCGATGACATATCAAGACAAGAGTGCAGTTGCATTATAGTCCCCTGCAACTAAGGACTTTCAAGACAAGAGTGCAGTTGCATTATAGTCCCCTGCAACTAAGGACTTTCAAGAAATGTCATCAAAACAAGATAGTGCTTAATATACAAGTAGGGATAGTCATTCATGCCAGATCAAGTACTTTTCAAAACAAGGCAAGACGAGATTTTATGAAAGCAAGTGTAACATAGCTTTATTAAAAATACCAATCACATAGTTTCTTCAAACGTCGGGGTCGAGACAAGCCCAAGTCCTACAAACACAGGGCAAAGCCTATTGAATGCACCTTCAACAAGTTTCGTATGTACACAAATGTTTTCGGAAAACATGCTGGGCACCAACCAGGTCTAGGCCGAGGTTCCACACCTCCTCGCCGAGGTGTGTTCCCGAGGGCCACATGCAAGGAAAAGAGGTCGGGAAACTCTGGGTATCCCTCTGCTGATGAACGCACATGCAAGCTTAACAAGTCATAATCATACAAATGCTCATGAACATGATCAAGATGAAAAATGTGGGTTCTTACATCGGGAAACTCTGGGTTTCCCTCTGCTGATGAACATGAAGAACATGAGGGTGAAAACATGGAAAATGCGAATGTTCAATCATAATCTGCCATCACAAATCTGGGATTTTCGTGTTATGAGTTTGAAAACATGGACCTGGGTACCCGTACTGGAAAATCATGCAAGAACAAACACAAAAACATGATTCTCTATGCAAGCTTTCGGATCAAAACAAGACTTTCTTGAGGAACACATGAATGCCATTTTCTCTTTCCAAAATCGAACTTCAAAACGATGCATGGCTTACAAATCATTTTTAATCATGCAATGCAATAACATAAACGTAAAGAACATCATGAGCAGATCAAGAATCTAACCTTAGAACACGGATCTAACGGTTCGATTTCTAGGAATCAAGCTTGAAGATCTACTTCCTCACTCTAAAACTCTTTCTTCCTCCTAGAGCTTCTCTCTCTACAAGACAAGGTTATGACACCAAATGATAGTTTTCTATACCCGGTTCTGGGGTTAACCCTCTGCTGAGACACGTGGCAGCGACTGGTTGGGTTCTTCCTGAAAAGGTGGCTGACAGGCCAGACAAAGCATGGTTGAAGGGTGTTCAACAAGCAAAGCGGTATGGGCTCTCTGACAAGGCAATGACATCGGCTAACAACAAGGCGTATCTAACAAGCTACACGGAATGGCACTCCGGCAAGGGGTGACATCGGCTAATAAAGGACTTCGGCAACTAAGGTGACAATGACCTCGGCTAGGAAGGACAACACTTGACTAAGCTGTGCCACATCTTGCCCTAGATGCGCCACACCTCGGCCTAGGTCGTACCACTCCAGGACGAGATCGCTTGGGTGCAGGGTAACATCTCGGCTAATGTGTCAAGGCGAGGACGGAGGTCAACAAGGGGTTCCAAGATACTACTACTAGACTAAGGATGACCTCGGCTTGGAATATCATCGGCTAGCATGACTCAGGCAAGGCGTGACCTAAGTTTCACATCAAGGAAGGAACAAGACAAGCATACCACACTTAGACAATTCACAAGGCTTCAAAACAAGGCATGGACCTTACTTGACCAAAAGGCTTCTCAAGCCGCATTGATTAGTTTTCGTTTGCCTAATCATCATGCATTGTTTACAACAATCACGACTATCCTTCACCGATAGCCCAAAGCAGTTATTTCTAAACAGAAAATAAATGCATAAATGGATATTCAATCGACATTTCAATTCGGTGTGTGATAAACAATTCAACTACACCCTTTAACCCCATGCACTCTCAATCTCAACAATTCCATTTCATTTCCTCATTTCTCACAATTAATTACCCTAATTAATCAATCAATGTAATTAGGTCATTTTCCATAATTACCATTACAACCCTTAGGTCCCATTTTCATCAATGATTCAACATTTATTCCATTTCTCTATACCAAACATGCATCTAGGTTTATTATAAATAAAACCCCAACTTTTGTAAAATAACACAAAAGCCCCAAACTTTCACAAAATTACCAAACCAACCCCAACATCTCAAAATGCCAAAATTTAAAGACAAAATCCATAGAGAGGAGTAGGATATCCCTACCTCAAAGTTTGAGCCAAAAAATGAGATGAAGACTCGAAGATCAACGTGCTCCAAATCCAAACTTTTTCAGATTAAATCAAAGCTCTCAACGCCCTCTATCTTTTTAACAAAGAAATTAAAATGTAGCCCTTGACGATCAACAACTTTTTTGTAAAGGCCAAAGATGAGCAAATCACTCCTACTAGATCAAAACCTAGAGAGAAGGTAGAGTTCTAGAGTGAGAGGCTCAACAATGGTGTTTTTGGAAAAGTAGGAGAGAGAAGAGAAAGTGAAAAAGTGATTTGAAAAGTCAAAACTCGGAACTTAAACCCAGTCGCCACGCTCGACCGTCCGAACCCCCGCTCGAGCGGCACTCACAGACTCCCGCTCGAGCGGCCAAACTCCTGCTCGAGCTCCGAATGCACTCTCCCAGCATCTCGACACAACAGGTCCCCTGCTCGAGCGCTCGAAGCCCCGCTTGAGCGTCACTCACAACCTCCCGCTCGAGCGCGTCCAACACTGCACAGGAAATACTGGATGGGTGTATTCCCCGCTCGAGCGCCAAAACCCCCGCTCGAGCGGACAAGTCAAAATCTGGGCAACTAGTTTTGGTTTCTAAACTCAACCAACCTGTAACAAACCTGCCCAACACATCCTATAACTCAAATACGAAGTAAAAGGGATGTAAACAAGATAATAATCAACTACCAACATCCACAGACACATGTCTGGATCACTATACAACAAGGGTAAATCCGGGATCGCTATAACCTCCCCCCCTTAAAGAATTTCGTCCCCGAAATTAAGCACAAGTTTTCAAAGACAGGTTTTTCTCCATTTTTTTTTAACAATGTTGCATTTTAACATTCAAAAACTCGACCCATTACCGGTCATCCCATCTCTTATCAAGAGGCATTTCACAATATGTAAACAACATATGTACTTTCAACATGTATCAACATTATGCATTTCCTTCCCAATTTCAACAATACATTTAACATATATAATGTTACATTCAACTTCCATATGAGGCAAGTTCCAAAACATACTTCCAATAAACCAAACATTTTCAATGTTTCACAACTTAAGACATATATAAAAGCTCTTAGGTTCAACAATAGTTCAAAATCTAAATACAAGATTACATATCAAAAAACAAGTCCGGATATTTCTCACGGACTTCCAACTCACGTTCCCAAGTGGCTTCCTCCACTCCGTGATGTTTCCACAAGACTTTCACCAAAGGAATGGTCTTGCCACGCAGGACCTGATCCCGCCTATCCAAGAACCGAACC
>NW_021028659.1:210585-221512 GCF_004153795.1 Camellia sinensis
GATGGGGGATGGACCTCTAAACCGGATTTTTGTTTGGGAGGAGATAGGGGGATGTACTCCACGGTTTAGGGGAAGATAGGGGATGGACCTCTAAACTGGATTTTTGTTTGGGAGGCGATAGGGGATGGACTCCATTAGCATTTTTTTTATGTGTGCTTATTATATTGAAGTGTTTTTACATGATTATTGATACAGCACTAAAATGTGTATCAAATGGGAAGTATGAAGTGTTTTGATATGAGCATGAGTCTCATTTGTTTTGTTGATATTGGAAGTAATGTGATTATGATATATAATTCACTGTTGTAAGTTTGGCCAGGTTCTGAGCCATGTTGATAATAATGGAAAGTGAAATGTGTCTTAGACATTAGTGTCATGAGACTGTTTAATGATAAAATTGATTATCTTAGTTAACCATTTATTGAATGCTATAGCTTTATTCAATGCTTATATTTGGTTTAGTATTTTTCTACTGGGCTGTGGCTCACCCTTTATGGGAACATCATTTTCAGGTTCAGGTGATAAGCTACCTCTACGGACTTAGCCTGGAAGGATTTGATGTTTGGGATTTTGAAGACTTGTCTTTAGTTATATGTTTTACTTTGTTATTTTTTTGAGATTTCATGTCAACATTCAAGCCTAGGGCTTAACTTGTAAATGAGTTAGTACTCATCCTTTTTGTGTCCAAGTGTTAGCTTGGTAAGATGTAAGCCCTTAGGGCATTTATTTTGATGTTGCAGGATGTTACATGTGATGTCTTTCAATAAGAATACTCTGATGAATAACTCAAATGATTCGTTTTCTTTTATAAATGCATGTTAATGTTATGGTTATTATGGGTTTATTTTGAGGGCGTGACAACTTGGTATCAGAGCGTACCGTGTTCGAATACTTTGGGTACGTGGGAAGTGATTAGTATCACAATGGGTTCGTGTCGCTTGATAGAGACTTAGATGTACTGTTATGTGCTTATATGATAGCATGTTTATGTGATTATGTGGGTATGGAACGTAGTTTCTAGGATGTTAATTGGACCCTTGAGTTTCTAGTAGTCTTGTTGGAAAGGCACTTGATCAATGCTGTTTCCAACCGGAACTATAGTAACGCTTCGGGACTATTATTATCCAGGAATGAAATTCGTAGGTGCTTATGTGATTATGTGCTTACGCGGAATGAATTATTTTTGTCCAACGCATTAGGACGCAAGTGTTTAGTTTCGGCACATTTATTAATGTGCTAACGTCTTTGTTTGTTTCCTTTATTAGGATGTCAGGACGAGGACGAGGACGCGGTAGGCGTGGTAGGCCGGGTAGACAGGAGGTACCGGTGCCAGAGGAGATTCCGGCAGTTCATGAGGGAATTGGCCAGGCCAATGTGGCCGAGCCAGTAGGCCAGCAGGCTATGAACGCTTTAGCCCGAGAGATAGCAGGGGCATTCAGGGAGTCAGTAGGCATTCTTAGGGCTGAGAATCAAGCCCAGGTTGTTGTTGCGGATGCAGGACCTTCCTTTCTGAAGAGGGAGTTCTTCCGGTCTAATCCGGATGAATTTGTGGGTGATCCTAAAGAGCCGCTTAAGGCAGATGAATGGCTCGAACAGACAACGAAGACGTTTAAGATGCTTGGCATCGAAGACGAGGGGTTGAAGGTGACCTTGTCATCATTCCAGTTGAAGGGGGATGCGGATCAGTGGTGGAAGTTCACTAAGGGGCGTATAGGAGGTACATGGGAGGCTTTTGTGAATGCTTTCCAGGAGAAGTTCTTATCTCCAGCAGTTAGGGAGAAGCTGAGAGACCAGTTCTGCCAGCTTAAGCAGTCGAGTTCTTTAGTGGCCGAGTTTGAGGCTGCATTTACTAGTTTGTCCAGGTTTACACCTGAATTGGTGGCGTCTGAGGAACGCCGTTGTATTGAGTTTGAGAGGAAGTTGAGGCGTGGCCTCAAGTTGATAGTTGGGGGAACTATGATTCGGGATTATGGGCGTTTGGTTGATGCTGCAGCCCACATGGAAATCATGATGCGGGAGGAGGAGGAAGGACAAAAGGGCTCCAAGAGGAGTCAGGATGGTCAGAGTGATGGTAGGAGACAAAAGAGTTTTAATCCTCAACAGTCTCAAGGTAGTTTTTCTTGATCGACTTTTCCTGTGCCGAGTGCTAGTTCGGGAAAAGGCAGTCAGGGAGACATTACCTGTTTCAAGTGTGGCCAGCTGGGCCACAAGTCTCCAGTTTGTCCTCAGAGGGGAGGAGTGCAGAGAGCAGCATCATCTGCGGATCGATCTCAGAGCCAGAGTCAGGGTAGAGGTCAGCCACTCTCGTGTTATCAGTGTGGTCAGCAAGGGCATATGAAGAGTCATTGCCCTCAGTTGGGTGGCACACCTGGTGTATCTAGTTTGAGGCAGATTCAGGGTCAGCAGCCAGCTCAGTCGGGTCAGGCCTCGAGGGCCAATCAGGGGGCTTCATCGTCCCAGTCAGTGCAGCAATCTTGATACCGAGACCGTTTGTTTGTGCCGGAGTCTTGTCGAGAGGAGGTACTCCGAGAGTTTTATCATTCACGCCTTGCGGTGCATGGCACCATCAGTTGTGAGAGGTACCTTCTTGTTTTGCAACTCGGTTGCTAATGTTTTGATTGATACGAGTGCATCCCATTCCTTTGTGTCTGCTACATTTGCATCTGTTTTGGAGTTGGAGTTAGCACAGTTAGCATCTCCTATTTGTGTAATGTCACCTCTTGGAGGTGAATTGATTTTGAAACAAGGTGTTAGGGGCTGTGATATAGAGGTTGATTACCATAGAATTCCATTTTCCTTTGTAGTTATGCCTATGAGGGGTTTCGATGTTATTTTGGGTATGGACTGGTTATCGTCATACCGGGCAGTTATTGATTGCTACCGCCAGAGGGTCACTTGTTGTACCGTGAGCGGAGAGTATTTTCATTTTCTGGGGGACCGGGTTGGTGATGTGTTGCCACCGGGGTATGTTCCGCGAGGACGGAGTGAGCTTAGTGGTCTACTTGCTAACCTTTCGATTAGTGAGGATGATGAGACTCAGATTGTGTTGCCAAGGGTGGTTTGTGAGTACTCGGACGTCTTTCCCGAGGATCTTGTTGGTTTGCCACCGCATCGGGAGATTGAGTTCGCTATTGACCTGGTGCCCGGCACGGCGCCGATTTCTATGGCACCTTATCGTGTTGCCCCAGCCGAGTTAGTTGAGTTGAAGATTCAGCTCCAGGAGTTGCTAGACAAGGGTTTTATACGTCCTAGTGTTTCGCCGTGGGGAGCACCAGCCCTTTTTGTTAAAAAGAAAGGTGGTGCTTTGAGACTGTGTATAGATTACCGGAAATTGAATCGGGCTACGGTTAAGAATAAGTACCCTATGCCTCGTATAGATGATCTGTTTGACCAGTTGAAGGGTTCCCATTGTTTCTCTAAGATAGACTTGAGATCAGGTTATCACCAGTTGAGGGTCAAAGAGGAGGATATTCTGAAAACGGCATTCCGTACGCGGTATGGCCATTATGAGTTTCAGGTGATGCCATTTGGGCTTACCAATGCACCGGCAGTCTTTATGGACTTGATGAACCGAATTTTCCGGGAGTTCTTAGACCGATTTGTGGTCGTCTTCGTGGACGACTTCCTTATCTATTCGCCTTCAGAGGAGGAGCACGAGGAACACTTGAGAGTGGTGCTTGAGTTGCTTAGAGCCCATAGGCTGTATGCCAAGTTTGGGAAGTGTGAGTTCTGGCTGAGGGAAGTCAAATTCTTAGGCCACGTGGTATCCGGGGAAGGGGTGTCTGTTGATACATCTAAGGTGGAGGCAGTGCAGGATTGGGCACAGCCTAAGAGTGTGTTTGAGATCCGCAGTTTTCTGGGATTAGCTGGGTATTACCGTCGGTTTGTGAAAGATTTCTCTAGGTTAGCATCACCGTTGACTAGACTGACTCGGAAAGGAGTCAAGTTTGTGTGGAGTGAGAATTGTGAAAAGTCGTTCCAAGAGTTGAAAGTTAGATTGACCACCGCTTCGGTGTTGATTACTCCAGAGAGAGGGTTGGGTTATGCAGTTTATTGTGATGCCTCACGAGAGGGTTTGGGTTGTGTGTTGATGCAAGAGGGGAAAGTGTGGAATGGAATATCACGTCAGTTTACATTATATGCTCTTGATTATTAATGCAAGAAGGGAAAGTAGTTGCCTATGGCTCACGTCAGTTGAAAATTCACGAGCAGAATTACCCTACGCATGATCTAGAGTTAGCAGCTGTGATTTTTGCCTTGAAGATTTGGAGGCATTATCTTTACGGTGAAAGGTTCGAAGTATTGTCGGATCATAAGAGTCTGAAATATCTGTTCACACAGAGAGACTTGAACTTGAGGCAGAGGAGGTGGATGGAATTTTTAGAGGATTATGACTTTGAGTTGCATTATCATCCGGGAAAGGCCAATGTAGTGGCCGATGCCCTTAGCAGGAAACATGTTGGTGACATAGCTAGTATAGCCATCCGAGAATGGGAGATGTTGGGTGTACTTGGGGAGTTTGATTTACTTCTGGGCGAATCCGTTGAGGCTGCGGCCTTGTTTTCTGTTATTGCACAGCCTTCACTTGTGACTCGAGTGTTTGAGGCTCAGAGAGGTGACTTTGAGGTAGAATCTCTCCGTGAGAAGATTGCCGGTGGGAAGGTTGAGAAGGGCTTGACGGTATATTCCGACCTGAGTGTGAGATACCGAGACCGTCTGTTTGTGCCGGAGTCTTGCCGTGAGGAGGTACTCCGAGAGTTTCATCATTCACGTCTTGCGGTGCATCCGGGGGGCACTAAGATGTACCGGGATTTGGGTCGTCAGTTCTGGTGGCGAGGTATGAAGAGAGATGTGGCAGCTTTCGTATCTAAGTGTCTTACTTGTCAGCAAGTGAAGGCCGAACATCAGAGGCCAGCGGGTTTGTTGCAACCCTTGCCTATTGCCGAGTGGAAGTGGGAGCATGTCACTATGGACTTCGTTGTAGGTCTTCCGAAGACTCGGTGGGGCAGTGATGCTATTTGGGTGGTTGTAGACCGGTTGACTAAGTCGGCGCACTTGAGGTTGATTATCATAGAATCCCATTTTCCTTTGTAGTTATGCCTATGAGGGGTTTCGATGTTATTTTGGGTATGGACTGGTTATCGTCATACCGGGCAGTTATTGATTGCTACCGCCAGAGGGTCACTTGTTGTACCGTGAGCGGAGAGTATTTTCATTTTCTGGGGGACCGGGTCGGTAATGAATAATGGACATTTGAATTCAGCAACCATTTCACATGGAAGAGATGCGGTCCTCTATTAGTAGTGTTGGACTTCTCCTCCGAAACCTAATGCAATGTAATGAAAGTGCTTTCATTTCCAATTTGTTCACCCTTTGTGGCCCAAAAGAGAAAGATAGGGTTTGTAACAGTTGTTTCCATATATAGCTCACTACAAAAATTAAATATTAAAAATATGTCCACAAGAAAATCACGGGTTCCCGCACTCCAACGGCCAATGAATGGGCCCCTCTTCACATTTGTTTTGTTTTTTGTTCTTTGTTTACACTTATCCTTATACAAAAAGTAAACTAATATAGAAAATCTTGGTTAGACCCATTGATTTTCTCATTTTAATTTTTTATTAAAAATAATTTATAATGTTAATTAATGTGGTTTAATCAATTGATTGCAACTATCTTACTTTTTATATAAATATTGAATAGTTCTGAGTTAATGCAAAATAAAATAGACCATGAAGATGAATTCTATCGAAAATTTATTTTTTTTTTTATATAATTTGGCATAGATAAAATATTACAATCAAAGTTTATATTAAGATGGAAATTGGGGGGCAGAAAAAAACAGAGACAATAATTAATCTAGCAGTCATTTATTTTTCTTTTTTAATATTTTTTATATTAGAATAATTAATTACAAAAATCATATAATAGTGAGATGATTTGGGGGGGGAAAAAAAGCAAATTACATTATCATATTTCTAGCATATCATCCGTGCTAATGCAATAAGGAATTAGAGATTTTTAAAAATATAATTTTTTTTGTTATGTCACAACTCATATTTATTTACAATTTATTAGCAAAAACATACCATAAAAATTTGAAAATAAAATAAATATGTAATGATGTTTTAATAAATTGAAGTAGTAAAAAATGAATATTATTACGTTTGTTTCGAAAATTACAATTGTGAATAATAAAATAAGATATCTATATCTAATATATTATAAACTAAAATCTCAAATACTGTGTTGTGGGTCTTCTAGTCTAACTACTTCCTCAACATTAATCAACATGATAAGTTAGTATTATATTTGATAAACAACACATATATTATGATTTATAAAATATTATAAACTAACCAAATGCTTATATATATCTTTACATTATTTATATATATATATCCTATATATTTACCTTGTGAAAACGGTATAGGCATTTTTTCAACCATTCTATATTTAAAAAACAAATTCGCTTAAAGAGCATTAGTGCACATCTAGTAATGACATAGAGACATTGAGTTGGATACAGATAATTGGAAATGGCATAGGCACAGTCTTGGCATGACGCAGCTATACAAAATTTAATCATTAGCTAGTAGGATATTTTTTTGAATATATTTATAACATTTGAATGTTTGAAAATATAAGAATACTGTTATCATATAATAACTTCATAAATTCTTATCTAACCTTTAATGATATCATATTCTTCAAAGATATGTTGGTTTGGGCAATTGGTGCAGGATATAGAGACTCTTGACCCGGTTTAATCTTGAACATCCTAGAATTTAATTTGAAGCAGCGCCTTTGACATAATGTTAACATTATTAAATTCTAATAATAATCAAAAAAAAAAACTATGTTTTAAAAAGCGAAAATATTGGTACTTAAAAAAAAATTTAAAGCCACTTGTTAAATATTAAATTATTATATTACCTAATCATATTAAATATTTACTCGATAAAGAAAAATTTACCTTTTTTAAATTTCGTTATTATTTTTATTAAAAATACAAGATAAATCATTATGAAAATTGCAAGTTAAAACAAAAGCATTGTGAAACCATAATAATATTCAACTGTTTTTGATAACAAATGTAACTGTAACGCCCTCAAAATTAACTAACATAAACCCATCAAATAAATATGCATTGAATATATAAAAGTCCCACAACCTTACATTCATCAGAGTTTTCATTACAACGTATTACATGTTTAACACAAAAGCAAAATGCCCTACGGGCTTAAGCTTTTCCAAGTTAACACTTGGTTACAACAAAAGAGTGCTAACTCATCTACACATTAAGCCCCTCGGCTTGAATATACCAATGTAATACATCAAAATATAAACTACCAAAGTAATGTCCGCTCTAGCCTCCAGAGCTATGTCCTTGGAGGTGGCATGCTACCTCACTGAAAATAGATATTGCCCATATACGGGTGAGCCACAGCCCAGTAGATAATACCTAACCAACCATGAACAATGACTAAAAGATTAGCATTGATGATGGCCAACACTGATACATTCACATAATCACAATATTTATGTCATTAGAAACTTATGAGTCAAGGTTACTTTTCATTTTCTTTCCTTTTTCAACAGATAAGCAATACTTAAGCTCTATCGATCATCAGACAGATATGTATAAAAATATTCCCACATTCACAGATAAGCATATAAGCTATATCCACATTCTCAACAGATATGTATACAACAATATCCCACATTCACAGATAAGCATATAAGCTATATCACACTTCAAAGATAAGCCATAAGAGCCTCTATCTTCACTCTCTAGCAAGCAATATGAGCTGTATCTACGGAGTTCATCCGCCTATCTTCTCCAATACTATGCCGATTTAGAGGTACAATCCCCTATCTTCCCTAAACCGCGAGTAACATCCCCCATCTCCTCCTTACACATAAGTATTGACAAACACATTGGTTCTAGTATACAATCAGCTCAAACATACATTAATGTAATCCTATGAACCTGTCAAATTCCATGACCACATGCCATTGATTAGTTTCGTTTGCCTAATGCAATCATGCCATTGTCTACAAACAATCAACACTATCCTGCCACCAGATAGTCCACAAGTAGTTATTTCTACAGAAAAATAAATGCACAATGGATATTTAATCGACCATTTTCAATTCGGCTGAGTTGTATAAATAATTCAACTTACAACCCTTTTTCCCCATACATTGCCAATCTCAACAATTCCATTTCAACTTTCATTCATCTCCATTTCTCCCAATTAATTTATCTCAATTAATCAAACAAATGTAATTAGGGGTCAATTTTCCATAAATTTACCATTTCAACCCTAAGGTCCCATTTTCATCAATGATTCAAAAAACATTTTCTTCCATTTCTCTATGCCACAGATGCATCTAGGTTTTAAATATAAAACAAAACCCCCCAACCAACTTTTTGTAAAATAAAACACCAGCCCTAAACTTTCCCCAACAAAATTAACACAACCAACCCCCAACATCCTCAAATACCCAAATTTAAAAGACAAAAATCCATAAAGAGGAGTAGGATATTCCCTACTCATTTCCGGAGCTCCAAAAGGAGAGCTGACAAAACACCCAACGTGCTCCAAATCGAAATTTTCAGATTAAAAATGTACCCTCGAGATGCAATCAACTTTTTTTGTAAAGGCAAAGATGAGCAAATAATCCTCCTAACTAGATTCAAAACCGTAGAGAGAAGGTAGAGTTTCTAGAGTGAGAGGCTCAACAATTCGGTGTTTTTGGTTTGTTTTTGGAAAAGTAAGAGAGAGAAGAGAAAGTGAAAAACGTGAATTTGAAAAAGTCAAAAAACACGACTTAAACCCAGTTCGATTTACCCGCTCGATGCGTCAAACACCGCTCCGAGTGGTCACTCTACTCACAGACTCCGCGCTCGAAGGCGTCCAACAATCCCGCTCAGCGGCGGATACACACTCCCCCAGAACTTTTACAGGAACCCAGGTCTTCGGTTCGAGCTTCCAACTCCCCCTCGATGCGGCAACTCACACAACCGCCCGCTCGAGCGGCCAACTCCCACGCTCAGATGCTCCAATACTGCACAGGAAATACTGGAAGTGGGTGGCAATTCCCGCTCCGAGCGCCAAATACTGCCGCTTCGAGCGGACAGGTCAAAAATCTGCGGCAACTAGTTTGGTTTCTAAACCCCCTCAAACGACCAACCTGTAAGCAAACCTGACCTGCCCAATCGCACATCCTATAACTCAAATACGAAGTAAAAGGATGTAATAAGATAGATAATCACTACCCAACATCCACAGACACATGTCTGGATCACTGTAACAATAGGGTAAACCCGGGATCGGCTAAGTAAACTTTTAAAATAAAAATTCCCGTGGAAGGCGTGAAAGGGCGTGTAATTTTCCTAATTGTACGTGTATTTTTTTTCGTCGGCCATTTTTTTTTAGCAATTTGTAAACCTGTTTTGTTTTAATAAAAAATTAATATTTGTTTTAGATATTTTTAAATATATAACCAATTTTTTACAGCTGTAATTTTTTTTCTCGTTCTTTTTTTTTTTTTTTTTTGCAATTGCAAACTTGGTTATTTTTTAAAATAAGAATTTATATTTGTTTAGATATTTTTTAATATACAAATTAAATTTTTTTTTAGATTTTTTATAAAACTAATTAACATCTCACATTAAAACATCAGTCCTATGAGAGAAAATTGAAAATAGTTGTTTTAAAACATATTTTTTTTAATATAGAAATTATTTTTTATAGTGGTAAATTTTTTTTCTACTTTTTTTTTTTTTCCGCAATTCAACCTGTTTTTTTTTTTTAGTGTATTTTTTTCTCTCTTTTTTTTTTTTTTTTTCCTCGCATTGCAACATGCTTATTTTTTAATAAGAATTATATTTGTTTAAATATTTTTTAATATACATATAGCGACCCCGGTCTTTTCCCATTTAATTATTGTATCGGACCGTTTTCCGTAGATTCTGTCATTGTATAATGGTTGTTGTTTGTTATTCCTTCTTATTTTCCCTCATTTGGAATTATAGGATGTGTTGGGCCAGGTTTGGTTTCAGGGGTTGGTTGGGTTAGAAACCAAGGTTGCTAGTCCAGGTTTTTGGTTCTGTCGTCGAAGCGAGGAGTTGTTCGCCTCGAGCGAGAGGGTTGTTTTGGATTTGGACCCTGTAACTTGCATCTCTTGGCTCGAGCGGATGCTTTTTCTTCTTTCGCTCGAGCGAGTTAGTTCAATACCTTTCGGCTCCGAGCTATATGTTCCTTCGCTTCGAGCGTGTGTCTGGGTTTCAGACCTGAGGGTTTGAGTTTCTTCGCTCGACGAGCTTTCTTGCTCGGACCGAGCATTTGAGATTGTTGGCTCGAGCAAAGGCCTTCCCTTGCTCGAGCCACGTAGTTTCCTCTGTGTCTGGTCCGCTCGAGCGACAAGTCTTCGGCATCGAGCGAGCCTGTCCCAGTTTTATATCCCAGCAGTTGGATTTGATCAGTCCTTTTTCATTTTCTTTTGATTCCAAACCCTAGTCCGACTTCTCTCTCTCCCTACTCTCACCTTCTTTCTTTAGATTTGATGTTCCCAACTTAGGGTGTGTTTCTACCCTAGATTCCTTCATGTAAAAAAGATAGAGTGAGCAAGGGCTACATTTATTCTGAGCATCTTGGCGATTTGGCAGCACTTTGGTCTTTGGGGCACTCTCCAATCTCTTCTTCAACTTTTGGATTGTTTCTTTTGAGGTAGGATTTCCTACTTTCCATTTTTATAGGTTTATGTCCTAAGTTTTAGGTATTTTAATATGTTGGGAAATACTTTTTTGGTTAAAATTTTGGGAAAAACCTTAGTTGAATTTATTGAATTGATTGTATAAAGTAATTCATTGGAATTGGGAAAGATGGTTAAATTTCCATGGAATGGGGAATTCATA
>NW_021028659.1:244825-315072 GCF_004153795.1 Camellia sinensis
ATACTAATTGGTGCATAGGAATTACAAAGGTTCCTTGGACAGCTTAATTTTCTTCGAAGATTCATTTCTAACACTGCAGGAAAAACTAAAGTATTTTCTTCCTTGTTAAGGTTAAGAGATGAAGATGAATTTGTATGGACAGCAGAGCATTAAATTGCTTTCGAAGGAATCAAAGCCTACATGGCCAACCCTCCAGTGCTGATGCCACCAAATGGCGTTAAGCCTTTGAAGTTGTACATAGCCGCAACAGAAGATTCATTGGGAGCTTTCTTAGCCCAAGGCAATGAAGAAGGCAAGGAGCAAGTTGTTTATTACCTTAGTAGGTTTTTAAATTCTTGTGAATGTAAATACTCAACTGTAGAAAAACTGTGCCTTGCATTGTATTTTGCTGCAACGAAATTAAGATACTACCTTTTGCCTACAATTATCTTGGTAATTGCAACCACAGGTTTGGTTAAGTATATGTTATCTAGACCTATGTTGAGGGAAAGAATTGACAAATGGGTATTAGCCTTGTCAAAATTTCATTTAGAATATGTTCCCCAAACGGCAGTGAAAGGACAAGTTTTAGCCAATTTTTTGGCAGACCATCCATCTCAAACAGAGAGCCAAGAGATAATGGAACTTGGTATGGCTAGTGTTAAGCTGTGGCAAATGTGGTTCGATGGATTGAAAGCCAATGGCCTAACTGGAATTGGTATAGTGATTAAGTCACCACAAGGAATAGAAACCACACATGGTTTTAGAGTGGATGAAACTATTTGTTCTAATAATCAAGCTGAATATAAAGCCTTGATAGTGGGATTGAAAATTCTTATTGGATTACAAGTACATGCAGTTGACATATTTGGAGACTCTCAATTGGTGGTTAACCAAGTGAAAGGAATTTTCAAATGTCAAAGTATAAGCATGTTGCCATACTATGTTGTTGCATTACATCTGCTTTCACAATTTCAAATAGCAAATGTAACTCATGTCCCAAGATTCCTAAATGATAGAGCTAATGATGTGGCTCAAAAAGCTTCGAATTACAAGAGGAGGGATAATACTCAAAGGGACATAAGCCAAACAACATACCAGAAATGTATACCACCCTTAAATAAAAGGAATGTGGTCCTGGAAGTCAGTCATAATAACTTACAGGAACAAGATTGGAGGCATCCAATAATGCAGTACTTGGCTGGCCCATCCTCGAAGGCCAGCAGAAAAATTAAATTACAATCTCTACAATACATCATATATAGCAATGCTCTCTACAAAAGGAGGGGGAGATGGTTTATTGCTGGAATGTTTAAGCCCAAAAGAAGCATTAACAGCTATGGCTGAGGTTCATGAAGGCATTTGTGGTGCTCATCAGCCTAGTGTGAAGATGAGATGGCTGCTTCGAAGGCATTCCTACTATTGGCCAACTATCTTTAAAGACTGTATAGAATATGCAAGAGGTTGTCAGGCATGCCAAAAGCATGGCACAATAAGGCACGTGCCCATAACTGACCTACATGCAGTTGTGAAGCCTTGGCCATTTGGAGGATGGGCCATGGATATGATGGGAAAAATACACCCACCCTCTGTTTTACATGTGGAAATTCTATTGAACTCGTTGGAATCTAAAGCACAGTACAACATGTTTGTAGCTTTGACATTAATTTGGGCCATTCTAGTATCTGATTCATCCCACTCATCTTCAGGTTTTGGTACCCTAAGTCCATCTATAGTTTTGGTAGGAATTTTTGGACCATTACAAATAATTTTCCAACATTCATAATCATTAGATTGAATATGTATGGTCATCCTAGTTTTCCAATAGCTAAAATTTGTGCCGCTAAACAGAGGTCGCCTATTAGATGCTTGTCCCTCGGGTAAGGAATAACTAGGGGTTGCCATGATCTACTCTAAGACGGTTAAGTCACAAAAACTAGAGTCTAGGCTCTGATACCACTTGTTATCCCAGATAGGCAACCTAAGAGGGGGGATGAATTGAGTTATTTAAAAATTTCACAATATTAAAAATAACACAATATTCAGAATTTTAATAAATAAAAAAAAACAGAATAATAATTATTAATATAAAAATAAGAGAGAAAGGGAGAGAAAATCAAATACTGCGATTTATAGTGGTTCGGCATGCCAGGCTTACGTCTACACCCCAAGGAACCTCCTTGAGAATTTCTTTACTATTAATTGAATAAATACACCACCAAACTTGTGGATTTGTCACAGGACTTACTCTTATCTATTGAGCCTCACTCAACAATAAATGCCTACCCTTACAAATCTCTCACAAAAATAAGAAATAAGAATAAGTGGTACTTAAACCCTCTTTTACAATAATTCTCTCACAAAGAGTAGATATGAAAGTGTAAGAACAAAAGCTAGACTTAGATTTGAAAGTGAAAGAGCAGAATACTCAGAATCTTGGAGCTCACAGAAATATTTTCTCTTCAAGTTCTTGATTTTTCTCCACATCCAACACTTCTATTTATACACAAAAATATACCCGTTGGACGCTCCTTGCTGACGTCATGGCTTACATAAGCACGCTCCTGACGTCATGGCTTACATAAGCACGCTCCTGATGTCATGGCTTACATAAACACACTCTTGATATCATCGCTTACATAAGCACACTACTTGATTTTGAATAGTTAGCAAAAGATAAAAAATAAGACTAATTTTTTCTTTTTGTTATTTCAAACATGGAGCCACCATTTTTGTAGACAATTTAATACAAAGTTCACAACTTTCAAACAAACAAATAATTTTCTCCATCTAGTTTATAATATATATATATATACACATATACATAACTCCATCTTGTTCTTCTTGTTTAATTATAATATGATATAATTAATGTAGTGTAAAAAATTTAATAGCGCACGTGATGTATTCTGCATATTTATAATATGATATAATCAATGTAATGTAAAAAATTTAATAGCGCACGTGATGTATTCTATTTATATTATATGCAATATATATATAATGTTATATATGTTCTGATCAAATATTTGCATACACAGAAAAATCTCTTTAAATAATATTTATGATGGATCTGAAAATATATGCCCTCTTTAAAATATTGTATATGTTGTAGAGATTTTAAACTAAATATATTCTACCACTCCATATTAATTTTATCAAAAGAAGACAACTCATTAATATCATATTTGTCAAGATAATACAACCAATCAATCATTTTAATCAATTTTAATTTTGTCAAAAAGTGAATAGTGATCAGCCTAAATTTTCAAAAATATTTTTATTTTAATTTTTAACAAATATATATTTTTAAAAAGATAATATTTTGTGTCAAATAATATGTATATTAGAAAAATCCAAATTGTTACAAATAATATTTTAGACATCATCAAAATTAAATAATATGATTAACATCTGCTTTCTAAAAATCTCTCATTAAATGTTGATATGAACTATTACATTACAAATGTTTGCTAATAACTAATATCTCTTCATAGAACCATACACATACTCAATGTTACATGAGTGTGTGAATATTAAGAGAAAATATCATTTAGCCTCCTAAACTTTTACACGTTTTTCAATTTGACCATTTCTATCAATTAAATTATGACATTTATTTCTTATTAAGGACCTAGAATATACAATTAATGCCATAAATAAATAAAAATATCTCCAATAAAAATAGTTAAATTTTAATTGATTCTAAATTATTTTTCCTATATATGTCAATTTTATGTTATTATTTAATTTTAAAATTAAATTTCAATTATTTGTTTAAATCGTGCATAATACGGATAATATGTTAGTTATTTATATATATACACATAACTACATATATACATTACTATATTCATTTCTCAATTTTTTTCCTTCAAACTCTTTTTGAATAATGTGACAAATAATTTAAAGAGAGTTCGTTTTTAAATTATTAGTCACATTAATGAGAGGAGGATAGGTGTGACAAATAATTTAAGGAGAGTTGGTTTTCAAATTATTAGTCACATTATTGAGAGGAGTTTATCGAAGAGAGCATTTTTTCAAATTCCATACTAAAAAACACCCGATGATTATGAAACTTGAATTAGCCATCAACAGGGTGGGCTCCACATGTATATTTCTTTTGTATATCATACAAGGAGCTTCCCTCTAGGCGAGATTAGATTGGAGGATTTTGCTAGATTTGTAGGGGCTTATCATATATTTCGTTTTGATAATTCAAATATTTTAATATATAGAAATCGTCAAGTACTATATACTCACAAAAAATCACATTGATTAAATATCGATAACTATCTTATTGGATCAGTTTTCTGTCAACCATTAATTAGTTCACTGTCCATTTTGTTTATACAAAACTGATTTGATCACGTTGTTATCGACATCCGATAAGCGTGAATGTTTACAGACATATAGTAATCGACGAGTTTTTCACATTGCACGATTTAAATTATCAAAATAAAATCCGTGATGAATTTCTACAAACCTAACAACACTCTTTAATCTAATCTAAAATTGGAGAGAAGCTACTCCCATCCTATAAAGGCCACCTGATGATGACATTGACAGGAAACATTTCTTTTCCTTTTCATTTATTACGGTTTGAATGGTCAATTTTCTTCTCTAAAAATAGGAACTTCGTTTGCATCAAGAATTTGCCTTGTTTCTCTTTTTCATGCACCCACATTCACGTGTCCCATAAATTGCACGGTTTAAAAAAATAAAATTAGTATAAAATACAAAATTCTCAAGTTATCATTTTACTCATATTTAGCTTAGATTCAAATGATGAATCATGACAACAGAAAAATAAATTGGTCATAAACATCCTACAGTCATTGTATTCATAAAAAAAATATACATATTATATGAGAAAAATGAGGCTTTTAACCCACAAGTTTTGTGGGAGTTTTAATATTTCAATCTTAATTTTTTAAATTTTTGATTTTTTTTTCAAAAAAAAATCTCAACATTTATTAATTTTTCCCAAACCACAAGCCTTTTGGGAGATTTGGTCAAAATCCTCTCATAACAAAACTTTAATGCATTAAAAACAAGCATAAATAAATAAATTTAAAAAAAAAATTTGAAAAGTCCAACACATATCATTATTTTCAAAATATTAAACTTTTAAATAATATAACTTTTGATGTAAATGTCAATTAATAATAAAATTAGTATTTTTAGAATTCTCACATCAAGATCTATCAAATAAAATCCATGTTGATTATGAAACTCTTAAATAAATAAATAAAATTATTACCATTGAAATTGAAGTAAACAGTAACAGTACCATGTTACTCGCAGTAACATGTTACTATGGCAATATTGTCAAAAAAAAAAAAAGATATTTTACTTTATCGTTACTCAATTACAGAAGATCGTCTTTAAAATTTCTCTTCTAATTTTAAAATGTTGATTGATAGTTGCCTATCAATTGCCCTTCTAATTTTATGCATCTGTCCTTATCTAAAAAAAAAAAACTTTATGTGCTTGTTTTTAATACAAAATAAAAAATAACAATTCCTTATCTTATAGAGAAAATCTCTCCCTTATTCTAGGAGAAAAAATATCTCTATTATTTCACAAAAAAAAATCTCACATTCTCAAATTTCTAGCCTCCGTTTGGCAAGGGCTTTTTCAAGTTTTTTTGGCTATTTTAGCCACAAAAAACAAAATAGGCTATTTTAGCCATAACAAACAAAACATCACATCCAACCTATAATCAAACTTTATGTGCTTGTTTTTAATACAAAATAAAAAATAACAATTTCTTATTTTATAGAGAAAATCTCTCCCTTATTCTAGGAGAAAAAATATCTCTATTATTTCACAGAAAAAAATCTCACATTCTCAAATTTCTAAATCGTCTGCTTTCTAAAAATCTCTCATTAAATGTTGATATGAACTATTACATTACAAATGTTTGCTAATAAATAATATCTCTTCATAGAACCATACACATACTCAATGTTACATGAGTGTTTGAATATTAAGAGAAAATATCATTTAGCCTCCTAAACTTTTACACGTTTTTCAATTTGACCATTTCTATCAATTAAATTATGACATTTATTTCTTATTAAGGACCTAGAACATACAATTAATGCCATAAATAAATAAAAATATCTCCAATAAAAATAGTTAAATTTTAATTGATTCTAAATTATTTTTCCTATATATGTCAATTTTATGTTATTATTTAATTTTAAAATTAAATTTCAATTATTTGTTTAAATCGTGCATAATACGGATAATATGTTAGTTATTTATATATATACACATAACTACATATATACATTACTATATTTATGTACTCATTAATCTCATGAGGAATATTACATTTCTCAATTTTTTTCCTTCAAACACCTTTTGAATAATGTGACAAATAATTTAAAGAGAGTTCGTTTTCAAATTATTAGTCACATTAATGAGAGGAGGATAGGTGTGACAAATAACTTAAGGAGAGTTGGTTTTCAAATTATTAGTCACATTATTGAGAGGAGTTTACCGAAGGGAGCATTTTTTCAAATTCCATACTAAAAAACACCCGATGATTATGTCTGTGTTTGGCAAGTGGGTTTGCAGGTTTTTTTGGCTATTTTAGCCACAAAAAACAAAATAGGCTATTTTAGCCATAACAAACAAAACATCACATCCAACCCATAATCATTACATTCTTCTCTCACAAAAAAACTCCAAAAAGTCAAAAAGTCAAATCAAGCTTTTAAGCCCAGGCTAAAATAGTCAAAAAAGTCAAAAAACCAAAAAACTAACCCACTTCCCAAACGAAGGTTATAAAACTTGAATTAGCCATCAACAGGGTGGGCTCCACATGTATATTTCTTTTGTATATCATACAAGCAGCTTCCCTCTAGGCGAGATTAGATTGGAGGATTTTGCTAGATTTGTAGGGGTCATATATTTCGTTTCGATAATTCGAATATTTTAATGTATAGAAATTGTCAAGTACTATATATTCATAAAAAATCACATTGATCAAATATCGATAACTATCTTATTGGATCAGTTTTCTGTCAACCGTTAATTTATTCACTGTCCATTTTGTTTATACAAAACTGATTTGATCACGTTGTTATCGACATCCGATAAGCGTGATTGTTTACAAACATATAATAATCGACGAGTTTTTCACATTGAACAATTTAGATTATCAAAATAAAATCCGTGATGAATTTCTATAAACCTAACAACACTCTCTAATCTAATATAAAATTGGAGAGAAGCTACTCCCATCCTATAAAAGCCACCTGATGATGACATTGACAGGAAACATTTCTTTTCCTTTTCATTTATTACGGTTTGAATGGTCAATTTTCTTCTCTAAAAATAGGAACTTCGTTTGCATCAAGAATTTGCCTTGTTTCTCTTTTTCATGCACCCACATTCACCTGTCCCATAAATTGCACGGTTTAAAAAAATAAAATTAGTATAAAATACAAAATTCTCAAGTTATCATTGTACTCATATTTAGCTTAGATTCCAATGATGAATCATGACAACAGAAAAATAAATTGGTCATAAACATCCTACAGTCATTGTATTCATAAAAAAAATATACATATTATATGAGAAAAATGAGGTTTCTAACCCACAAGTTTTGTGAGAGTTTCAATATTTCAATCTTAATTTTTTAAATTTTTGATTTTTTTTTAAAAAAAACCCTCAACATTTATTAATTTTTCCCAACCCACAAGCCTTTTCGGAGATTTGGTCAAAATCCTCTCATAGCAGAATTTTAATGCATTAAAAACAAGCATTAATAAATAAATTTAAAAAAAAATTGAAAAGTCCAACACATATCATTATTTTCAAAATATTAAACTTTTAAATAATATAACTTTTGATGTAAATGTCGATTAATAATAAAATTAGTATTTTTAGAATTCTCACATTAAGATCTATCAAATAAAATCCATGTTGATTATGAAACTCTTAAATAAATAAATAAAATTATTACCATTGAAATTGAAGTAAACAGTAACAGTACCATGTTACTCGCAGTAACATGTTACTTTGGTTCACAATAACATGTTACTATGGCAATATTGTCAAAAAAAAAAAAGAAGATATTTTACTTTATCGATACTCAATTATGTATTTTCTCCTTAAGGGGTTTATGAAACAAAATAAATTGGGTGGTCCTTTTCACCGAACAAGGGTCCAGTGGAGGGATTTTGGCTAAATTTCCCAAGCCTTTCTTTTTAACTTCTCCCATATCTATTGACGCATCCTTTTCAAGTTCTTCCATACACTATAGTTAGTGATGAGATTGTTAAATTATTTTTAAAAAAAAATCTTCAAAAAAAAATTAATTTGTATATTAAAAAAATATCTAATACAAATATAAATTATTATTAAAAAATAACAGATTGCAAAAGAGAGAGAGAGAGAGAGAGAGAGAAAATTACACTGTACATTTCATTAATAATACTAAAAAAATGTGCCAAGTGTTTGTGTAAAGGCTTGACACGTGTCCACTCTCAAATTATCAAGCGAATATAGATGAAATCAAATAACTCAGCTTTAATGGCTAACAAATAATAAAAGTTCGACCATTGAAGCCTAATAACTATTAATTAATAGAATTCTACAATTGAAAAATCTCAAACCACATCTCTTTGTCTTCTCAAATGTTACCTTTTTTTGGTTCATGCATTCATTTTAATATTAATAGAGAATCAGACGTGTGGAAGAGTGAGAGACATTAAAATTATATATTAAATTATGTAATTGTTGTGATGAATGATAAAAGTTATTTTTCCCTTCTATGGCAATTTATCTAGTTATACCTCCAATTAAAACATCAGGTACTTCTACATTATCATTAACTGTTACTTTTATTTTTTTAAGATACTTTATATTGAGTTACATAATTGTTGTGATGAAAGATAAAAGTTATTTTCCCCTTCTATGGCGATTTATCTGGTTATACCTCCAATTAAAACGTTAGGTGTACTTCTACATCATCATTGAACGTTGCTTTTATTTTTTTTAAGATACTTTGTCTGGCAATTATTTGTGTTTTGTGTTATGAAATTTATTAGATCCGTGTTTACTAAAACTATTAGATGGACCTAATGCAAGGAAGTATAGACTATTTCAATGTCATTCTTGAGATTAGAAGTACAAAAAGTATATAAATAGACAAGATTTTATAAAATTTATTTGTGAATCTTACTTCTTGAAAATCTTATAATTTATTTATTTTTTGTATTGTATTTTATATTTGATTTCTATACTTTTTATATATATATAGTTTTCTTTTTTTTCTTTGAAAATTTATTTTTAAAAATTAATAAATAGATAAGTAAATCATTTTCTATTTCAAACAATTTCATTTTTATTTTTTCTTAAATTAGTTTTAGTTTTGGGCAATTACTTACCTTTTTTTATATATATGTTGTAATTTTGTGCATTTTAAGTGTATCACTAATACACTCGGAGATTCACTATGAAAGAAGTATCATGCGAAAATCAAGCAAGAAGAAGAAAAAAAATACGATGAATGTGGAGCAAAAATTAAAGATCAAAACTCCTAAAACAAGCAAGCAAACAAACAAGTAAGGAGAATAGAATGTTTAACAATAGACATTTGAAAATTTGCAACAAAAATTTATAACTTTCCTTTTTGTTAAGAAAATTCTATTTGGTACTAGATAAATAAAATGCTTTTAAAATAGTTTTTTTTTTTAATTTGAAATTAAAACTATAGTAAATTTATGTAAGCATAATTACTAATCACATTTTTTTACTTAATGTATAGTTTTATATTGACTATCTTTTTCAGGTTTATTTTTTTAAGTATTTATATAGAAGTAAAAAAATATCATTAGGAATAAAATTTTTCTTAATTTAATTATAAATTTTGCCTATACATTATTTTTAAATTTGCATAACACGGGTCACACAGTACTATCTTTATAACCAAATTAAGTGGAACAACAAACTCAACTTTGGTGACTTTTCAATACTATAATTAGTTGAGCAGGTTCGTGATTCACATAAAGTTTTGCAACCAATTAGTGACATATCAATACTATAATTAGTTGAGCAGGATTGTGATTCACATAAAGTTTTGCAACCAATTAGTGACATATATTCGCAACTATAATTCAAATAGACTCTAATAGCTAATGTTATAAATGGATATTTTTTTAACTTAAATTAGAGCCCTATAATAACAGTTGTACATTTTTATTTTTATATTTATTTTTATTTTTATATAAAAGAGAGTGTGATAAACAATGTATAATTATTTTAAGATTTATTTATTAATACCATTAAAACACTTGTTAACAAAATTCTTAATTTGATAATCAACACAAATTTCAAAAAGATAAACAAAATAAGCCCGGATATTTTAAGTTGTGGCATTCCGACTAGTTTGCACTCAATGAAGGTGTGTAACAATTTTTTTAATTCAATAATTATATTAAAAAGTAGAATGTTTTTGGGATGCGTATCATATACTCCTATTACGACTTTTGTAGTTTTTGACTATAATCTATTGGAGTATTAGTTACGATTTGATTATACACATCATAGTGTTAGTTATGACTTATTGTGACGTCGGTTATGACATTATTTTAGTCTTATCTTCTTTGGTATTTAGTTATAATTTATTTATGTTTAAATTAAATTATGATACTTGTAATAATCAAAGGACTGTACCATAGCATTGGCCATTAAAAAATTACTTTTTTACCAAGTGAAAAATCTGTGTTAATAAATTTTTCAGGGAAACTTTTAATTTTTATAAGTACTTGAGTTAACTCATCTCAAGATTCCTAAATATCAATTGTGTGTGCCCACGACTGCTAATGGTCCTGTTTGGTAGAGCTGTGGGAAAGTGCTTATAGCTTATGTCTCAACAGCTTATAGCTTATAACTTTCAGCTTAAGCTGATTTCCAACTTATTCTTAAAGCATCTCCTGCCCCACTCAAAGAATAAACTGATTTCTGACTTCCAAAAAGTTATAAGCTATAAGCTATAAGCTAAACTAAACACATCAAAATAGCTTAAATTAAGCTGAAAGTTGAAATAAGCTGTAATTAAACCCTGCCAAACAGGCACAATATACTACAATTACTATAGCATATCAAAGATTCGTTGAAGTGGCAAGTTTAGTTCAAATATAGCCTAATTGCTGAAGCTTAACTCAAAGTAGAAACTTATAACGGATACATCTAACCAAATATCACATTATGAACTCTTTCTTGTGGGTGGTGAGTCTTATCATGCACAACAGCTAATAATGCAATGAATGTTGATATTGATTTTTTTTTTTTTTTTTTTTTTTCCAGTACAATTATGTAGACATTTTCACTATTTCAGGCCAAGCAAATTTCGGAGTTTAACCCAAAGGATACAAATTAAGCTTTTGGTGTTGTTAAAATTTGGAAATAAAAGAACATTTATTTATCACCACAGCTGGAAAATATGGTAGTAGATGGATGGTACTAGTCTAGTAATCAAGTGCATTTGTTATCCATTCCTTTCAATTTGTTGAATGTGGAATTTCTTCTTCAGAGTTGGCAAAGACTGGTCCCCTCCATGAACACTATATAATTATGATGATTGTTATTTATATATACACATAAATACATTTATGTACTCGTTGATTCTGCAAATTATCACCATATATAATTATAAAACCTCAAGTGCCCATCAATGGTGGGGCTCCCATGTATACGTCTTTCATGAATTATACAAAGACCACCAGATGCTCAGTTTTTCGGAATTACAGCAAGCATCTCTATTCCTATTCACCTATTTCAGTTTGAGCATTGCTATTCATGATAAAAAAAAAATTAGATAAAATTTTCAAGCCAAATAATGTGACAATCAATTAGGATATTGAAGTCACTCTCATATCTTTTCTAATGATTAACCAATCATATCACTGACACATTATTAAATCTAAAAATAAATTTTAAAAATGAATTTACATATCATTTTCCATCTGGTTTTAATGCTTAGTTTTCTTTTTCAAAAATGGAATTGCAGTGACTGTTGTGTCTCATTTTGAGATGCATTATGTGTTTATTTTTATGATTTGAATCGTTTATTTTGTAAGATTTGTTGAGTACTTCATGCTTGCCAAAAATCATATTAATCAGATATCAATAACTATATGATCGAATTGCATATTTTATACTATTTTTCAAAAGAAAAACTTCTTGTTTATTTTTTTAGTTATCAATCATATAGTTATTGATATCCGATTAATATGATTTTTGGTAGGCATGAAGTACTAAACAAACCCTACAACATGAACGGTTCAGATTATAAAAATAAATCCATAATGCACTACAAAATGAAGCACAACAGTCACTGCTATGTCAAAGGCACAACAATGACCTCAATTCCTTCAAAAATAGGGACATCGTTTGCTCAGTTTGGTGGCTTTTCAATACTATAATTAATTGATATCAATGATTCACGTAAAGTTTTGTAACCAATCAGTGATATACATTTGCAACTCTAGTTCAAATAGACTCTAATAATGTTATAAATTGACATTTTTTTTAACTTAAATTTGAACCCTATAATAACGATTGTACATTTTGGTTATAACTCAAGAATTCTTTGCTTATATTTTCTATGGTATTTGGTTATAATTTTTTTTTAAGGGTTTTGTTAATGTGTGGCCTTAAGGCAAATGTTAAAATATTTTGTTTGTTCATACGTTATGCATGAAAATGAGTGTAATGAAGAATGTACAATACTTTTAAGTTTCTTTATCATGTGTGCTAATGTTAACATGACTTTTTTTTAATTATAATTTATAAAGAATTTAATTGTGACATTTATATTAATTAAATTCAGTCACAATTTACATATGGTATATATTTTTTAAAGATACCATAACATTGGCCATTAAAAAATCAACCTTTTAACCGCATGAAAAATCTGTGTCAATTAATTGTCAGGGAAGCTTTTAATTTTTATAAGTATTTGAGTTAATTCATCGGTCAAGATTCCCAATATCAATTGCGTGGATCTACGACTGCTAACATACTGCAATTACTATACCATATCAAAGATTCGTTGAAATTTTGAAATCAATAAATGAAATACATTGACAAGTTTAGTTCAAATAATATAGCCTAATTGCTGACGTTTAACTCAAATTAGAAACTTATAACAATGGATACAAGTAACAAATATCACATTATGAAAATGCTTCCTGTGTGGGTAAAAATCTGACCACACTGCCTGCTTAGTGATCAATTGGAGAGCACATGCAGAATAGATGGCTTCAGCAACCTGAGACAGAAAGAAAAGGCTCCGGCGGTGGTTCTTCCACCCGGGGGCACTCCGACAATCAAGTCAGTATATTTCTCAAAGATAATCAAGTGCAAAACTTAATACTCAAAACATAAATTGCATACCTTAAACCCACGGGAGTGCCTCTCTTTTATAATATACTCAATCCAAGTCCTACTAGAAGTATGACTTCTATGAACTCCAATTTAGTGTTTACTCTAGACTCTTTAAGAGATAAAGATAAACTTCCTTAAGAGTTTTATCTTGGTTAAGTCCCCTCTTTGTCTTAGGACTCTTGTCCCTTATCTGCTTATCTCGGATTCCGATATCTTCGGGGATAACCTCGGCAACTCCGAGATCATCTCGGCTTAACTGTGACGACACGTGGCACCTCGGCTGACACGTCGGCGTCACCATGCCACGTGTTGGTATTCAGAAAATATATCCCCACAACTGCCCCTAGGTTCTATTACCTCGGCATTTTGAGGTGATAGAACCTATATCGACATTTCAACATTTCTTTTCTGAGTAATGGCTCAAAAACTGTTTAGCCGAGATAATCCTTTTCCAATCGACGTGTTCTCTACGGAGAACAAGGTTTCGAACGTACTTTCCCACGCGCATGAGCTGTCATGCATATCTAACCATTCCTTTTCACGTGTTTTGTCTTCATTGGAGCGTGTCTGTGACGCGCCTGAAAGCTGTTTGTCATTTGTCTGCGCCGTCTGACGCCTGCGTTGCTCCAGGCATAATAATTGCCCTAATTTTGCCGCCGTTTCAAATTTTTAACAAAACTCCTCGTTGTCTCTATTTTTCCTTCACTTTTTCATTCTGATTTCTTGCTCTTTCTCTCTCCGAAAGCTGTTTCTTCTTCGAATCTGCCATTGCTTCGATCTCTCTTCTGGAACTGTCTTTTATCTCTCATTCTTGCGAAGCTTTCTTTGCTGTTACAACCGATTTCTGAGCTCGGCGAACATTGCCCCGGCTTCATTTGTTCTGGTAAGATTCTTCCCTTTCATTCTTAACTATCTCTATGTGCTTCCATCTGCCTGTTGCTATTATCGCTTTTGTTCAAAGCCTTGGATCTGTTTGTATCTTGAATCATGGCTACATCTTGAACACTTGCATTATTTTATCACTTTTTTTTTACTTTTGTATTTCTTTTGTTTCTGAGAATCATACCTCTGTTCTTTGATTATGAAGCGTCGTCTTTGTTTTCTTGTTTAGATCTGTGCCTTCGATCTTGATCTTTATAGTTCTTTGGCTTGGGAGTTGTGTGTAGAACCTTCAATTTTTAGGGAAAACTGAAACAAGCCTTATCAGTCCTTTCCTAGGTCTTTGCCGAGGTTCTTGCAATCCTTCTTAAAACGCCCATCTTCTGAAACACATTTTAAGCTGACATAATGGGTATGTGGAGGCATAGGGTAAATACCCCAACAAAACTTGAATACTTTAGGCAGGAATTCTCTATCCCAGCCGATGTTCACCTTAAGCTAGCTGGGGATAATGATACCATTATGCCCACAGACCATACGATGCCCTTTCCTATAGTAGCTTTCACCGAATGTGGACTTCGGCTTCCACTTCATCTCCTTTTTCGTGAAGTTCTTCATTTCTATAGGCTGAACCCTATGCAACTTACTATCAACTCCTATAGGGTGATCAACGATATTATAGCTTTAGCTAGGCAAGAGAATCTTAGAATCACCCTGGCCGACCTTCAGTACTGCTATACCATGCGTCCTCTCAACCTGAAGGATAGGGGCTTCATTTATTACCTTAAGCCGAGATCCACCCAGTTTAAAATTGTAGCCGACCTTCCAGACTCCAACAAGGGGGCTGGAGATGACTTTGTTATTGCGTCGGGAAATTGGGAATTTGGCCCAGACGAAGATGTCCACCTCTACCCTCTTCCTCGAACAATTTGTTATTTTTTACCCATATCCAATTCCTACAGGGAAAGCCTTAAGTACATATAGAATGTATATCATATATATCTGTGTGGGTGAAAATCTGACCACACTGCTTGCTTAGTGATCAACTGGAGAGCACAGGCAGAATAGATGGCTTCAGCAACCTGTAACAGAAAGAAAAAGCTCCGGCGGTGGTTCTTCCACCCGGGGGCACTCCGACGATCAAGTCAGTATATCTCTCAAAGATAATCAAGTGCAAAACTTAATACTCAAAACATAAATTGCATACCTTAGACCCACGGGGGTGCCTCTCTTTTATAATATACTCAATCCAAGTCCTAAAACAGTTCGGATAATCGAAATGGGATCATGATAGGCCTCACAATCTCCTCAAATTCTCTTAAGTTGAGATTTGAACATGAGATAAGTTAAACCCTTTACTTTTATTCAAGGGTAAATTATAAATACACTCCCTAATATTTGCTTAAAATACGAATTGCCATTTGTAATTCTAAAAATTACATTCCGTCCCTTGAATTCTAATTTCATAACAGATTACTCATTTTATTAATAAATTATCAAGTCAATTAACAGTATTAATGATATTACGGATTTATTTCAATTAATAATTGAAGTCATTTCATTATTGTATAGAAGCACAGTTATGAATTTTATTTTTTTATTGATTATGTTAAATAAAAAATTCTAAACATTTGTAATTTTTTAAACCACAAAGTGCAATTTGTATCTTAAGTAAATTTCAAAAAATATATTTTTAATTTACCATTTATTTCATAAAGTGAGACTTAAAAATTAAGTATTGAAGACTAAATTTTGAAATTTTTAAGCTGAAAAGTTATTTAATAAAAAATAAGTGTTGAATTAAAAATAATTTTTTTTGGATATGTATAAGATCAAATTTGAAAATTATTATTTTCAAATTGTATATTTAATTTTTTATATTGTGAAGGTGGTAATAGTGGTGGTAGTGATGGTATGATAGTGATGGTGGTAATAATGGAGGTGGTGGCGGTATGATAGTGGTGGCGGTGGCAGTGACATGGTGGTGGCAGTGACATGGTGGTGGCAATGGTGGTGATGGAAGTGGTGGCGGTGAGATGATGGTGGAAAATGTGATAATGGTAGTGAGTTTATAATAGTGTACATCGATATTTATATTTAATATTTATAAATTCAATCAGAATTAAATAAGTTTCATATAATTTAAATTTTTTAAAGTTTTAATGTACATTTTAAGAGCAACTTAAATTTTTAAGTGATATCAATTATGATTATCAAATGAGCTTAATTGATTATCACTTAATAAATTTAGTTCTAAAAACTAAATCAAGTAATTAAACATCTCATAAGATAATGTTTTAATAATTAAGTTAGAGCGAAATTAGTGTAAAAGTCAATTTGACTAGATTCTATGTCATGTCTAACTCAACCCTAATTACTCAATCCAAGTATAGTCCATTCTTGCGTGAAAATTATAAGGAAAACTAATATTTTTATGCAATATGATTTAATATATAATTGGACGAATTTTGACATAGGGTAAACTAAAATTGATTAGAACATAATATATTTTTATTTTATCATAAATGTAATTTTTGTAATTTACTCTTTTTTTATATATTATTTCATTTCTATCAATTAAACTATGGCATTTATTTCTTATTATAAACCTAGAACATACAATTAACGCCATAAATAAATAAAAATGTCTCCAATAAAAATAGTTAAAATCTAATTGATTCTAAATTATTTTTCCTATATATGTCAAACAAATTTTATGTTATTATTTAATTTTAAAATTAAATTTCAATTATTTGTTTAAATAGTGTGTAATACATAACATGACTTTTTTTTTTTTATAATTATAAGAATTTAATTATAACATTTATAATAACTAAATTCAATCATAATTTAGATATGATACACATTTTTTAGAAAGCGTATACCGTAGCATTGGCCATCAAAAAAGCACTCTTTTAACTGAGTGAAAAATCTGTGTCAATTAATTGTCAAGAAAACTTTATTTTTGTAAGTGCGAGTGTCAAGATTCTCAATGGCAATTGCATGGGCCCACAACTGCTAAATACTACAATTACTATAAATATCAAGGGTCGTGATTCATTACCCAGTGACGTGGTGGCTTCCTATTCGCTGAAAACAACAAAAAAAATAAAATAAAATAATTTTTTTTAGCCCAATCAGTAGGCTACACGCACAACCCCCACACTCCCAGTTGGGGTCTTAGGCATTTTCCAAATACCAATTGCACGAGCCCACAGCTGCTAACATAGCACATCAAAGATTCGTTAAAGTTTTGAAATTAATAAATGAAATACAATGCTAAATTTAGTTTAATAGTAATGCTATATATATATCAATTAGTATATTAATTAATATATTAATATATATAATGACATTATTGTTGGATAATTTTTACTGTATTAAAGTTTGTATACTTAACAACAAACAGAAAAAATAAAGAAAGGAGAGAGACTGTTTAATTACAAAAATCAAAACAATAAAGAAAATAAAATAAAATAAAATAATAAATTCTTATTTTGTTACAAAAACAAAATCAGAATCTGATAAATAAATAAAACAGAAAGTAAATTAATTACTAACTTTATGTATTTATTGAACAAAATTCTAATCAAGTCTAGTGTTTAACCCTGTGTCCTTAAGACAGATTCGTCCTCTCCACAGTACTTTCAGATTGCGGACGTCAATCTCTCAGGATAAAATGATCAACAACGAATAATTGAAGCACTACAAATTATTCGCACAACGAATACACTTTGTGTTTATACTCTTTCTCACAGGAAATTTGAATGTAGCAAAATGGAGAGAGTAATTACAGAGAGAAGAACGAATTTTCTGAATGCAAAAATCTAAATGAGGGTCTATCTATTTATAGGAGAATTTGTGGCTGTTTGGTTTGAATTAAACAGGTGCAAACCTGTTTGAACAGGTATTATACCTGTTCGATTTGAATGAACAGGTAAGGAACCTGTTAGGTTTAAATTTCAAACAGATATGCATCTCTTCGGGTGGGGAAAACACTAGACAGGTGTGACAGCCAATTTTTGTATTCAATTTTTGAAATTCAAATGTTTTTTGTCCAAAAATAATTAGTATTGGGTCAGACAAGCCCAACTCAACCTCACACCACACACTCGCACCCAAGTCCAGGCCCAGCCCGCCCGATCGAACGGACGGACGACGTACACGTGTGTATTTATTTTTGGGTCCTATGGGTCTAGCCTACTTTGCCCATAACCTCTCCCTTTTATAAACTTGGGGTGTCCTTTGGGGCTCTCTCCAAGTTGTAAACTCAAGCCTTATAAACCCACAAAAGTTTGCCTACCAAACCAATGTGGGACAAACCTTTAGTTCAAACCTTTAAGGAAACTTCACCAATATACCATTTTCATGGAACTCCCTTTGGCTTAAATTCTCCATTCACCCGATAATGGTTTTGAGTAATCAAATATACCACGTGAATCACGTCGCGACATAGAACGCATTACTAGTTAGACCCGCTAACTTTGGTGCATGGGTCCTACCTAAAAATTAGACTAAAGTTGAGAAAAAATTTGATTTTTCCAAAACCATTTCTAGCAATCCCCCACATAAATGAAATTTGATGACAACGGAAATGCAACAATATGCAGAATTTGTCGAAAGAGTATAAATCAAAAATATCTTGCATCAGGATAAGTAGCTTTCGGCCTTGAGCATTTTTAGTACCTATCAAACTTACTAGCTAACCAATAGACATAGTGCCTTGAATTGTTTAGCCGTTTGTGTAAGCCAAGACAATAAATTTCACACAAAATATCTTCTGACACATCGTGGTTCTCACGGTTGTATTCATTTTGGCCTTGAACGCTTCTAGTTGTTCATGAGTGCTTCTAGAGAATTTAGTCTCTTTATTCTCATAGAACCGGCCCCCAGTTCGACACTCATATAGATGATTCTTATTATGAGTATCTCTTATACTCGTCTTGATTTTTATGCCTAAATCAAGATATAAGTAATCATTAAAAGCGAAACTTATCCTTAAACCCCTGTATACAACACATGTTGTAAATATCACTCTCACCATAGAAATAGGTAGGGAATTTTAATCCCTTGGTGATTTCTGGCGAGCCACACATAACTTAGTTGTCCCTTTAAACTTAGTTCTTGGGATCTCCAGTCATTTAAGTAGGGTTACCATTATGATGACTCTTATGTAATAGGCTTTAATCTCATCCCCTTTGATAAACTATACACTTGCTCTTTTGTCAAACCTTTTGGTAACGGATCCGCAATATTCTCTTTAGATTTTATATAATCTATTGAAATTATTCCATTTGAGAGCAATTGCCTTACGGTATTATGTCGACGATGAATATGTCGTGACTTTTTGTTATAGATATGATTTTATGCCCTATCTATTACAGATTAACTATCATAATGAATGCAAATTGCTGGCACAGGTTTTGGCCACATTGGAATGTCTTCTAAGAAGTGGCGAAGCCATTCTGCTTCTTCTCCTGCTTTGTCTAAAGCAATGAACTCAGATTCCATTGTAGATCATGCGATGCATGTTTGTTTCGTGGACTTCCAAGAAACAGTAGCGCCTCCTAGAGTAAAGACATATCCACTAGTGGATTTTGAATCTTTAGTATCCGATATCTAATTGCCATCACAATAACCTTCTAGTACTGCAAGATATCACGTAAAGTTCAAACCATGATCACGGGTAAATCTTAGATATCTAAGAACCCGAATAATCGTTTTTCAATGGTCTTCTCCGGGATTACTAGTGTACCTACTCAATTTACTGACAGCATAACCTATATCAGGGCAAGTGCAATTCATTTGGTACATCAGGTTTCCAATGATTTGGGAGTATTTTAGCTGAGACACTGCATCACCTTTATTTTTCGATAAATAAAGACTGATGTCTACAGGTGTTCTTGCTACATTCATATCATCCTTGATATATTTACCAAGAATTTTCTCAATCTAATGAGATTGAGATAATGCATATCTATCAGATGTTTTAGTAATTTTCATTCCTAATATTACATCTGCGACTCTCATATCTTTCATATCAAATCATTTGTTCAGCATTTGCTTAATTGATTTGATCATGTTTTGACTGCTCCCAATGATAAGCATGTCATCCACATAAAGACAAACGATGACATAACCTTTGTCAGTGTTTTTAACATAGATGCACTTGTCACATTAGTTTATCTTAAACCCATTAGTAAGCATAGCATGATTAAATTTTGTATGTCATTGCTTAGGTGCTTGTTTTAATCCATAAAGAAATTTTACAAGTCGACAAACTTTCTTTTCTTGCCCTAGCACTATAACCCCTCCGGATTGCTCCATATAGATCTCTTCATTTAGATCATCATTTAAGAAAGCTGTCTTAATATCCATTTGATGTATCTCTAAATTATATAACGCTGCTATGGCAATAAGCATGCGGATGGATGTTATTATTGTCACAGGGGAATATGTGTTAAAATAGTCTAGACATTTCTTTTGTCTGTAACCTTTTACTGCATGTCTTGCTTTATACTTGTCTATTAAACCATCTGCTTTCATTTTTCTCTTGAATATCTAAGAGGTTTAAAACCAGGTGGAAGATCCACTAATTCCCAAGTATGATTTTGCATAATGGATTCAATTTCATTATTAACAGCCTCTTTCTACAAAGGTGCTTCAGGACCTGTCATTACTTCCTTAAAGTTTTGAGGTTCATTTTCTAACAGGTATGTCAGAAAATCTAGACCAAACGATTTTTTATGTTCTAGCTCTCTTACTTTTTCTTGATTCATCATCAGTTAAATCATGTTGGTCAAGATCATTGCTAGTCTCCTGTGTTTGATAGTCATTAATCTCTTGCCTTTGTGTACAATCATAAGTTCTTTTATGTGAACTTAATTCCTATCCTTTCTTGTAAAGAAAAACATGTTAAAAAAACACAGCATTCCTTGACTCTATAATAGTGTTCACATTTATATCAGGTATTTTTTATTTATAAGTCAGAAACCGATATACACTACTATTCTGAGCATAACCAATAAACACACAATCTACTGTTTTTGGTCCTATCTTAGTCTTTTTCGGAACAAGAACTTCTACATTTGCCAAACACCCTCACACCTTTAACTATTTGTAGGAAGGTGGTCGACCTTTCCACAATTCATAAGGAGTGTTGTTAGTTTTCTTGTGGGGTATTCTATTAAGAACATAATTAGCAGACAATATTGCTTCACCCCACAAGTTCTGCGGTAAGCCTGAACTTAGTAACATGGCGTTCATCATTGCTTTAAGGGTTCTATTCTTTCTTCTAGCAATTCCATTTTGCTGTAGAGAATAGGGTGCTGTAGTTTGGTGAATAATGCCATGTTGTGCACAAAATTCATTTAAAGGTGCATCATATTCACCACCCCTATCACTTCTAACCATTTTAATGGTTTTACCAAGTTGATTTTCAACTTCAGTTTTGTAGAGTTTAAACATTTCCAAGGCTTCATCTTTACTTCTAAGTAAATATACATAACAATATCTTGTGCAATCATCGATAAATGTTATGAAATACTTTTTGCCTCATCTAGTTTTAACAAATTTAAGATCACATACATCAATATGAATTAATTCTAGAGGTTCGGTTTTTCTTTCAACCGATTTAAATGGAGCTTTAGTTAGTTTCGCTTCTACACAAATCTCACATTTGTGATTAGGATCAATTTCAAACTTTGATATATAATCCAAACCAATTAATCTATGCAAAGCATCAAAATTTACATGTCCTAATCTATCATGCCATAAATTTGACTTGAGAATATTAACAAAAGATGTGTTATTCTTATTAATAGCAAGTTTTGGTACAACCGTCATTACATTTAACTTGAAGAGACCATCGCTCATGTATCCTTTACCAACATACATACCACTCTTTATTAATACAAATTTATCAGATTCAAAAACAAGCCTAAAACCATTTTTACTTAACAAAGAACCAGAAACTAAATTCTTTCGGATGTCTGGTACATGCAGTATGCTGTTGAGGGTCAGTTTCTTCCCTGATGTCATCTTTAAGACTACTTTCCCTTGTCCAGCCACAGCAGAAGTAGATGAATTTCCCATGAATAGTTGCTCACTATTTACAGCCTCATTATAACATCTTCTTGTCCGTACAAATGTGTCGAGTTGCCCCAATGTTAACCCACCATTCCTTGGGATTTCCAATCAAATTAGCTTCAGACACCACAGCAGAAAGATTGATGTCATTTACCTCGTCAAAAATGTAATCAAGTTCTATCACATTGGCTTGATTGGTAGTCTTCTTGCTTGTACTTCTGCGATCCTTCTTAGAGCGGCGGCAATCAGAGGCTCAATGTCTGATCTTGCCACAGTTATAGTTTTACCTTTAAACTTTTTATTGCCATTGTTGTCGCCTTGCTTAGAACCATCTCCAGCCAACTTTCTCTTTCTGTTATATGGTTTGGGCACATGTCCAACCACATTAGCTTTGGACTCAATGGGATTTTTACCATTCCTCTTTTTAGCCTTACAGTTATCTTCCTCAATTCTTAGTCTTACAATAAGTTCATCCATGGTCATCTCTTTGTGTTTATGTTTTAAATAATTTTTGAAATCTTTCCATGCTGGTAGTAACTTTTCCACTAAAGCAACGACTTTGAAAGATTTTCTAAGAGACATACCTTCAGAATGAATATCATGCAAAATTAATTGAAAACTTTGAACTTGAGAAATTACGGTCTGGGAGTCTACCATAACGAAATCCAGAAATTTACCGATAACAAATTTTTTTGTGCCGACATCCTTTGTCTTGTATTTTTTTTTTGTTTCCAAGAATCCCACAATTCTTTTGTTGTTTTTAGAGGGTTGTAAATATTATACTGCATGTTGTCAAGGCCATTGAGGATGTAGTTTCTACACAGAAAATCAGAATGTTTCCAAGTGTCTACAGCGGCAACAACTTGCCGATCACGTTCATCCTCTCTAAGTACTGGAGCCTCTTCATGGAGAAACTGGGCAAGATTCAGAGTTGTAAAATAAAACAACATTTTCTGTTGCTATCTCTTAAACTAAGTGTCATTAAATTTTTCCCGTTTTTCTCCATGATTTATAGGAACTTGAACATCGTTCTGGATAGGGATTAGAGTCGTTGTAACAATCGAATTTGGAGTACTACTTTCAGCAGCCATAATGTCTTATTACAAAAAATCAAAAAAAACCAAAGCCAAATTAATTTTCTAGTTACTAAAACCAGAAAATAAATTATAATACAAAATGATTTTACTTTTCTTGTTACTAAAATTAGAAAAATAAAATATCACAATAACTTTCTGTATCACAAATTAATATTCTAAAATTGTTAATGACACCAATATATTACTACTAGTTGTCAAAGAAAATAAACAGTATATTACTACTATTTGTATTTTCCAACTAGAATATTTGTCATGACCCAAACCCGCCCCCTATAGGTTTAGCGTCGTAACCGACCAGTAATCCTTGGATTACCGAAGGCCTTTTAGCAGATAGACTTATAATTAGGGGTTGCGGAAGCAATATATAGAAATATACATAGTCCATCGAGCTGTGCAAACATACATGGGACAGATAATCTTAAACTTTTTAAACATACGCGTGACATCAAAAGATACAATAGTTATACGCCATCCCATGTACATATAAATGGAAATTTTGTTCGTAAATCAAAAGAAACAAAGTCTTAAACATTCACAAAACATGGCTACGAGACTTGACTTAGTCTGGAACCTCCTCGGGAGGTGCAAAAGGTGGCTGACAAACACAAATCCTTCAGGCAACGTATTAAGCCTGGTCACGAGCTTGCTCACCTACATACATAAATAAATAGTGAGCAGGAGTCCAGTGAATAATAACAGAGTAAAAGGGTTGAATGAATGATGCCCCATAACTAATTCAAAAACCACAGTTCATATCGAAACAGATTCACATTCGTATTCTTGTTCTGAGCATATATAGAAATCAGAGTTTATGCTTAATCTTACATGGCTTATCCATTAGCACTAATAGATCTCATACAGAACATCAAAGGTCATACTTGTCAGTTCTATAAGGAACCTCCGACCAGGTACGGATAACTTGTTAGTTCCATAAAGAACCTCCGGACTAGGAACGGTTAACTTGTCCGTTCTATAAAGGAACCTCTAGCCGGGTACAAATAACTTGTTAGTTCCATAAAGAACCTCCGGTCCAGATACAGATAGCATACTTGAATCATAGATTTAATGTCACAAATATTTGTCAAAATTGGACAATATTCATAGTACAAAACATAACATTTCGTAAAATAGCTCTTGTTCCACATACAGAAAATAAGTTAACTTGAACATAGCTTTACTAAATTATTACTCACAGATAATGAATAGTTCCAAGTAAACGGATAGAGTAGGCAATTCAGATATCTTGTGGCACGTGACCTACACAGATACAGAATAAATACGTACTGAATTACACACCCGAAATCATTATCTTGGTTCTTTCTTGTCTTGGTGTGTTTCTACTTCTTATCCCCATTATTGTATCTTAATCTTGGCCTAGGAATGCCTAAGATGCAATGAGGATGATAAAATGCACATAAAAACACTTAATAAAACTTGTTGAAAATAGGGTCCTCGCTCGAGCGCAACTTCCTTCGCTCGAGCAGACATGTAAAATGTGAGTGGTCGCTCGAGCGCAACTTGTGTCGCTCGAGCGGTCTGTAAACTTTTGCAAAAATGCTAGTTGCTTGATTTTTTTGCTCGATGCTCGCTTAACGCTCGCTCAAACGTGAGACTCATACCTTCGCTTGAGTGCAACTTCTGTCCCTCGAGCGGTCTGTAAAACACATAAACTTCTAGCAGCATGCATTTTACGCTCGAGCCAACTTTTCGTCGCTCGAGCGGAAGTGTGAAAATGAAGGTGGTTGCTCGAGCGCAAGATCTGTCACTCAAGCATGAAAGTAGAATTCTAGAATTTTTAGATTTGCTTCCAAGCTTCAAATTCAACCCCAAAGCTGCAAATTATGATTTTTTGGGCCAAAAACTTGAGGAAACTCACGTAAAATTGGAAAACATGGTGAAATCAAAAATCAATTCCATAAAATCAAGGTTCAAGAGCATGTGATGTATGCAAGACCAAACCCAATTCTTTGAAAACATAATTATATACACCATGCATGTAAAGGTGTAAGTTCCAAGCTTCCAAAACATGATCCAATGAGGTGTCTAATTTAAAAATATGTTGAATTCTCAAACCAAGGTCAAAATGAGGACATGCAAGAGGGAATTCTTTGAAAACAACTTCAAATTCTGACGAAATGAGCATGCATGCATGATATGGTTAATTTCTCTTTAATTCTAACTAAATTTCAACTTAATTCTTTTGTATTCGTGAACTCACCAATTCAAAGGCAAAACTAAAGGCTCTTACCTTAAACTTTGATTTCACAAATGTAGAGGATTAAACTTCAAAATTCTCTTCAATTCCCAACAATCCTAGCAATACTCCTCATTCCCTTGTTGATCTCACTTGTTCTCTTGGTCTCTCTCTCTCTCTCTCTCTCTCTCTCTCTCTCCCTCTCTCTCACGTTTGGAGTCTCAAAATAAGGAAAATGATAGTGTGTAATTAAGTGGCTTGACTCATATAAGCCTTATTTAGGCTTGTTTAATGAAGCTTAATTAACCTTGGCTTATTCTAACCAAATGAGCAGTAATTAGACTAATTTAATTCGTTCCGAATCGACTTATAATTGAACCCACCGTAAATTCCTAAAAATTCCAAATAACACATAAATCAAGTTAATTTTGCGGTCGGATGCCGATAAGGCCTTTAATTCGTAGAACGAAATAGAAACGGAAACAGATATTTCAACGATAGACAGATATAAGCACATTAAGGCATCACACACATGCAACAAATTTAGAATTTCACCTTAATTACCAATTAGGCTTTTTTAACCATGAATTAATGTAAATCAGAGGTTGGGGTTGTTACAATATCACTTTATGAAAGTACAGAAAAATAAATATAATGAAGACACCAAAATTAGTTTGTCTTAAGATTGTTAAACAATCTTCACTGTATCAAAGTTCATATACTTAACAAGAAACAGAAGAAATAAAGAAAGGAGAGAGACTGTTTGATTACAAAAATCAAACCAGTAAAGAAAATAAAATAAAATAATAGATTTTATTTTGTTATAAAAACAAAATCAAAATCTGATAAATAAATAAATAAATAAAACAGAAAGTAAATTAATTACTAACCTTATGTATTTATTGAACAAAATTCTGATCAAGTCCAGTGTTTAACACTGTGTCCTTAAGACAGATTTGTCATCTCCACGGTGTTTTCAGATTGTGGACGTTTATCTTCCAGGATAAAATGTTCAACAATGAATAATTGTAGCACTACAAATTATTCGCACAACGAACACACTTTGTGTATACACTCTTACTCTTTCTCACAGGAAATTTAAATACAGTAAAATGCAGAGAGTAATTACAAAGGGAAGAACAAATTTTCTGAATACAAAAATCCAAATGAGGGTCTATCTATTTATAGGAGAATTTGTGGCTATTTGGTTTGAATTAAACAGGTGCAAACCTGTTTGAATAGGTATTATACCTATTCGATTTGAATGAACAGGTAAGAAACCCTGGGTTTAAATTTCAAACAAATATAAATCTGTTTTGTTTAAATTCAAACAGATATGTATTTGTTCGGGTGGGGAAAAAACTGGACAGGTATGATAGCCAATTTTTGTATTTAATTTTCGAAATTCAAATTCTAAAAAATTAGAATTTAATTTTAGAAAAATAAAATTCAAATATTTTTTGCTCGAAAATAATTAGTATTGGGCTAGACAAGCCCAACTCAACCTTACATCACGCACACACGCCCAGCCCGCCCAAACGGACGGTGACTTGCGCGTGTGTGTTTATTTTTGGGTCCAATGGGTCTAACCCACTTTGCCCATAACCTCTCTCTTCTATAAACTTGGGGTACCCCTTGGGGCCCTCCCCAAGTTGTAAACTCAAGCCTTATAAATCCATAAAAGTTTGCCCACCAAACCTGTACGAGCACGAAATAATCATATTGATCAAGTTTGCACTATTCCAAACGTCGTCGCTTTATCATTGAAAACATAAACGTGAGCTAGCCGACGGGTGTGTGCTGGGAACCTCTCTGATGCCTAAGTCTGCAAATAGATAATAGATACAAAAGCTTTGTGTATTTGGGAGTAAAAATTGTGATACCTGTACATAGGTCCTATCATAAGCTTTTATAGATTCCACTTGGCACAACCCTAGTAGGACTCCAACTTTACTCAACAGAGTCCTTCTAGGAATCACACTCATCAGGATAATACTTATCCTGATGACACCCTTCTCGCTACCTTCTGGCAATCTTTCAAACCATGTTAGACCTAGGTCACCAAGGCTGGAACGAAACAAGATATACATTAGGGCCTCATTTTGTCGATACACGACCATAACCTGGTGAAAGTGGCTTAAGTACATGTAGAGGTCTGACTTCCCCTCATAAGTAGTGAATTTGGGCTGGTGGAAACCTGAGAGTAATGGTGCGTTCTCAATTGCCGGAACGAACGGTGAGCTCTGCAACCTTGCTAACACTTTATCTGCTGGTTCGTAAGCAAGGCGTGGTATTGGCATCCCTACCTCGACACTCCCATGTGTCCTAGGAGCCAATCGCTGTAGAGTTGAAACTCTACGAGGGTCGCGGGCCTGGATGACCTCCTTCCATCAGGCCCTCTCCTTCAGCACTGTACGCAGGTCTGCCGACCCAGGCAACTCCGTTGCCTGGATGTCGTTTGGTGCATGCGCGAAAGTCGATAACTGCTTCCTTCCGTGTAAGACCTTTTCGTCCTCGTTCTCTCAGACCTGAAGTAACGAGTCCTGGAAGTCCTTGATTGTGTATCGCCTATCCTGAGGCTTCTAATTTCAGCTTGTGATGATGTAACCTGTCTGTCACGATCTTTTGAGTGGTAAGAGCATGTGTTACCTCTGCGCCCCTCTTCCGTTACCACCCATTTGCCCTTTATTTGGCGCTTCATTGTCTCCATGTCTGCTGCCATCCTCTGTATCAATTCGTCCTGCTCCCTTACCTAATCTTCTAGAACCTGAGGATCTAACCTTCGCCTCTGCCTTTTAGGGCTTTGAGAACGACGAGGACTGGAGTCCCATCTTTCATAGGTATCCTTTCGCGGGTTCCGTCGCTGGAGATCTAACTCTGCCATGGGCAGGATAAAAGGTAAGCCTTCACGCCTTCCGTCCGCCTCCGGGGTTTGCCCATCAACGACAGAGTGTAGAAAGTCTTCATTATGCGCCATTGAAATCAGTTGAAAGAAAACTTAATCAAGAGATTCATTCTTTGTGATTGCAATTCCCATAGACGGCGCCAATTGTACGAGCACGAAATAATCTTCTCGTGTAATCCTGTTGATCAAGTTTGCACTCTTCCAAACGTTGTCGCTTTATCACCTAAAAACACAAACGTGAGCTAACCGGCGAGTGTGTGCCGGGAACCTCTCTGATGCCTAAGTTAGTAAATAGACAATAGACACAAAAGTTTTGTGTATTTGAGAGTAGAAATTGTGAAATCTGTACATATGTCCTGTCATGAGCTTTTATAGATTCTACTTGGCACAATCCTAGTAGGACTCCAACTTTCCTCTGTATAGTCCTCCTAGGAATCACACTCATTAGGATAATACCTATCATGATGACACCCTTCTCACTATCAACCCAAATGAGATGGCCCAAACCTTTTTACCGCGGCTCGGTAGTAGCTCAACCGAGCTAAGAAGGCCTTGCCCCACGCCAAACAGAACCAAGGCAGTCTTTAGCTGAGATAACCACTCTGAAACCCCGTACCATCGTATCCCGGTCCTGCTTTGATATAACCACCTCAGTTCAAGCCTTAGGCCGAATACCCATCCAGTCTACGACCGAGCTTAATCCATTCTCGTTTCCGCCCGCAGCGCGGCCCAATGACCAAGAATGAACCTAGCTCGGTCCATTCAATAGATGGCCTTAGCTCGGCCTTATTTAGACATAAATTGCCCTCTCAGAACTAATGTGGGACAAACATTTAGTTCAAACCTTTAAGGAAACTTCACTAATATACCATTTCCATAGAGCTCTCTTTGGCTTCAATTTCTCATTCACCCAATAATGGTTTTGAGCAACGAGATATACCACGTAAATCGCTACGCGGCATAAAACGTGTTACCACTTAAACCTACCAACTTTGACCTAAAAATTAGACCAAAATTGAGGAAAAATCTAATTTTCCAAAATCATTTCTAACAATCATTACTGACCCTACCCATTATACAAATTACAAATATCTAAAACCTCTAAAATTATGTCACATCATCTGTTATTACACTAATTGATATATATATCATTATTCTTAATTCAAATATAGCCTAGTTGGTGAAGTTCAACTCAAATTAGAAACTTATAACAATGGATACAACTAGTAAATATCACATTATGAAAATGCTTCCAACATCATCCATTTGGAGATGTCATCGAAATTAAATGCTCTCTTTCTTGTGGGTGGTAAGTCTTGGATTATGCACAACAGCTAATAATGCAATGAATGCTCGTATTGTTTTTTTTTTAATGTAATACAATTATGTAGATGTTTTCACTATTTCAGGCTAACCTAATTTCTTAGTGTAACCAAAGGATACAAAATTAAGCTGTGGGTATTGTTAAAATTTGAAAATAAAAGAATATACATTTAGCGTCACAGTTGAAAAATGTGGGTGTAGATAGTAGTAGCTTAGTAATTAAACGCATTTGTTATTTATTGTGAGAGTCCTATTTAAAATTAGAGCAAACGCCTCTTATGAACTAGTTTTAAAGATTCTATGACGAATTACACTAACCGTTCCTATAATTTGGTGCAAGCGTCACTTTGCTCCCTGACTTTTTAATTGTGACACATTTGATCCTGAATTTTGAATCTTGTTCCAAATAAGAACAATTGAAGATACCATTACTCAATTTTAAGGATAAAGTCGTCAATTTAATAAAATATAAACTAGTTTGATGAAAATAAATGTCAAAAACTTATTTTCACCCACCACAGATATGTGGTGCGTCCGCTCTGGATTCTTCGTGTGGTGCGTCCTTCGGGACTCCTCTTGCCTCGGCTCTTCTCGTCCGACTTCCTTGGAAGGCCGGTGAGAATGCCTTCCGCTCCTGGTATGCTGGGGGACGTCGGGGATTGTTTTTCTTCCGCCCTTCTGGGCGTTGGTTGCTGGCCACGGTGTATCTTGTAACGGGTATGGTGGCTGCATAACATTATTTTGCATCATGAAGTTGACGACTGACTGAAGGTCTGCCAACTTGTTTGCCAATTCTTTTACTTCCTCATCCCTCCGTAGGCATCTGTCCCTCCATACCTGGAGGTTATCTTCATTGTAGTACTTTCCTTGGTCTGTCCTTTTTGACGTGTCGCCTTCTTGGATGACGTCTTTCTCTCTATGACCCTGGTCACGGGCTTCTGTATTATGGTTGTCTCCTTCAATGTCAAGGTCAATTGGTCTGCCACTCCCAGCGGGAGTGTCATCCCCAAAATTTTCCTGCTGTTCGTTACTGGCCATCTATTCTTCCTTCATTCCCACAGACGGCGCCAAATTGTGTGGGTAAAAATCTGACCACACTGCCTGCTTAGTGATCAACTGGAGAGCACAGGCAGAATAGATGGCTTCAGCAACCTGAGACAGAAAGAAAAGGCTCCGACGGTGGTTTTTCCACCCGGGGGCACTCCGACGATCAAGTCAGTATATTTCTCAAAGATAATCAAGTGCAAAACTTAATACTCAAAACATAAATTGCATACCTTAGACCCACGGGGGTGCCTCTCTTTTATAATATACTCAATCCAAGTCCTACTAGAAGTATGACTTCTATGAACTCCAATTTAGTGTTTACTCTGGACTCTTTAAGAGATAAAGATAAACTTCCTTAAGAGTTTTATCTTGGTTAAGTCCCCTCTTTGTCTTAGGACTCTTGTCCCTTATCTGCTTATCTCGAATTCCGATATCTTCGGGGATAACCTCGGCAACTCCGAGATCATCTCGGCTTAACTGTGACGACACGTGGCACCTCGGCTGACACGTCAGCGTCACCATGCCACGTGTTGGTATTCAGAAAATATATCCCCACACTTCCAACATCTTCCATTTGGAGATGTCATCGAATTAAATGTTATGCATGAATGAATTAAGTGGTTTATGAGTTAGGCATTGATTAAGGTGGTATTTGAAATTTAAAAATTAAGTATTGAAAATTAAATGTTGATTTTTTTTTTAAAGTTAAAAAATTATTTGACAAAAATTTAAGTGTTAAACTAAAAATAAATTGTTTGATAGTATAATATCAAATTTAAAATTTATTATTTTAAAATTATATATAGTTGTGGTAGTTGTGATATGATGGTGGTGGTGGTAGTGGTAATCGTGGCGATGGCATAGTGGTGGTGGTGATGGTAGCGGTAGCGTTGATGGTGGTGGTCGTCGTAGCAGTGGTGATAGTAGTAGTAAATGATAGGAGTCTTATGACAATAATGACATTAGGAATAAAAGTGATGATAATATTAGTGGTGGTGGCGGCGGCGGCGGCGGTAGTCTAATAGTGGTTGCAGTGGTGGCGGTGGCAGTGGCAGTGACGTGGTGGTGGCAATGACATGGTGGTGGCAATGGTGGTGATGGAAGTGGTGGCGGTGGCATGATGGCGGAAAATGTGATAATGGTAGTGAGTTTATAATTGTATACATCGATATTTATATTTAATATTTATAAATTCAATCAGTATTAAACAAGTTTCATATGATTTAAATTTTTTTAAGTTTTAGTATACATTTTAAGAGCAACTTAAATTTTTAAGCGATATTAATTATGATTATCAAATGAACTTAATTGATTATCACTTAATAAATTTAGTTCTAAAAACTGAATCAGGTAATTAAACATCTCATAAGATAATGTTTTAATGATTAAGTTAGAGCGACATTAGTGTAAAAGCCAATTTGACTAGATTCTATGTCATGTCTAGCTCAACTCTAATTACTCAATCCAAGTATAGTCCATTCTAGCGTGAAAATTATAAGGAAAACTAGTATTTTTATGCAATATGATTTAACATATAATTGGACGAACTTTGACATAGGGTAAACTAAAATTGATTAGAACATAATATATTTTTATTTTATCATAAATGTAATTTTTGTAATTTACTCTTTTTTTTATATATTATTTCATTTCTATCAATTAAACTATGACATTTATTTCCTATTAAAAACCTAGAACATACAATTAATGCCATAAATAAATAAAAATATCTCCAATAAAAATAGTTAAAATCTAATTGAATCTAAATTATTTTTCCTATATATGTCAAACAAATTTTATGTTATTATTTAATTTTAAAATTAAATTTCAATTATTTGGTTAAATAGTGTGTAATACATAACATGACTTTTTTTTTTATAATTATAATTTATAAAGAATTTAATTATGACATTTATAATAACTAAATTCAATCATAATTTAGATATGATACACATTTTTTAGAAAGCGTATACCGTAGCATTGGCCATTAAAAAAGCACTCTTTTAACTGAGTGAAAAATCTGTGACAATTAATCGTCAAGAAAACTTGTTTAGCTTGTTTTGGAGGAGTTGTTTTTAAAAAAAAAAATTGAGGAGAGAGTTTAAAATTTTTTTTACTTTGTTTGGTTGTATATTTTAGGAGAGTTGTTTTTTTTAAAGTTTGGGATTATTTGATATTTTGAGAGAAATTGAGTAGATGTGTATGAAAGAAAAAGTGATTGAGAATGAAAGAGGAGAGAGAAAAAGTGATTGATTGATGTGTAAGAGAGAGAAAGTGACTTTGAAATTTTTTTGAAAAAAACTCAAACCAAATAATTTAATTTTTTTTTTTTTAAAACTCATCTCCCAAATGCAAACCAAACATATTATTATTATTTTTTTTAAGTGCGAGTTAACTCATCTGTCAAGATTCTCAATGGCAATTGCATGGGCCCACAACTGCTAAATACTACAATTACTATAAATATCAATTGCACGAGCCCACAACTGCTAACATAGCATATCAAAGATTCGTTGAAGTTTTGAAATTAATAAATGAAATACAATGCTAAATTTAGTTTAATGGTAATGCTATATATATCGATTAGTATATTAATTAGTATATTAATATATGTTATGACATTATTGTTGGACAATTTTCACTATATTAAAGTTTGTATACTTAACAACAAACAGAAAAAATAAAGAAAGGAGAAAGACTGTTTAATTACAAAAATCAAAACAATAAAGAAAAGAAAAGAAAATAATAGATTCTTATTTTGTTACAAAAACAAAATCAGAATCTGATAAATAAATAAAACAGAAAGTAAATTAATTACTAACCTTATGTATTTATTGAACAAAATTCTAATCAAGTCCAGTGTTTAACACTATGTCCTTAAGACAGATTCGTCATGTCCATAGTACTTTCAGATTGCGGACGTCTATTTCTCAGGATAAAATGATCAACAACGAATAATTGAAGCACTACAAATTATTCGCACAACGAACACAATTTGTGTATACTTGGTAACGTTAAATGTTAAATTTAAATGCAGCAAAATGGAGAGAGTAATTACAGAGAGAAGAACGAATTTTCTGAATGCAAAAATCTAAATGAGGGTCTATATATTTATAGGAAAATTTGTGCCTGTTTGGTTTGAATTAAACAGGTGCAAACTTGTTTGAACAGGTATTATACCTATTCGATTTGAATGAACAGGTAAGGAACCTGTTAGGTTTAAATTTCAAACAGATATGAATCTGTTTGGTTTAAATTCAAACAGATATGCATCTCTTCGGGTAGGGAAAAAACTAGACAGGTGTGACAACCAATTTTTGTATTCAATTTTTGAAATTCAAATGTTTTTTGCCCAAAAATAATTAGTATTGGGTCAAATAAGCCCAACTCAACCTCACACCACACACTTGCGCCCAAGCCCAGGCCCAGGCCCAGTCCGCCTGATCGAATAGACGGACGGCGACGTACACGTGTGTGTTTATTTTTGGGTCTAATGGGTCTAGCCTACTTTGTCCATAACCTCTCCCTTCTATAAACTTGGGGTGTCCTTTGGGGCCCTCTCCAAGTTGTAAACTCAAGTCTTATAAATCCACAAAAGTTTACCCACCAAACTAATGTGGGACAAACCTTTAGTTCAAACCTTTAAGGAAACTTCACCAATATACCATTTTCATGGAACTCCATTTGGCTTCAATTTCCCATTCACCCGATAATGGTTTTGAGTAACCAAATATACCACGTGAATCACTACGCGACATAGAACGTGTTACTAGTTAGACCCGCCAACTTTGGCGCATGGGTCCTACCTAAAAATTAGATCAAAGTTGAGAAAAAATCTGATTTTTCCAAAACCATTTCTAGCAATCCCCCACATGAATGGAATTTGATGACAACAGAAATGCGACAATATGTAGAATTTTTTGAAAGAATATAAATCAAAAATATCTTGCATCAAGATAGGTAGCTTTCGGTCTTGAACCTTCCCTAATACCTATCAAACTTACTAGCTAGCCAATGGACGTAGTGCCTTGAATTGTTCAGCCGTTTGTGTAAGTCAAGACAATAGATTTCACACAAAGTATCTTCTGACACATCGTGGTTCTCACGGTTGTATTCATTTTGGCCTTGAACACTCCTAGTTGTTCATGAGGGCTTCTAGAGAATTTAGTCTCTTTATTCTCATAGAACCGGCCCCCAGTTCGACACTCATATAGATGATTCTTATTATGAGTATCTCTTCTACTCGTTTTGATTTTTATACCTAAATCAAGATATAAGTAATCATTAAAAGCGAAACTTATCATTAAACCCCTGCATACAACACATGTTGTAAATATCACTCTCGCCATAGGAATATGTAGGGAATTTTAATCCCTTGGTGATTTCTGGCGAGCCACACATAACTTAGTTGTCCCTTTAAATTTAGTTCTTGGGATCTCCAATCATTTAAGTAGGGTTACCATTATGATGACTCTTATGTAATAGGCTTTAATCTCATCTCCTTTGATAAACTATACACTTGCTCTTTTGTCAAACCTTTTGTTAACGGATCCGCAATATTCTCTTTAGATTTTATATAATCTATTGAAATTATTCCATTTGAGAGCAATTGCCTTACGGTATTATGTCGACGACAAATATGTCGTGACTTACCATTATACATATGATTCTGTGCCCTATCTATTATAGATTGACTATCATAATGAATGCAAATAGCTGACACAGGTTTTGGCCACATTGGAATGTCTACTAAGAAGTGGCGAAGCCATTCTGCTTCTTCTCCTGCTTTGTCTAAAGCAATGAACTCAGATTCCATTGTGGATCGTGCGATGCGTGTTTGTTTCATGGACTTCCAAGACACAGTAGCGCCTCCTAGAGTAAAGACATATCCACTAGTGGATTTTGAATCTTTAGTATCCGATATCTAATTGCCATCACAATAACCTTCTAGTACTGCAAGTTATCACGTAAAGTTCAAACCATGATCACGGGTAAATCTTAGATATCTAAGAACCCAAATAATCGTTTTCCAATGGTCTTCTCCGGGATTACTAGTGTACCTACTCAATTTACTGACAGCATAACCTATATCAGGACAAGTGCAATTCATTTGGTACATCAGATTTCCAATGATTTGGGAGTATTTTAGCTGAGACACTGCATCACCTTTATTTTTCGATAAATACAGACTGATGTCTACAAATGTTCTTGCTACATTCATATCATCCTTGATATATTTACCAAGAATTTTCTCAATCTAATGAGATTGAGATAATGCATATCTATCAGATGTTTTAGTAATTTTCATTCCTAATATTACATTTGCGACTCTCATATTTTTCATATCAAATCATTTGTTCAGCATTTGCTTAGTTGATTTGATCATGTTTTGACTACTCCCAATGACAAGCATGTCATCTACATAAAGACAAACGATGACATAACCTTTGTCAGTGTTTTTAACATAGATGCACTTGTCACATTAGTTTATCTTAAACTCATTAGCAAGCATAGGATGATTAAATTTTGCATGCCATTGCTTAGGTGCTTGTTTTAATCCATAAAGAAAATTTTCAAGCCGACAAACTTTCTTTTCTTGCCCTAGCACTACAACCCCTCTAGTTGCTCTATATTGATCTCTTCATTTAGATCATCGTTTAAGAAAGCTGTCTTAACATCCATTTGATGTATCTCTAAATTATATAACACTGCTATGGCAATAAGCATGGGGATGGATGTTATTATTGTCACAGGGGAATATGTGTTAAAATAGTCTAGACATTTCTTTTGTCTGTAACCTTTTACTACAAGTCTTGCTTTATACTTGTCTATTAAACCATCTGTTTTCATTTTTCTCTTGAATATCTAAGAGGTTTAAAACTAGGTGGAAGATCCACTAATTCCCAAGTATGATTTTGCATAATGGATTCAATTTCATTATTAACAGCCTCTTTCCACAAAGGTGCTTTAGGACCTGTCATTACTTCCTTAAAGTTTTGAGGTTCATTTTCTAACAGGTATGTTAGAAAATCTGGACCAAAGGATTTTTGATGTTCTAGCTCTCTTACTTTTTCTTGGTTCATCATCAGTTAAATCCTGTTAGTCAAGATCATTACTAGTCTCTTGTGTTTGATAGTCATTAATCTCTTGACTTTGTGTACAATTATAAGTTCTTTTATGTGAACTTAATTCCTGTCCTTTCTTGTAAAGAAAAACATGTTCAAAAAACACAGCATTCCTTGACCCTATAATAGTGTTCACATTTATATCAGGTATTTTTGATTTATAAGTCAGAAATCGATATGCACTACTATTTTGAGCATAACCAATAAACACACAATCTACTGTTTTTGGTCCTATCTTAGTCTTTTTCGAAACAAGAACTTCTACCTTTGCCAAACACCCTCATACCTTTAATTATTTGTAGGAAGGTGGTCGACCTTTCCACAATTCATAAGGAGTGTTGTTAGTTTTCTTGTGGGGTATTCTATTAAGAACATAATTAGCAGACAATACTGCTTCACCCCACAAGTTCTACGGTAAGCCTGAACTTAGTAACATGGCATTCATCATTTCTTTAAGGGTTCTGTTCTTTCTTCCAGCAATTCTATTTTGCTGTGGAGAATAGGGTGCTGTGGTTTGGTGAATAATGTCATGTTGTGCACAAAATTCATTTAAAGGTGTATCATATTCACCACCTCTATCACTTCTAACCATTTTAATGGTTTTACCAAGTTGATTTTCAACTTCAGTTTTGTAAAGCTTAAACATTTCCAAGACTTCATCTTTACTTCTAAGTAAATATACATAACAATATCTTATGCAATCATCGATAAATGTTATGAAATATTTTTTGCCTCATCTAGTTTTAACAAATTTAAGATCATATATATCAATATGAATTAATTCTAGAGCTTCGGTTTTTCTTTCAACCAATTTAAATATAGCTTTAGTTAGTTTCGCTTCTACACAAATCTCACATTTGTGATTAGGATCAATTTCAAACTTTGGTACAACCGTCATTACATTCAACTTGAAGAGACCATAAATTTGACTTAAGAATATTAGTACAAGATGTGTTATTCTTATTAATAGCAAGTTTTGGTACAACCGTCATTACATTCAACTTGAAGAAACCATCGCTCATGTATCCTTTACCAACATACATACCACTCTTTATTAATACAAATTTATCAGATTAAAAAACAAGCCTAAAACCATTTTTACTTAACAAAGAACTAGAAACTAAATTCTTTCGGATGTCTGGTACATGCAGTACGCTATTGAGGGTCAGTTTCTTCCCTGATGTCATCTTCAAGACAACTTTCCCTTGTCCAGCCACAGCAGAAGTAGATGAATTTCCCATGAATAGTTGCTCACTATTTGCAGCCTCATTATAACATCTTCTTGTTCGCACAAATGTGTCGAGTTGCCCCAATGTCAACCCACCATTCCTTGAGATTTCCAACCAAATTAGCCTCAGACACCACAGCAGAAAGATTGATGTCATTTACCCCGTCAAAAATGTAATCAAGTTCTATCACATTGGCTTGATTGGTAGCCTTCTTGCTTGTACTTCTGCGATCCTTCTTAGGGCGGCGACAATCAGAGGCTCAATGTCCGGTCTTGCCACAGTTATAGTATTTACCTTTAAACTTTTTATTGCCATTGTTGTCGCTTTGTTTAGAACCATCTCCAGCAAGCTTCATCTTTTTGTTATGTTGTTTGGGCACATGTTCAACCACATTAGCCTTGGACTCAATAGGATTTCTACCATTCCTCTTTTTAGCCTTACAGTTATCTTTCTCAATTTTTAGTCTTATAATAAGTTCATCCATGGTCATCTCTTTGTGTTTATGTTTTAAATAATTTTTGAAATCTTTCCATGCTGGTGGTAACTTTTCCACTAAAGCAGCGACTTGGAAAGATTTGCTAAGAGACATACCTTCAGAATGAATATCATGCAAAATTAATTGAAAACTTTGAACTTGAGAAATTACCGTCTAGGAGTCTACCATAACGCAGTCCAGAAATTTACCGACAACAAATTTCTTTGTGCCGGCATCCTTTGTCTTGCATTTTTTTTTTTTCCAAAGAATCCCACAATTCTTTTGTTGTTTTTAGTGGGCTGTAAACATTATACTGTATGTTGTCAAGGCCATTGAGGATGTAGTTTCTACACAGAAAATCAGAATGGTTCCAACTGTCTACAGTGGCAACAACTTACTGATCACATTCATCCTCTCTAAGTACTGGAGCCTCTTCATGGAGAAACTAGGCAAGATTCAGAGTTGTAAAATAAAACAACATTTTCTGTTGCCATCTCTTAAACTCAGTGCCATTAAATTTTTTCCCTTTTTCTCCATGGTTTATAGGAACTTGAACTTGGTTCTAGATAGGGATCAGAGTTGTTGTAACAATCGAATTTGGAGTACTACTTTCAGCAGCCATAATATCTTATTACAAAAAATAAAAAATAAAAACCAAAGCCAAATTAATTTCTAGTTACTAAAATCAGAAAATAAATTATAATACAAAATGATTTTACTTTTCTTACTGCTAAAATTAGAAAAATAAAATATCACAATAACTTTCTGTATCACAAATTAATATTCTAAAATTGCTAATGACGCCAATATATTACTACTAGTTGTCAAAGAAAATAAACAGTATATTACTGCTATTTGTATTTTCCAACTAGAATATTTGTCACGACCCAAACCCGCCCGTATAGGTTTAGCGTCGTAACCGACCAATAATCCTTGGATTACCGAAGGCCTTTTAGCAGATAGACTTATAATTAGGGGCTGCGGAAGCAATATACAGAAATATACATAGTCCATCGAGCTGTGCAAACATACATGAGACAGATAATCTTAAACTTTTTAAACATACACGTGACATCAAAAGATACAATAGTTATACGCCATCCCATGTACATATAAATGGAAATTTTGTTCGTAAATCAAAAGAAATAAAGTATTAAACATTCACAAAATATGGCTACGAGACTTGACTTAGTCTGGAACCTCCTCAGGAGGCGCAAAAGGTGGCTGACAAACACAAATCCTTTACGCAACATATTAAGCCTGATCATGAGCTTGCTCACCTACATACATAAATAAATAGTGAGCAGGAACCCAGTGAATAATAACAGAGTAAAGGGGTTAAATGAATAATGCCCCATAACTAATTCAGAAACCAGACTTCATATCGAAACAGATTCACATTCGTATTCTTGTTCTGAGCATATATAGAAATCAGAGTTCATGCTTAGGCCCTGTTTGGTAGAGCTGTGGGAAAGTGCTTATAGTTTATGCCTTAACAGCTTATAGCTTATAACTATGAACATAAGCTGATTTCTGACTTATAAATTAAGCTTCTCCTGCCCCACTCAAAGAATAAGCTGATTTCTGACTTACAAAAAGTTATAAGCTACATTGTTAAGCTAAACCAAACACATCAAAATAGCTTAAATTAAGCTGAAAGCTGAAATAAGCTGAAAAAAAGCTGTACCAAACAGGGCCTTAATCTTACATGGCTTATCCATTAGCGCTAATAGATCTCATACAGAACATCAAAGGTCATACTTGTCAGTTCTATAAGGAACCTCCGACCGGGTACGGATAACTTGTTAGTTCCATAAAGAACCTCCGGACTGGGAACGGTTAACTTGTCAGTTCTATAAAAGAACCTCCAGCCGGGTACAAATAACTTGTCAGTTCCATAAAGAACCTCCGGTCCGAATACAGATAGCATACTTGAATCATAGATTTAATGTCACAAATATTTGTCAAAATTGGACAATCATTCATAGTACAAAACATAACATTTCGTAAAATAGCTCTTGTTCCACATACAGAAAATAAGTTAACTTGAACATAGCTTTACTAAGTTATTACTCACAGATAATGAATAGTTCCAAGTAAAAGGACAGAGTAGGCAATTCAGAAATCTTGTGGCGCGTGACCTACACATATACAGAATAAATATGTACTGAATTACACACCCGAAATCATTAACTTGATTCTTTCTTGTCTTGGTGTATTTCTACTTCTTATCTCCATTATTGTATCCTAATCTTGGCCTAGGAATGCTTAGGATGCAATGAGGATGATAAAATGCACATAAAAACACTTAATAAAACTTGTTGAAAACAGGGTCCTCGCTCAAGCGCAACTTCCTTCGCTCGAGTGGACATATAAAATGTGAGTGGTCGCTCGAGCGTAACTTGTGTCGCTCGAGCGGTCTGTAAACTTTTGCAAAAGTGCTAGTTGCTTGATTTTTTCGCTCAATGCTCGCTTGACGCTCGCTCAAGCGTGAGACTCATACCCTCGCTTGAGTGCAACTTCTGTCCCTCGAGCAGTCTGTAAAACACATAAACTTCTAGCAACATGCATTTTACGCTCGAGCCAACTTTTCGTCGCTTGAGCGAAAGTGTGAAAATGAAGGTGGTTGCTCGAGCGCAAGATCTGTCGCTCGAGCGTGGAAGCAGAATTCTAGAATTTCTAGATTTGCTTCCAAGATTTAAATTCAACCCCAAAGCAGCAAATTATGGTTTTTTGGGCCAAAAACTTGAGGAAACTCATGTAAACTTGGAAAACATGGTGAAATCAAAAATCAATTCCACAAAATCAAGGTTCAAGAGCATGTGATGTATGCAAGACCAAACCCAATTCTTTGAAAACATAATTATATATATCATGCATGTAAAGATGTAAGTTCCAAGCTTCCAAAACATGATCCAATGAGGTGTCTAATTTAAAAATATGTTGAATTCTCAAACCAAGGTCAAAATGAGGACATGCAAGAGGGAATTCTTTGAAAACAACTTCAAATTATGATGAAATGAGCATGCATGCATGATATGGTTCATTTCTTTTTAATTCTAACTCAATTTCAACTTAATTCTTTTGTATTCGTGAACTCACCAATTCAAAGGCAAAACTAAAGGCTTGAACTCTTACCTTAAACTTTGATTTCACAAATGTAGAGGATTAAACTTCAAAATTCTCTTCAATTCCCAACAATCCTAGCAATTCTCCTTATTCCCTTGTTGATCTCACTTGTTCTCTCGGTCTCTCTCTCTCTCTCTCTCTCTCTCTCTCACACGTTTGAAGTCTCAAAATAAGGAAAATGATAGTGTGTAATTAAGTGGCTTGACTCATATAAGCCTTATTTAGGCTTGTTTAATGAAGCTTAATTAACCTTGGCTTATTCTAACCAAATGAGCATTAATTAGACTAATTTAATTCGTTCCGAATTGACTTTTAATTGAACCCACCGTAAATTCTTAAAAATTCCAAATAACCCATAAATCAAGTTAATTTCGCGGTCGAATGCCGATAAGGCCTTTAATTCGTAGAACGAAATAGAAACGGAAACAAATATTTCAACGATAGACAGATATAAGCACATTAAGGCATCGCACACATGCAATAAATTTAGAATTTCACCTTAATTACCAATTAGGCTTTTTTAACCATGAATTTACGTAAATCAGAGGTTGGGGTTGTTACAATATCACTTTATGAAAGCACAGAAAAATAAATATAATGAAGACACCAAAATTAGTTTGTCTTAAGATTGTTAGACAATCTTCACTATATTAAAGTTCGTATACTTAACAAGAAACAGAAGAAATAAAGAAAAGAGAGAGACTGTTTGATTACAAAAATCAAACCAGTAAAGAAAATAAAATAAAATAAAATAATAGATTCTTATTTTGTTATAAAAACAAAATCAGAATTTGATAAATAAATAAATAAAACAGAAAGTAAATTAATTACTAACCTTATGTATTTATTGAACAAAATTCTGATCAAGTCCAGTGTTTAACATTGTGTCCTTAAGACGGATTTGTCATCTCCACGGTGTTTTCAGATTACGAACGTTTATCTTCCAAGATAAAATGTTCAACAATGAATAATTGTAGCACTACAAATTATTCGCATAACGAACAAATTTTGTGTATATATTTTTTCTCACCGAAAATTAATGCAGCAAAATGTAGAGATTAAAGGCAGCAAAGAAGAACGAAAACAAATTTTCCGAATGCAAAAATCCAAATGAGGGTCTATCTATTTATAGGAGAATTTGTGGCTATTTGGTTTGAATTAAACAAGTGCAAACCTGTTTGAATAGGTATTATACCTGTTCGATTTGAATGAACAGGTAAGAAACCTGTTGGGTTTAAATTTCAAACAGATATAAATTTGTTTTGTTTAAATTCAAACAGATATGCATCTGTTCGGGTGGGGAAAAAACTGGACAAGTGTGATAGCCAATTTTTGTATTTAATTTTCGAAATTCAAATTCCAAAAAAATTAGAATTTAATTTTAGAAAAATAAAATTCAAATATTTTTGGCCCGAAAATAATTAGTATTGGGCCAGACAAGCCCAACTCAACCTCACATCACACACACACGCCCAGCCCGCCTAAACGAACGGCGACGTACACGTGTGTGTTTATTTTTGGGTCCAATGGGTCTAACCCACTTTGCCCATAACCTCTCTCTTCTATAAACTTGGAGTACCCCTTGGGGCCCTCCCCAAGTTGTAAACTCAAGCCTTATAAACTCATAAAAGTTTGCCCACCAAACCTGTACGAGCACGAAATAATCATATTGATCAAGTTTGCACTATTCCAAATGTCGTCGCTTTATCACTTGAAAACAAAAACATGAGCTAGCCGGTGGGTGTGTGCCGGGAACCTCTCTGATGCCTAAGTCAGCAAATAGACAATAGACACAACAGATCTGTGTATTTGAGAGTAAAAATTGTGATACCTGTACATAGGTCCTATCATAAGCTTTTATAGATTCCACTTGGCATAATCCTAGTAGGACTCCAACTTTCCTCAACAGAGTCCTCTTAGGAATCACACTCATCAGGATAATACTTATCCTGATGACACCCTTCTCACTACCTTCTGGCAACCTTTCAAACTATGTTAGATCTAGGTCACCAAGGCTGGAACGAAACAAGATACACATTAGGGCCTCGTTTTGTCGATACACGGCTATAACCTGGCAAAAATGGCTTAAGTATATGTAGAGGTCTGACTTTCCCTCATAAGTAGTGAATTTGGGCTGGTGGAAACCTGAGGGTAACGGTGCATTCTCAATTGCCGGAACGAACGGTGAGCTCTGCAACCTTGCTAACACTTTATCTGCTGGTTCATAAGCAAGGCGTGGTATTGGCATCCCTACCTCGACACTCCCATGTGTCCTAGGAGCCAATCACTGTAAAGTTGAAACTCTACGAGGGTCGCGAGCCTAGATGACCTCTTTCCATCAGGCCCTCTCCTTCAGCACTGTACGCAGGTCTGTTGACCCAGGCAACTCCGTGTGCCTGGATGTCGTTTGGTGCATGTACGAAAGTCGATAACTGCTTCCTTCCGTGTAAGACCTTTCCGTCCTCGTTCTCTCAGACCTGAAGTAACAAGTCCTGGAAGTCCTTGATTGTGTATCGCCTATCCTGAGGCTTCTACTTTCAGCTTGTGATGGTGTGACCTGTCTATCACGATCTTTTGAGTGGTAAGAGTGTGTGTTACCTCTGCACCCCTCTTCTGTTGCCACCTATTTGCCCTTTATTTGGCGCTTCATTGTCTTCATGTCTGCCACCATCCTCTGTATCAATTCGTCTTGCTCCCTTACCTAATCTTCTAGAACCTGAGGATCCAACCTTCGCCTCTGCCTTTTAGGGCTTTGGGAGCGACGAGAACTGGAGTCCTGTCTTTCATAGGTATCCTTTCGCGGGTTCCGTCGCTGGAGATCTAACTCTACCATGGGCGGGATAAAAGGTAAGCCTTCGGGGTTTGCCCATCAATGACAGAGTGCAGCAAGTCTTCATTATGCGCCATTAAAATCAGTTGAAAGAAAACTTAACCAAGAGGTTCGTTCTTTGTGATTGCAATTCCCACAGACGGCGCCAATTGTACGAGCACGAAATAATCTTCTCGTATAATCCTGTTGATCAAGTTTGCACTCTTCCAAAAGTTATCGCTTTACCACCTGAAAACACAAACGTGAGCTAACCAACAGGTGTGTGCCAGGAACCTTTCCGATGCCTAAGTCAGCAAATAGACAATAGACACAAAAGCTTTGTGTATTTGAGAGTAGAAATTGTGATACCTGTACATAGGTCCTGTCATGAGCTTTTACAGATTCGACTTGGCACAATCCTAGTAGGACTCCAACTCTCCTCAGCATAGTCCTCCTAGGAATCACACTCATCAGGATAATACCTATCCTGATAACACCCTTCTCACTATCAACCCAAATGAGATGGCCCAAACCTCTCTACCGCGGCTCGGTAGTAGCTCAACCGAGCTAGGAAGGCCTTGCCCCACGCCAGACAGAACCAAGGCAGTCTTTAGCTAAGATAACCACTCCGAAACCCCGCACCATCGTACCCTGGTCCTGCTTTGATATAACCACCTCAGTTCAAGCCTTGGGCTGAATACCTGTCCAGTCCACGACCAAGCTTAATCCATTCTCGTTTCCGCCTGCAGCGCGGCCCAATGACCAAGAATGAACCTAGCTCAGTCCATTCAATAGATGGCCTTAGCTCAGCCTTATTTAGACATAAATTGCCTTCTCAAAACTAATGTGGGACAAACCTTTAGTTCAAACCTTTAAGGAAACTTCACCAATATGCCATTTCCATGGAGCTCTCTTTGGATTCAATTTCTCGTTCACCCAATAATGGTTTTGAGCAACAAAATATACCACGTGAATCACTACGCGGCATAAAACACGTTACCATTTAAACCTGCCAACTTTGACCTAAAAGTTAGACTAAAATTGAGGAAAAATCTGATTTTCCCAAAACCATTTCTAACAATCATTACTGACCCTACCCATTATACAAATTACAAATATCTAAAACCTCTAAAATTATGTCACATCATCTGTTAATACACTAATTGATATATATATCATTATTCTTAATTCAAATATAGCCTAGTTGGTGAAGTTCAACTCAAATTAGAAACTTATAACAATGGATACAACTAGTAAATATCACATTATGAAAATGCTTCCAACATCATCCATTTGGAGATGTCATCGAAATTAAATGCTCTCTTTCTTGTGGGTGGTAAGTCTTGGATTATGCACAACAGCTAATAATGCATTGAATGCTCGTATTGTTTTTTTTTTATATGTAATACAATTATGTAGATGTTTTCACTATTTCAGGCTAACCTAATTTCTTAGTGTAACCAAAGGATACAAAATTAAGCTGTGGGTATTGTTAAAATTTGAAAATAAAAGAATATACATTTAGCGTCACAGTTGAAAAATGTGGGTGTAGATAGTAGTAGCTTAGTAATTAAACGCATTTGTTATTTATTGTGAGAGTCCTATTTAAAATTAGAGCAAACGCCTCTTATGAACTAGTTTTAAAGATTCTATGACGAATTACACTAACCGTTCCTATAATTTGGTGCAAGCGTCACTTTGCTCCCTGACTTTTTAATTGTGACACATTTGATCCTGAATTTTGAATCTTGTTCCAAATAAGAACAATTGAAGATACCATTACTCAATTTTAAGGATAAAGTCGTTAATTTGATAAAATATAAATTAATTTGATAAAAATAAATGTCAAAATATTTTTGAATTTTTAAAAATTATTTCTACCTACCAAAGATAAAATTATGTAAATTGATAAATCTTTTATGCATTCATTTATTTATTTATTTTACCAAATTAATTTTTATTATGTGTTTGGATGATGATTATGTAATGGGTGGTTGTTAGTCTTTTAATGTGTAATCAATATATTCAATATATGAAATATTTTTAGTTTTGTATTTTTTGATTTAATGGATTGATTTAACAATGACATCAAAGTTGTCACCATATTTGACTTTTGAAAAAATAGAAACTAATTTAATGAAGATAAAAACAACTGCCCATTACATGATCATCATCCAAACACATAATAAAAATTAAATTAGTAAAAACATAAATAAGTAAATGTGTAAAAAATTTATCAATTTTACATAATTTTATCTTTCTTGGGTAAAAATAATTTTTAAAAATTCAAAAATGTTTTTTTGATATTTTTTTTGTCAAATTAATTTATATTTTATCAGATTGACAACTTTGCCCTTGAAATTGACCAATGGTATCTTCAATTGTCCTTATTTGGAATAATATTCAAAATTCAGAGTCAAATGTGTCACAATTAAAAAGTTAGGGATCAAAGTGATACAAGCACAAACTATAAGGACCGTTAGTATAATTTGCCCAAGATTTTATTACAACTATTGAGTATTAAACCTGAGACTTGGAGAGAGTACTCCCCCCAAGCCCCAAATTATGCCCACTAAATCAACGTGTTAAGGTTGAATGATCTCTTTATTAACACTACATATTTATGAAGATTGTTATTTGGGCCGGATTTCTCTTTAGTCCGAGATCAAATTAGAGCGTGTTGTTGGGCTCGTGGGGGGCTCACCATTGGTCTTGTTTTAATAATCCAAACCATTCAATGTATAGAACTCATCAAGTACTTTATCTCTATGAAAAATTATGTTGATCAAATATCGATAGCTACTTAATCAAATCAGATTTCTATCAATAGTAAATATAATTTTGAAAATAAATTATTGACAAAAATTTGATCCGATCAAGTACCTACTGATATTCAATTAACGTGATTTTTTATAGGGATAAAGTACTTGACGAGTTCTGCACATTGAACGATTCAGATTATTTAAACATGACACATGATAGATCCCACAAACTCAACAACACCATTCAATTCACAAAATGAACTGAAGACAAGCATAATCTTGTTATTTATACATACACGTTGCTATATATACACATAAACATATTCATGTACTTGTCGATTCCACAAATGATCACCCCCATATAATTATAAAACCTCAAGTGCCCATCAATGGTGGGGCTCCCATGTATGTATATCTTTTATGAATTACAGGTGGACCCCCACGCGATGCGTTCATGGGGGTCACATTCCAGTTGGAGTGTTTTTTCTTTATGTATACATTGTATTGTGTTGTCTGATTGTTTATTGTATTTAATTTATGAAAAATGCATTACAAATGGAATTATCATTCACCATTATAAGAGAATAGTCATTCTATAGAAAGACTAAGAAATGATTATTCTATTTCATTCTAATGAATCAAACACTATATAAGTGATTATCACACAAATCTACTAAAGAGCAAGATGATGATGTACTTGCAAATCATCATGCAAAATATACAGAAAATATAAACATAAATCTTACATTAGTGGTATTATTTGAATCTAGTCTATCAATGATATTCTTTTTTCCTTTGCTGATCAAATATGAAAAATCAAATCAAACTTAACTTGGAGTGCATTCATAACAATTTGATAAACTCTTTTTAGGAGTTGTTTGGAGATGATCTCAATAGGTGCACTTATTTGATAATTACATTTATTTGGATCATATCACCTCTCTACTTTTCTGCATATCTTTTCATAAAAAGTCAAAAAATGTATTAAATAAGCAAACAATCAATTACAAGACTAATGCTTTGTGCTCGTATCAAATAAATTGTTATTGGACCTAACTTGGTATGTCAAGGTGATCCATATTAGACATTGCATTCAATCTAGTTCACTTTCTTTACTTGGATAATAAGAGGACCAATTGTACCTAAGTGCGACGGTTCAAATAAGCAGTAAAACTTTCACTTATACATGTTGCAAAATAAGAAAGATCACCATAAGAAGACTATTTAAGAATATGAGTGGAATCTTACCACAAAAATAATATCTAAAGATCATGTTAACATGATTTTCCATTCATGAGTTTGATGGAGAAGATAGTTGTTCTGTACATTGTGTAAACACCAGCAGCTCTTAATAGTGGCTAAGTAATGCAGGATGGTTTGAGATGTTCTAAATAAGTACACTTTTTGACTTTTTATAAAAAAAAATGTATACAATCTGCAATGTATTGTTACATAAGTGAGTATTAATTATGTGGAAAAAAACAAATCCACACTCTGGTCCATTTCCCTATCCACATTAAAACATGTCCACCACACCCTGCAAATCTCCTTCCACAATAATAAAATGAAACCTCAACTCCACGGCTATCCTTATCGCCTCCCTACCAGCCAGCACTTCTATTAAATAAAACTTAAAACAAATGAAGTATGATGTGCATTAATTAATTTAACATGTTCATGATTTAAATGAAAAAAATACTGCCACAAAAGGTTCTCCAAAGATAGAAATATACATGCTAGATGAAAATGTATGTTAATTTTATTTAATTTAAATTTATTTATTTCTGTATCCATCTCTTCTTCTTTTTTTTCTTTTTTTGAATATTTCTTAAATATGAGCATGAACAAAAATGATTCTCTAAAAAATGAAAATGCACATGAATAAATTAATGGTCATGGAGGTAATTTTTTCCTCACCTAAATGCACCACATCAAATGTGAAAAAGTTAACTACATGCATAATCATTTAAATCAGTGAATGACATAAAATACACAGTGATCTTTAAATTATTTTAAAACCCAAATGATGAAGAAGATGTAATTAAAAACCCTATACAAATTCCTGAAGAAATCGTAAATTCAGACTCACTTTGTGAAACTCTCATCGTCTCATCAGCCGTGAAGTTTTTTAGCTATATAAAAACCAAAAGCATAACCCAATTTAGCATTATTATTTGAGCAACATCGAACTATTTATTGAGGCAAATATATTAAAAGAAAGAAGATAAATGAAAGGAACATGAAAACTCGCAACAATAAAACTAAAAGTCCAAGAAAAGCAACAGCCCTCATTCTAATTGTAACAAAAGAAATATGGAACCAAAGTTATAATCACTTAAAATTTAGTGACAGGTGAAATATGAGTGGTAGCCAATAAGTTGGTTAATACATCAAACTACCCTTGACTCCCAAAGCTTAATAATCATCAACAAATCAGTCCAACAGCAATCCAACTCTATATATGTATGTGTGTGTAATAAGACTTAAATTGACTCTAAACAAGTTAACCAAACATCTAAATTGTTCTCCATGAAAACTTTCATATTTGTCCTTCTTTTTCTTTTCAAGCTCTGCAGAAAGAGATTACAAAATATAAGGGGTCGACAATCTTTTCTTGGCAATAAACCAATCATATGCAATCATAAAATTGGCATCTCATAAGCAAAAATTTATATTAACAAAATAACTTCTCTCATTGGCATATTGTCAAGCACATTGTGTGCAAGTTATATGCTAACAAACATCAAAAGAATACACAAGCATATAAAATCAATACAGCATCTGCAAAAAAGAACACAAAGTTTATGACAATGGCATACCTGATTATCCGGTTTGAGAGTTGATCTCTAGACACAGTCAATTTCCAACTCGTAAGTGTATATATGATTGAATACAATCAGTTCACCGCCACAGAAGTACGCTGGACAATCAGTTCACCGCTACAGGAACACTCTGGATAGCATACATGGAAATCTCGCATTGAATTCTATTAACCTATTTTGGTTTAATGTTCAGATTTCTTTTTTCCCCAAAAAAATAGAGGCATCGTTTGCTTCAAGAACTTGTTTTTATCTCTCTATTTCACGCACTTCTCACCAATTACATGATTTGAAAAACAAAAGTAGTATAAAATACATAATCGGCATGTTATCATTGTATTCAGATTTACAAGATGCAAATGGTGAATCACAGCAACAAAATTGGTCATAAACATCCCACAATCTTTTCATTCATAACGCTATGTTTGGTAACTTAGGAGAGAAAAGAAAAGAAATGATTACTTAAGTAATAAGAGAAAAGAAAAGAAAAGAAATGATTGTAATTTCTCTCCTTTTTGTTTGGGTAAGTAAGAAATAAAAGAAAAGAAATGATTGTGATTTCTCTCCTTCTTGTTTGGTTAGATTTCATTAAGAGAAAAGAAAAGAAATTATTTTATGTTATATTACCAAAATAACATTTTTATATTTTCAATCATTTTATTTCTTTTATTTTTACAGGGGTAAAATTGGTATTATGAAAATATAAACATTTGTGGATTTCTTTTCTCTCCCAATCTCTCCACTTTTGGGAAGATTGAAAATAAGGGTTATGAGAGAAATGAGTTTCTCTCCATTTCTCTCTATTTCTCACCATTTCTCTCCACTTAAGATAACCAAACAAGGAAGAGAAATACATTTCTCTCTATTTCTTTTCTTTTCTCTCCAAATCACTCAATCCAAACACAGTGTAAGAAAATATTTTCATAACCAATTAAGTCGAATGATGGGCATAAACTCTTAATTTATTATGAATCAAACAAATAACACTTAACCTCCTATCATGTCAATTTAAATAAATTTTAAAATTCTCAAGCATTATTTCTGCAGAAGTACAAGTACGATAGATCAAAATAGTCATTCGTAGGTGTGGTTTGACTAGAGATTTTTTTAGTTGATTTTTTTGAGTTGAGGTTTTTTTAACTAGGATAAAAAAGTTCATTTAAATTGGTTTTTTTAATTTTTTTTTACTTTTGTAAGAGAAAAAGTAAAATAATTATGGTTTGGCTGTGATATTTTGTCTTATTGACTAATTTAATCTATTTTGTCTTTTGTACTTTTTTAGCTTCAACCATAATTGCCAAATGAAGCCTTAAATTTTTAGAGCGGAGTGACCCTTCCTACCAATCTTGTTTCTCCTTTCTATCAATCTTCCTATCTTCGTTTGAGAATAACTTTTATAACTTGATTTTTTTTTTTGGACTGTTTTAACCTAAATAAAAAAGTTCCATTTTGAATGAATTTTTTTTTTTTTTTTTATAATTTTGTGAGAGAAAAAGGTGAAATGATTATGTTTAGATGTGACATTTTATCTTATTAATTTTTTGGAAAATGATTTGTCCCCCTAATTTTCCCCCCCGAATCCCCCGAAAAACAAATGGAGAAGAGAAAGAGGGAGAAAGAAGAGGGGAGAAAGAGAGAGGAGAGGAGAGAGGGAAACAGAGAGACAGAGAGGCCCTTCCATTCCGCTCCCTCCATTCCGCCGATCGCCGATCGTCGTCCCAGCTCGCCGATCGTCGTCGCAGCTCGTCCGCCTCCGCCGATCGTCGTCCCAGCTCTGCCTTCTTCTATTCTTTTTTCTTCTTCTCTTCTTTCTTTCTTCTTCTTTCTTCGTCTTCTTCTATATTTCTAATTGAAAAAAAAAAAAAAATTCAAACGACGAAATGACGTCGTTTCGCCAATTAGGAGGATTCGAGGGGGGCTGAATTCGAGCTCTCTAATACGGTCCTAATTTTTTAATATGTTTTATCTTTTATTAGGTTAAATTAATCCCAACCATATTACTAAACGGGGCATAAAATCTCATTACTTTTAGCCTTGGGTTGTTTTGAGAAGTTGGTTAAAAATTGAGTTTTTCACCTTTTTTTTCTTTTTCTTTTTTTTTTGAAAAAATTTGTAAAAACTTAGAAAAACAAAATATGACCCAAAATAAGTAAAGTTGACTTTAGACTTTTAGCTAAATTTATAAATTGAGAGAAAGAACAAAGTAGATGATGGGAATGGGACCCAAAAAGGTTAGAGTGATGTATAAGGAGATTGGAATTTTATTAATTTTTTTTTGCGAATTTTTTTTTTTTTGATCGATAATTTTAGACAAAGATAAAATTGTAATAAAAAAAGAGTTAAAAATAAAAAGAAATTCTAATATACATCACTTTAAAAATGGTACACCATATGAACCCTAGTTATATTTTTTTTTATTTAGTTATGTCATTATTTTAGTTATGACTCATAAGTTATTTATTTATATCTCATGTTGTGTTTAGTTATGACATTTGTTTTAATTATGACTTAAAAAATTAAAATTATACCATTTATTTTTAATTATAAAGTGAGAATCAGGATCCTCTCCTTACTCTCTCGCCGTACCTCCTTACTTGCTGGACTATTGAGCCTCCTTTTGAACCCAATTTTGATGGTCCTTGTTCATAAAATGCATGTGACGCACACTAAGGCTAAGTTTGGCTACTACAAAATAATTCATCTTTTTATCTTTTTATTTTTTTTTCTATCATATCACCTCTCTACTTTTCTGCACATCTTTTCGTAAAAAGACAAAAAATACACTTATTTAGATCATTCCAAACAACTCCTAAATTTTTCAAAAATAGAAGCCTAGGTTGTTACTTTTGTTGGGTACAAAGAACTGAAATGGTAACTACATTCGTGTGCTACTCGGGTGCACCCCTTCCATATGAGGACTACCCTGTTATCCTGCCACGTTATCTTCGAACTTGCAATCTTATCCGTAGCGAATTAAAAGTCAACGAATCACAGACAAGTAAAGCAGGGATTATTTTGTAATTTCGTTTATTTGCTCATAAGTACCAGACCACACGTATAATTCCTTGAGGATCAGCTTTGTCTCCAGCCAATGGCTTCCACAAGCTTGAACTTCCTCCAGCTCCAGACTCTCTCGCTCCGCCATGTGCACAATGCGCCACCTACCTCCTGCAAGGCGCACTCTCCTAAACCTGCGCCGCCCTCCCGCACCACCGCGCTACCAGGCCGGAGACAGTGGCTCCTCCTGCTGACGGCGGGGACGACGTTGAAGGCGGCGGAGTTGCCGTCGAGGGCGCAGGACATTCCGCTATTCGGACTGAGGAAGAAGCTGAAGAAGGTGGAGGAAGAGGCGGAGGAGGTAATCAAGGAAGGGATCGAGACGGCGGAGAAGGGATTTGAGACGGCGGAGAAGGGAATTGAAACGGTGGAGACCGAGATAGAATCGGCGTTGAGGTTCGGGGGGTTGGCGCAGGCAGGGGCGGTGGCGGGAGCGGAGTTTGTGGGGATTTTGGTAGCTACTTCTGTGGTGAATGGTATTTTAGGACCCGAAGGTCAGAAATCGTGAAGTGTGATTGGTTTTTATCTAAATTTTTGTTCTCAATTGATATGTTTATGTAAACCTGGTTGTAAAATTGTAATAATCACCGTAGCGTTGTGAATTTGTGTTGTTGTTGATTGAAGAATTTGATGTTTGTGCTGGAATGTAATATGATTAGGTGTGAGGGATAAAAAAGAAAAAGAAAAGGAAAAAGGATTGGATGGCAATATTGAATGTAATTTAGGAGTTGTTAATTATCATTCACCTCCTAATACAATGTTAATTTTGTCATTCACCTCCAAATACAATGGCACTGTTTGGTATAGATTTTAAGAATTGATTAAAATTTATTTTAATTTAGGAGTTTATATTAAACTGTTTAGCGTAGTTTTTAGTTATAAGTTATTAAGTAGGAATAATTTAAATAAATTTAAAAAATTAATTATTTAAAAATTGAGTTCATATGATGCATAACAAATTCATAATAAAGAATACATGCATATTGCAAGTGACTCTAATATATATCATCTATAATTGACTTTTTGTCCCGGAAAATATTAAATTAATCAGGTATTTTAGCATTAAGAAAATCTAATAGTAAAATGAATTTAGACCTTTTAACAAATGTTTGAATTAGTTTTTTTTTTTAAATTAAATCATACAAAGATCAAAGAAGCATATATCTATTTTTTTTTTATTATTTTTTTTTATTTTATAGTTTATTATGTAATAAAATAATATAAACTTAGAGGTCCAGAGTAGTCTCTCTCTCTAAGAGATTTCCAACAATGTTCCGGCGATTGTTCACTGACATTTTTAGTGACTTATTTTACACTTTTAAAGTATAGATCTACACTTCTAAAGTATAGATTTACAATTTTAGAGTGTAGATCTAGACTTTTTATATTTGAAATAGAAGTTTTGATCAGAGAGTCTTCTCCTCCTATTTTGGCATAAATTTTTGGATTTTCAACACTCGCAATGGTTCCCTTATCTCTCAACCATTTTTTCATTCCATTGTTGGTGTCCTTCCTTCTTCAGCGGTAGTGGTGGCGGAGTTGAGCAGCAACGACAGAGATGACGTCATTTCATTCCATTGTTGGTGTCCTTCCTTCTTCAGCGGTAGTGGTGGCGGAGTTGAGCAGCAACGACAGAGATGACGTCAACAGGGACGACGGTCTTTCAAGCAGATCTTGCTTTTTAGACCACCTCTTTGAGCAAATCGGTAGTTTTTCTTGAATCGTAGCTTTTTTTTTGGTGGATTTCTTTTTTTGTTGTTTGTTCGTTGTTTGTTTGTTCTTTATTTTGTTGTTTGGTTGGGATGGCCCTTTGAAGTCTTGATTATGTATTGTTATTGTCTTTTATTAATATTGAGATGGCCCTTTTATTAATATAATATTTTCCATATTCTCGAAAATAATAATAATATGAACTTGTAAATGAATATTTCATAAACAGCTGAACGAGAGCCAATATTTGGCTATTCAGTTTTGCAATTTCTTATTGAAAGTTCAATAAATAAAAAAAAAGGTTAAACGAACTTAAATCACAATCTAATCTTGTCCAATGAAATAGAAAATAGGGAAAATTACTATTCATGATAGATTTTGAAAAATTATTACACATTAATAAAAAAAAATTGTGATTTTAATTATTAATTTTTATAATATTTATGTAACGCCCTCAAAAATAAACTCATTATAGCATACATTCACGATAAATAAAAGAGTTTTCATATTATAATCATCACAGTATTCTAACAAAAGGTATTACATGTTGACAATAAAAGTAAACGCCCTATAGACTTACAACTTTCCAAGTCAACATTTGGTTACAAAAAAGGAGAGTACTAACTCTACACAAATAAGCCATTGGCTTGATATACATGTAATACAACAAAAACAATAAAAAAGAGTCTACAGCCTCAAGCCACCCAAGCTACGTCCTTGGAGGTGGCATAACATCTGTACCTGAAAATGATGTCCCATATAGGGTGAGCTAACGCCCAGTAGAGATATGCTAAACATAATATGAGCAATAACAAAAACATTAGCACTTGATAAATGTTTAACTCATATAAACCAACATACAGTACAATCCAGTTCTATAATCCTTAACTTAACAAAACTCAACTTATAAACATGGCTCAGAACCTAGTTAAATAACTGAAGTGAGACTACATCTCATGCCAACAATACTACGAGCTGCCATTTTATGGAAATTGCGTCCGCGGGATTCGGCACCCATGTATTTTCATTCTCTTATGGCCATTTTACGGATATTTCATCCGCGGGATTCGGCACCCATGTATAGATATATTCGGATTGCCATTTTACGGAAATTGCGTCCGCGGGATTTGGCACCCATGTATTATTATATTCAAATGGCCATTTTACGAAAATTTCATCCGCGGGATTCGACACCCATGTATTCAAATACACAACTTGATTAGTTTCAATTCACCTAATCATCATGCAATGTCTACAACAATCAAGACTATCCTCCACTGATAGCCCAAAGTAGTTATTTCTAAACAGATAATAAATGCCTCAACAGATATATAATTGACATTTTCAAAAGTGAGCGATTTATAAATCCAATACCACCATTCTATCTCATAATGAGCAAATTTCATTATCCCCAACTCCATTTCATAACAAATGTCATTAATTACACTAATGACCCAAATATACCCAAAATATGGCGCATTTCCCTTTAAGCTCAATATTGACCCAAAGGTCCAAATATTATCAACAACACCAATATTCTCATCTCTAGGCTCAAATATACATATATAGGCTCAAAATACAAAACCCCTCTTTTATACATTTTGAAACCCTAACAACCAAAATCACCCAACTCAACATTATATCAAAAAGACCAATAGTTTATGTCAAAGACCATAGGAATAAGTAGTTATCCCTACCTCGAGATGAAGAGCTCAAATGGAGGAGATGACCAAAATCCAAAGTGCTCCAAATCCAAGATTTTCAGATTAAAAGGAAGTCCTGAACACCCTCGATCTTTCTTACAAAGAGCCTAGGTTAGAAACTCACTAGAAGTAGATCAATCCCTAGAGAGAAGTTGTTTAGAGGGATAGAGAGCTCAGATCTAGGGTTTTTGAAAAAGAAAGAGATGAAAAAGTGAAGTGTAATCCCGCTGCTGTCTACTGATATACGTATGACCCGCTCGAGCGGAGAATAGGACGCTCGAGCGTCAGACACAAAAACTGGACACGCTCGAGCGCAAAGGTGCCCGCTCGAACGCCAAGACACAACTGCAAAACACACCCGCTCGAGCGCAAAGGGAAAGCCACTCGAGCATAGATTTCCCCCTTCCAGTACTTTTATAGACAATGAACTACCCGCTTGAGCGCCAAGATACCCGCTCGAGCGCTACCTGCTCGAGCGTAAGGAAAATCGCTCGAGCGTGAAAAACGCACTTGCAGAAGTTTTGCAGAGGCACAAAATGCTGAGAGTGTGTAAACTCCGCTTGAGCGTAAAGGGACCCGCTCGAGCGGACCACGAAAAATCTGGGCAGCTAGGAATGGGACTTAAGCTCAACCAATCTGTTCGAAACATGCCCAATACATCCTAAAACTCAAACACACGGAATCAAAGGACAACAACAAGATATACAACCACCAACTCCACGGAACCTAAGTTCAGGAGCGTGAAAAACGCACTTGCAGAAGTTTTGCAGAGGCACAAAATGCTGAGAGTGTGTAAACTCCGCTTGAGCGTAAAGGGACCCGCTCGAGCGGACCACGAAAAATCTGGGCAGCTAGGAATGGGACTTAAGCTCAACCAATCTGTTCGAAACACGCCCAATACATCCTAAAACTCAAACACACGGAATCAAAGGATAACAACAAGATATACAACCACCAACTCCACGGAACCTAAGTTCAGAATACAGCAATCAAAGGAAGAGAAACCGGAATCACTATAATTTATCACTTTTTTTTTTGTAAATTTTGTTCCTAACACCACTTAGGTGTAATTCCCCCCTCCCAAAATCCCCCCCAAAAAAAAAATATATATATATATATATATGTATATATACCATGTCCAAAAACAATCTGACTGGAATGGGCAGGGTTTGTTGGGTGAAAACACAGAACACGAAAAAAAAGGAAGAGAAATTTATTAGAAAAGAAAAGAAAAAAGAAAAAGAAAAAACAGGCATGAAAATATTTAGTTTGATTTTGGAGGTTTTAGTCCGTATTTTTTAGTGAATTTTTTAATATTTTATATTTATTTTAGATGTATCTAATCTATATATGCAAGAAAAATGATCTTTTTAAGAATAATGATTGTGGAAGATTCAAACTCCCAAACTCATTTTGTTAATTTTTTTTTTAAAAAAAAATTATCGGTTAGTTCCTTAAGTCAAAAATCCATAAACAAAAAAAGTTCTAATTATCTACAATTTTAAATTTTAATATTCAAAACAATATGATAAGTCACCCTCATTCTTTCTAAAAATAATGTCGATCTATACGATTCAAATAAAAAAAAATAAAGACACTAATTATCTATGATTTTGAATTTCAAAATTCAAAATAATATGGTAAGCCACCTTTAACCCACTCTCACCTTATTCGAAAATAATATAAATCTAAAATTTTAAAAACTCAATCAAATTAAAAATTCAATACAATTCTCTCTTTAAAATACTCAATATTTGATCTTTTTTCCAACCCGGCCAACTTTTTTTAAAGAAAATAGTTATTGAATTGATTGAGATTAATTTATTGAGTTGAATCTTTGCAATAAAACAGGATGATTTTTGAATTTTCAACATATTTTTGTCATACTAGGACTCCTCCCTCTTTTCTTTTTATTTTTTTATTTTCTCCCATTTTTATTTTTCACTCTATTTGTTTTTTTTTTCTCCTTTTTGTTCACTTATTTTTATTCACACTATACATTCAGGTACGGGCATACACTAGTATATACCTAAATCATAACAAATTATTTGGTCAATACTTAAAAAAAGAACAAAAAATATTTTTTGAAAAAATAAAAATAAACAAAATATTTTTTCAAAAAAATATAAAATAAAAATAATTTTAAACGACAAAATTAAATATTTTTTTTTGAATTTTTTTTAATAGAATTTTGAAAAGAGTTCGATTATAAGCTTTGAGTTTGTGTTTGGTTATGAATTTTAAAAATAGCTTTTGAATTGAATTTTGAGATATGTTTTTATTGTGATTTTTAAAAATAACTTTTGAATTGAGTTTAGAATTATGTGTTTGGATACGATTTGAGTTTAAAATATTAAAAAATTAAAATATTTGCAAAATAAAATAAAGTATTTAAAATTAAAAAATATTTAAATAACAATTATATATTTAAAATAAAAAATAAAATTTTCTTAAACATTATTTTATATTTTAAAAAAATAAATCCAAAAAATTTCAAAAAATAACTCAAAATTCAAAAACTCAAAACTCAAAATACAATTTGAAACTTTTTTTAAAATTCAAAATTCAAAAACTCTTTTCAAAACTCTTTTAAATTTTTTTTTTTCAAAAGTCAACTCATAATTCCACACTTAAATTACAACTCCACACTTCAATCATAATTCCAAAACTAAACCAAACAGAGCCTTCAATTTAGCCGTGGGAATAGATTATTTTAATTGGCTATTTGATTTTTTTGACTATTTTAACTTAGCCAAAACAATTATATTTAGAAAGATGGTTGGCTTTTTTTTTTTTTTTAAAGTTGATTTGATGATTGTGGGAGAAAAACTAAAATGACGATGGGTTCGATATGACATTTTATCTTATTGACTATTTTAATTTATTTTGTCTTTTAATAAACTATTTTAATCTAGCCATCTTTCCAAACATTCTTTTTTTAGTTTCAATCCGTATTTTTTATTTTTAATTAATTTTTTTCTCGTACAAAATTTGTAAAAATTCATTATATATTATTAAAAAATTCAAATATGTATATTAGTTTTTTTTGTATTTATTAAATTTTTTTCAAAAAAAACTGTACTAATATTTTTAATTATATCTAAACTAGCATAATTACCTATGCTATGCATGAACATAAATAAATAATCAAAAATTAATTTTTAAATTAAATAATAATCTAAAAAATTTATCTACAATATTTAGCAAAAATGATTTAGAATCAATTAAATTTTATTCATTTTTATCACAGTTACATGTAAAATAGTTTTTTTATATTCTTATGTCATTAATTTTTTGCTCTAAGTTCTTCGTTACAAATATATGTCATAATTCAAGTGGCAAATATTAAAAAATAAATCACAAGAATTATATTTATGATAAAATATAAATACATTTTTGTTTTATGAGTTTCGTAAATTTAATTTATCATATGGTAGTGGTAAATTACATTTGTCAATATAGAAATTTTTTTCATGTTTTGTGAAGTCTAAAAATTATAATTTGTCTTATGTTATAAGATTTACGTAAAAATGAATTAGGATGATATTAAATTTGGGCTTAATATTAGATTTACGCCAATTTATCCTTCACTTAATCATTAAAAATTATCTTGTTCTGTTTCTAACTCACTACAACAAAAAAGGCCTATGGTGACAGACTGATTTTGTCTTCAAACATCAAAATTTTGTCACTAAAGTGATCTGTGACGAAAAAAATTTGTCACCACATTCGTGGCCTATACGTCGTCACAAAAAGTACTTGGTGACGAAAAATAGTTTCGTCACCTATTTTTCATTTTTGGCGACGAAATGTTTCGTTTCCAAATGTTGAATTTTTCGTCCTCTAAAACACCGATTTCGTCACCAAAACTAAATAATATTTTAATTTAATTATTTTTTGCGATGAAATATTTCGTCACCAAATATATTTTAGTGACGAAAGTTTTCCTCACCAATGATATGGATTAAGGTGACAAAAAAATTCGTCACTAAAATGAGCAAAAAAGAATATTATTCAATGACAAAAAACATTTTGTCACAAAATATTTCAATTTAGCAACAAAATATTTAGCAAATGTAATGAAATTATTTGTTTTGTACTATATCATTAGTGAAAAAATTATTCGTCATGTTTTTTGAAAACTAATAGCGACATTTTTTATTTCGTCACTAATAAAAATTAAAAATTTTGAAAATGGGGGTGCTATTTTCTTTCGAAATTTTTTCTTTTCAGTAACAATTCCCTGCGTATTTCAATAACCTGTTGATAAAATATCTATTACAAATCAATACAAAAATCTATTCATTTTCATAAACATCACAATCGAATTTTAGCACTATCCACAAAAATACAATATGAACTGCATGCGGATTATAAACATGTCTCCTAATATCCACAAAAAACGTTTACTAGTATCCACAAAAATATAATATCAACCATATGCAGATTACCAAACACATCTCCTAATATCCAACAAAAAATATGTCTACTAATATCAACAAAAATAAAATATCAAGGACGGATTACCAAATATGCCCTGTAATACTAACAAAAATATAAAATTTACAATACAACCAAAATACATGTAAGGTAATATGAACAAAAACACAAAATGAGCTACCATCGGCCCTCCAAATTACCAAACACGTCCATATCAAATCTCGAATCTGCAAAAAAATGAAACACACACACACAAAAAAAAAAAAAATACAAGTTAGACAATTATTATCTTATCCATAAAATATACAATTTAACATGCATTTTTCGAATTAGTTTTCAAATCGGGAGTCCCGTGTTAGTTTCGTAAGTTTTCACAACTCACATTGGTCCATCCCGAGGGGTTTGAGGTGTTTCCCGGGCCGTCTCGTGGCTGTTGCACGATTTTGGCCCCCGAATGCCTATTTTCAAGCTTAAGTGTGAAAAGGTGCATTTTTTGACTTAGTTTTCAAACCGAGAGTCCCGTGCTAGTTCCGTAAGTTTTCACAACTCACATTGGTCCGTCCCGAGGTGTTTGAGGTGTTTTCCGGGCCGTCTCGTGGCTGTTGCACGATTTTGGCCCCCGAATGCCTATTTTCAAGCTTAAGTGTGAAAAGGTGCATTTTTTGACTTAGTTTTCAAACCGAGAGTCCCGTGCTAGTTCCGTAAGTTTTTACAACTCACATTTGTCTATACCGAGGTGTTTGAGATGTTTCCCAGGCCGTCTCGTGGCTATTGCATGATTTTGGCCCCCGAAGACCTATTTTTGAAGCTTAAGTGTGAAAAAGTGCATTTTTGGATTTAGTTTTCAAACCGGGAGTCCCGTGCTAGTTCCGTAAGTTTTTACAACTCACATTTGTCTATACCGAAGTGTTTGAGATGTTTCCCAGGCCGTCTCGTGGCTATTGCATGATTTTGGCCCCCAAAGACCTATTTTTGAAGCTTAAGTGTGAAAAAGTGCATTTTTGGATTTAGTTTTCAAACCGGGAGTCCCGTGCTAGTTCCGTAAGTTTCCACAACTCACATTGGTCCATCCCAAGGTGTTTGAGGTGTTCCCCAGGCCGTCTCATGGCTGTTGCACGATTTTGGCCCCCGAAGGCCTATTTTTAAGCTTAAGTGTGGAAAAGTGCATTTTTGGACTTAGTTTTCAAACCGGGAGTCCCGTGCTAGTTCCGTAATTTTTCACAAATCACATTGGTCCGTCCCGAGATGTTTGAGGTGTTTCCCGGGCCGTCTCATGGCTGTTGCATGATTTTGGCCCCCGAAGGCCTATTTTCAAGCTTAAGTGTGGAAAAGTGCATTTTTGGACTTAGTTTTCAAACCGGGAGTCCCGTGCTAGTTTTGTAAGTTTTCACAACTCACATTGGTCCGTCCCGAGGTCTTTGAAGTGTTTCCTGGGCCGTCTCGTGGCTGTTGCACGATTTTGGCCCCTGAAGGCCTATTTTCAAGCTTAAGTGTGGAAAAGTTCATTTTTGGAATTAGTTTTCAAGTCGGGAGTCTCGTGCTAATTCCGTAAGTTTTCACAACTCACATTGGTCCATCCCAAGGTGTTTGAGGTGTTTCCTGGGCCGTCTCGTGGCTATTGCACGATTTTGGCCCCCGAAGGCCTATTTTCAAGCTTAAGTGTGAAAAAATGCATTTCTCGACTAGTTCCATGCCTACATGTTGGAATAGTTTTCGACTTAGTTTCATGCCTATATGTTGGAATAGTGCAAATGTCAAAGTAGTTTCCTAATTGGGAGCCACGTGCATATTTCAGTGTTTGTGATGTTTCTCAGGCTTTTACGTGCATAGTTCACTATCTTAGTTGAAGAAGAGATTTCTACTAAATTAGCATAGAAACATAATATACTAACCAAGAAGCTTGTCAATCAAAATCTGAACTTTCCCCACTCTCAAAATTTCTCGTGATACTTTTCTGCCTCAAACACTCGATGATACTTTGTATCTTCTTGCTTTGTTTCTTCTCAGACTTTTCAAACCTTGCAATTTGTTCATTTTATTGTGCTATTTGCAGCTTGAGGCGTTGAACATAGTCACTATTTTCAGCAGGTGCAACAATTGTATTCACAGAAGAAAAAGGCCTCATACCGAGTCCTTTCACATAACCTGGCCTTGGCTGAAGCACCTTCACTGACAACTCCTCTAGGGTCAAGGAGATTGCACTAGTCTGAGAGAGGTGTTCTATTTTCGCCTTTCTAGGTGGTCCTCAGGTAAGTAACATCAATGGTTAGTGTACCCCGTCTTACTTCCCAGAGATTGAAAATATGGTTCATCATTGCAAATGTAACAAAAATAATGACCCTTTGTTCTCCACCCAGATATGTCACCAAATGCAAGCCAATCATGTATTGTCCATAACAAAGCGGCATGCATTCGAAAAGTCTCATTGGTGGAGGCGTCGTAAGTCAATACACCATTTGTCCATAAATCATTCAACTCATCCACCAATGGTCGCATGTAGACGTCAATATCAATCCCTAGTTGCGATTCTCCAAGAATAAGTAATGACATCAAAGAAAATGGATCCTTCATAACCAACCAAGGTGGGAAGTTGTATGGAATGAGTATGACGGACCACAAACTATAACAGTTGTTCATGTTCCCAAAAGGGTTAAACCCATCAACAGCCAACCCTAGCCTCACATTTCGAGGCTCCAAGGCAAACTCGGGATGCTGTGCATCAAATTCCTTCCACTCATCACTGTCAGCGGGATGCCTCAATATCTCGTCGTCCACTCGTTTGTCTTTGTACCATCTCATGTCCTCAACCCTCTTCATTGACATGTACAATCTTTTCAACCTTGGTGTCAAAAGAAAGTACCGCAATACTTTATGAGGGATCTTCTTACCCCTTCCACAATTGATCTTGTATCTAGATGTCTTACAAGTCAGACATTTATCTAGTATTGCATTCTCCTTCCAAAATAATACACAATCATTTATGCAGGCATGAATGAGCTCATATGACAAGCCCAAGTCACGTAGTATTTTCTTAGCTTCATAAGTTGACTTTGGAACCAAATTTTCTTTCGGTAAAAGTCTACTTAAAAACTCTAGCATCATATCAAGTGACTTATTGCTCTAATGATTTGTTACCTTCATATTAAGCACCTCAATCACAAACTTCAACAAAGTATAATTTGTACAATTTGGAAACAGCTCACGCTTGGCATCAGTCAACAATTGATCAAAAGTTCTCACTTCCTCCCCTTGGGTTGTATCAGTCGATTCCCCTCTTATTCGATCTTCCACTAAGGCTTCAATACCACCTACAATTTCATCACCATCAAGTCGCATCTCATCATCACGGTAAGCCTCGTTTGAAACACGGGGTTCCCCGTGCTGGTGCCATATAGTGTAAGTTTGCATAATCCCATATTGGAGCAAATGAATTTCCACATTTTGAAGATTTTGTCTACAAACATTCACACACTTCATACATGGGCACAACAGATTACCATTATGGTCTAAAACCCCCATTGCAAATTGAAGAAATAACTTGACCCCATCATTATATGGTTTACTCATCCTTCCATTAGCCGTCCTACCTAGGGCAATCCAACTTTTATCCATGTCTGATCACAAATGAAAGACTAGGAACGATATAGTATAATGTAGGCTTGTGTATTTATGAACTAATTAAATTGAAAAATTCAATAACAACTTCACCAAATATATGTCCAGATCTTTAATGAAGATTCTTATACAAGTTCTAATGTTATATGCAAGTAAAGAATAAAAACTAACAAAAATGGTCATTATTGATTTTAACATTCTAACACCACCATGAACAACAAATCGTTAAAAAAAAAATAATGGCACGTGATGTATATTATACATTGAGTTATATTCAACAAATCATTAAAAATAAAAAATAATGGCACATGAATCTGTATGTATACATTGAGTTATTTAACTATTGAGTTATAATCAACAAATCATTAAAAAAAAATGGCACATGAATCTGTGTGTATACATTGAGTTATATTTAACAAATCATTAAAAAAAAAATAATGGCACTTGAATCTGTGTGTATACATTGAGTTATATTCAACTATTGAGTTATATTCAACAAATCATTAAAAATAATAATAATAATGGCACATGATGTATATTATTATATATACATTGAGTTATATTCAACCATTGAGTTATATTTAACAAATCATTAAAATAAAATAAAATAATGGCACATGATGTATATTATATATTCATTGAGTTATATTCAATAATCTGAACAACAAATCAACTATTGAGTTATATTCAAAATCTAATTATAAATAAAATATGTATAACAAATTCACCCAAACAGATATATATTATATATAGATAATAGAGCAGGATATATATATATATATATATTATATGTATAACAATATAATGTATACGGAACAGAGAGTAGCAAAAGAAAAGAGAGAAAGAGAGAGCATCGAGAGAAAAGAGCAACGAGAGAGAGAGAGAGAGAGAGAGACTAACAGATTAGCGGCGGTAAGAAGAGGAGATGAGATCGGCAAGGGAATGAGAGGCTAGATCGACACAGCAGCGAGGGGCGGTGAGAAGAGAAGAAGCTAACAGATCAGCGGCGGTGAGGAGAGGGTGACGACGGTGAGGAGAGTGAGCCGATCGGCGATGAATCTGTGTATCTGAATCGACGAGGAGAGTGAGCAGCGGCGTCATCTCTGTGTGTGTGTGTGTGTGTGAAATAGGTTTGAACCGAGAAATTATTGTGTGTTTGAGGTGCCAAAACATTTTTATTTCCCCCCTAAAATATTTAGTGACTAAATTATTTATTGGTGACAAAATTATTTCTTCACCAAAGATAAAAATATTGGCCACAAAAATCGTTTTGTCACTAAATGATATTAAAATATTAAAAATTATTGGTGACAAAATTATATTCGTCATTAGTAATTTTATAATTGGTGACCAATTTTTTCGTCACCAAAAGTCTCAAAATTTTGGCACCCTCCCGACAATATTAGCGGGAAAATATTTGGTGACAAAAAAAATATAAATAATGACGAAAAATAATTTCGTCACCTAATTTTTTTATTATGATTTAGATTGGTGACGAAATTTTATTTTTGTCTCCAAAAATGGTACATTTGGAGACGAAATATGATTTTTGTCATTAAAAGATATGTATTTCGTGACAAAAAAAAAATTTCGTCATTAGTTTTCGTCTCTAAAGACTATTTTTGTTGTAGTGACTTATATGAATTATTTGACTTATCCATTTATTAAATTAGTAAATAAATATTTGTAAATATTTTTTTATAACAAAAATAAGCAATATGGACTTATTTTATGCATACTTATTAAAAAGTTTGAACTATAGTTTTAAAAAAAAAACTATATATTTATGTTTAAAACAATTAAATGAATAGTGTTATATATATTTATGTATAAAAAAATTATTTAAGATAAAGCCACCTTAAATTGTAGGTCATGTCCTAGTCTTAATAAATTTAAATTTTATATTTAAATTATATCATAGTTTATCAGTTCGTGACTGATATGAGCTAATTTCAGGGTTCTAATATTGGATTAAACACTAAAAGTAGCCAAGAAAATTTAGTTCAAGTCGATTTTTTTTTTTGTTGTTGATTTGAGCCTAGTTAGGAATCATTTAGTTCATGTCCAATCCATGAGTTAGTAGACCTACCTATTTATTTAATTTTTAATTAGTAAATATATATATATATATATATTTAAAAAATTATAACAAAAATAGGAAATATGTACATATTTGTTTGGTATATTTATTAACAATTTCAAAATTAATTAACAAATTATGTACTTATTCTTAAAAGCATAAATGATGTTGGTAATCCCTATATTTTAACTCTTGTGTTATTTTTGTCCTTGCAATTTTAATTTGCTCAATTTTGATCCCAAATTTATAATTTTGTCTCAATTTGCTCCAATTGTTATAATTGCTATTTTTTTTTTAATTGAAAAAACACACAAGGGTAGCATTTGTTATACTTTTATAGACAAAATTATAAACTTGTTTGACTCAATAAGTTAATCTCAATCAACTCAATAACTATTTTCTTTCAAAAATCTTAACCGGCATTATCAATTGGACCAAATTAATACAAAATTTAAAATTAGGGGTAAAAATAAAACTAATTAAAATTACAGAGACCAAATTGACACAAGAGACAAAATGCAGGGACTATCAATATAATTTACCCTTCTTAAAATATGCCTAATATTGATTGTATCAATATTAAGATATATTTATAGTTGAAAAACTATTTAAGACCAGATCAAGTTAAAACCTGAATAAAAAATTAATGGTTTATTAAAAATATTTAATAATTATAAATTTAAATTTGATTAATTTTTCATTTAAATTTTTTCATAGAATTAGGTTGTTTGATAATTTTAATTTATAATTCCAATTTTTCCTTGTATTTTTTTAAAAATATTTTAAAAGTACATATAATTATAATTTCTTTTGAAATTTTCTTTTCAATCTCAAATTAGTTATAACTTGAATTTGGTTAAAATTTATTTTTGACTTCTCATCTACAAAAACTAACAATAAACATAAATTAATTTTTTGAACATTGTAAAAAAGGTAAATAAAGAAATATATTATCAATAATAATAATAACAAAACAAATTTTTATTTATCATGTCACGTCTCACCACTGCATTGATAATAGACATTAATAATAAAATTCATTACGATAATACGACAATAATATATCAAACGATAAGTAACATGTGATCACAATAATTTTTTATAGTTATACAAAAGTACCTAAAATTATATATAAAAAATAATATATGATTCATATTCAATTTTTATATAGTAAAATTCACACTTAATCTCAACCACACATTAGTTTTCTAAATCAATTCATCACCCAAACTATCTACTATTCTTTTAATATTTACCTTTTCAAAATCTACCCAAACAATGCTCTGGCCGACCTTATCATCGCCCTTGTTGTTGCCATGCTCACTTCCTCCACTGACCATTATGCAACTCCGGTCTATTTTTTTTTTTCTTTTGTAAATATGAAAAGACAATGTTGTGGAAATAAAAAGGCGCCGTTAGAGTTTTAAAGAGTTAAAAATGAAAAATAAAAAAAATGCGTGATTTTAGGTTTTCTTATTCCATCTATGGTTGCTAATTTTCTTTTAAATCCATAAATTATGGAATAGTGTTCATTATTTAAAATTTTATTTATTGATGGGCAATCAATTAAATGTTTTTAATTTTTTACAAATAAAAAATTTGAAAATTTTGTTTAAGAAATTTTAAAAAGTGGCCAAATCATAAAGAACAATATAAGATGCCTTATTCTATAAAATAAAATAAAAACTCTATATTGTTGTTATCATTTCTTTTGATATATGTGAATTGATAATATAGTTATATTTTTTTAAAAAAAAATTATAATTTTTATAGCGACCCCGGGTTTAACCTTGTTGTACAGTAATCCGGACATGTGTCCGTGGATGTCGGTAGTTGTTTATTATCTTGTTTGCATCCTCTTTACTTTGTATATTGAGTTATAGGATGTGTTGGGCAGGTTTGTTACAGGTTGGTTGTGTTTGGGAGCCTAGTGTTGCTGCCCAGATTTTTGGACCTTCGCTCGAGCGAGGAGTTGGTCGATCGAGCGAGAGTTGAGTTCATGTCTGGTGGGTCAAGCCAGCATGGCTTCGCTCGAGCGAGCGATGGCGTCTGGTTCTGGACCTGAGAGTTGTATTTCTTGGCTCGAGCGAGCTTTTCTTGGCTCGAGCGGTCTGGTTTGTTCTTCGCTCGAGCGAGAGGTATGTCGCTCGAGCGTGCTTCTGGTTGCAGACCTGAGGGTTTGAGTTGTTGGCTCGAGCGAGCGTTCTTTCGCTCGAGCGCACTTTTGAGTTTTTGGCTCGAGCGAGAGTTTTTTGTGTCTGGTCGCTCGAGCGACCAAGTCTTCGCTCGAGCGAGCGTGTGTTATATCAGCGGACAGTAGCGTTTTTGAACATCACTTTTTTCACTTTCTTTTGATCAAACCCTAGATCCGACAGACCCTCTCTCTCTAAACTTACATTCTCTCTAAGAATTGATCTCCCTAGAGTGTGAATCTAGCCTAGTTCAGCCAGAGTTTCAATATTGGTAAATGGTTCGCCAACCTCAAAATTTAGCTTGCAAAGAGGTCTTAGACAGGGTGACCCACTATCATCCTTTCTTTTTAACATTGTGATTGAGGGACTAAATATCCTACTGGCACTACTAAAAATCAGACTTTTTGCAACAGTCTCAAACGTCGCAAAAGGTCGATATATCGTCGCAAAAAGTCTTTTGCAACGGAGCAGCGACGGGAAATGGGGGCTCACAGAAGCGGGCATGACAAAAAGTATTTGCAACGGTTACAAACCGTTGCGTTCTTGTAGCGACGGCTAATCAATGGTTTTTGTGACAGTTTAACCTGACACAAAAAAGGAGAAAAAACATCACTTTTTAGTGATGATATTGGTTGTCGTTGCCAAAACTTTTTTTGCGACGATATTTGACGTCGCGAAAAGTATTATTAGCGACGGTCTAAAACGTCACAAAAAAGCAAAATTAAATTAATACCATGTTTGCGACAGTTTAAACCATCGCTAAAGATTTAAACTAATATGTATATACTACAGGTTAACCCGTTGCTAATAAAATGTAAAGAAATGATGATTACATTAGCGACGGTTATTATTGTCGCAATAAAATTATTTTCATAAAATCAATATATATTTTATTAATTCATTCCCTGTGCAAATTATTAATATTTTCTAAAATAAAATATATCCACATTCATATTCACAAAATCATACGTATATATTTACCCTGCAACAATTATCAACCAAATATTCTTTACAAAAATATATAAAACATTCTCTAACAATACTAATAACTTTTGATATTCAATAACTTAAATTTTTGTATCTAAAGCAAAACAAAAGTATCGACGATGCAAATAAAAAAACATATATATTATAGTTTGTTTTAATAGCAACAGTAAGCTCCAATATCGATATGTGAAGA
>NW_021028659.1:320569-378074 GCF_004153795.1 Camellia sinensis
CTTAAGAAGATGAAATCGAATAAGGCTTTAGGATCCGATGATATCCCTATTGAAACTTGGTAATATTTGGATAAGAAGGGGATTGCTTGGTTGACTAGGTTATTTGGTAAGATTTTGTTGACTAGGAAAATGCCAGAGGAGTGAAAGAAGAACACTTTAGTGCCAATCTATAAGAATAAGGGAGATGTCCAAAATTTCAACTATAGAAGAATCAAGTTAATTTGTCATATAATGAAGTGTAGGAGAGAGTGATGGAACGTCGATTGCGAAATATACAAGAGGTTTCAGAGAATCAATTTGGGTTTATACCTGGTCGGTCAACAATAGAAGCGATCTATCTTTTGAGGAGAGTAATAGAAAGATATTGAGAAAAAAGAGAGATATTCATATCATTTTTATCAATCTTGAGAAAGTATATGATAGAGTGGCTCGGAATATAATCTAGTGAGTGTTAGAGAAGAAAGGGGTGACAAAAGATTACATTAATATGATTAGGGATATGTATGAAGGTGAGGTGACCACTATTAGATCGCCTGTTGAAGAGACAAATGAATTTCCTATCACTGTAGGGTTACACCAAAGATCTACCTTAAGTCCTTATCTTTTAGCATTAGTTATGGATGAGTAGACGAGAAATATTCAGGATGACGTGTCATGGTGTATATTTTTTGCAGATGATATCGTGTTAGTGGATGAGACTAGAGAAGGAGTTAACACAAAGTTGAAAATTTGGAAAAAAAACACTTGAATCTAAAGGATTCTTGATAAGTAGAACTAAGACAGAGTAAATGAAGATTCTGGACAGCAACACTTGGTTTCTAAACCCAACCAACCTGAACAAACCTGCCTAACACATCCTATAATTCCAAAAGAGAAAAAAAAGAACAACAACAACAACCATTATACAATGACAGAATCTACGGAACCTAAGTCCGGATACAATAATCAAATGGGAAAAGACCGGGGTCGCTATAGAATCTATAAAAGATGAAACCAAACCCTAATCTCAGGTATTGCAATTCTTATGCTCAAATACACAGAGCTTATTGTCTATTGTCTATTTGCTAACTTAGGTATCAGAGAGATTTTCGGTACACACCCGCCAGCTAGCTCATGTTTGTGTTTTCAGGTAGTGAAGCGACGACGTTTAGAGGAGTACAAACTTGATTAATAGGATTATACGAGAAGGTTATTTCGTGCTTTTACAGAAATCATTACACTATTTACCCCAATCAATCAAAACATAGAATTATTATACTGTTTTTTGAATCAGAACAACCATGAGCAACCATGAAACAAACTCAAAAACATCACCAGCTTACCCCAATCTATCACAAAAGCTCTGGGAGTTTCCAGTGGTCTTAGATAGAGAGATACACTTATGGATTCAAAAAATAAAAATATAAGAATATAATTTGAGAGCTCATGAAATTAGGCTATTCAAGGATTCTTCAAAATTAAGTGAAATTAAGGTTTTAATTCACTCACGATTAGGGTTCTTCACTTTGAATCTTAGAATCTCCTTTACTCGATAGAGAGAGAGTTCGAGAGCAGCGAGAGGGAGGGTTGCGAGTGCGAGGGTTACAGATCACTACACCACGAATCAAACGATCTAGGGAGATAAAAATGTGTATGATGCCCAAAAAATGAGGCACCAAGGCGTCGAACAGATGCAAACAAAAAGAAAGAAAAAAAATCGAAACAGAGAGAGAATGGGAGAGGCAGAAATCGATATTACCTTGCTAGCCGAGTTTGAGAGTAGTAGGAGGGAGAGTTGCGAGTGCGAGTGTGCGTTCGATTTTCAGAACCTTAATGCCACTGAAACAATTGAATACAAATCACGTGTGTGATGCCCAAAAAATGAGGAACCAAAAAGTTGAATAGATGTAAACAAAAAGAAAGATCAAAAATCGAAAAAGAGAGAGAATGAAAGAGGCAGAAATTGAGGAGACCTTACCTTGCAAAGAGAGAGGGTTGTAAGGGGAGGAGCGAGCAGCGTCGGTATGAAGAGAAAAGAAGAAGAAGAAGAAGAAGAAGAAGGGAGAGAGAGAGAGAGAGAGAGAGAGAGATAAAGATGGAATGGGGAGGAGACGTGGTAGGTAGAAATGTGGAAAGAATTGTTTGGGTGGGAATCATCTATGGATTTGAGCAATTGATGTTTAATAGAATTGATCTGAGCCTTTGAAATCAAATGTATCTGATACATTTTATATATTTTCAAAAACCATTTTGTCTTTTTATTTTTTTTATTTTCTCCCATTTTTATTTTTCTCTCTATTTGTTTATTTTTTTATTTTGTCCTTTTTGTTCACTTATTTTTATTCACATCGTACATTCAGGTATGGGCATATACTAGTATATATAGATCACAAATAGCGAAAATTTTAAGATTCTTTGACTAGTTTAATCCACAATCCATTAAAAACAGATGCATAAATAAATAAAATAAAAACAAATCACTTTATTATTGATGGCTACAAGCGTGGGAGCTAGGCCATGAGCCCACACAAATGCAAAAGGGTTGATTCATGGGCTTTCCTAACTCATTACTACTCCTAAGCAGAGGAAATTATAGGAATGAAGTAAAACATTCATTTCTATGGCAATATCATGGTCCTTTCTACAGGAAATACAAATTCTATTTTGAAGATACAAAGCCTACAAGATGGAAAAAAAATTAAAAATCTCCTAATGGTGCACTTGAAAGATCTAATCAAACATTAAGAGCATCTCTAACGGTTCACCAAAAAATTCATCAAATCTGAGTAAAAAATGGACGAATTCCTCTATCTGATATCGCCTGTTCCAACAGAGAGATTTGGCTTTTCATCAAATCACCGGTCGACTAGACGGACGATCGGAAGGACGACCGGCCGGTTGACCAGTCAGTGTAAAATTTTCACTTTGAGTTTGCATCCGAAATTCAAACCCAGAATGCTTCTTCAAATGCTTTCTCACCCCATAGATACCAATTGACCTTAATAAAATAAAAAATAAAAAAAGGGGCAAACTTCACTTCACCCCCTATAGTTTGGGCCATGTGCGGATTACCCCACTGTCATTCGAATATCATAATATCTCCCTTGTGGTTGGTGGACTAAAACGCACCGTTCACTTTTCCATCCAAGTTAACGGGTTGTGTAGTTCAAACGCCCATACAGAGAGTAAGTTATATTTTAATACCAAAATATCCCTAGAACATCTTTAAATTTACAAAGGCATGCCATGGGTCTTCCTCATTCTCTCTCTAAAATTACAACCCAAAACAAAAACCTAAATTAATTTGAACAACATAATTTCTATCAAAAATTAATGTATATATATGTATATATATTAATTTTCAAAGCTAGTATCAATTACATCATTAGATCTGCGGGTTTTTTTTTTCTTTTTGAGGATTGGTTTGGGTCGAAATTTGCCTAGTAAAGCATTTGAACATCCCTGAAAATGAAGCTCCTTCAAGCAATTGAAGGACCTGGCAATCTCTTCCACCCAAGGAGTCACACACCCTCTCAATCCTCCTATATCAGTTTAAACATTGCCGCCTATGGCTTCACCTTCAATTTCAGCGAAATAAGATTCTAAAACTTCTGTCATAGTATCTGCGACGTCGTCGTGTAACTCAACATCACTGTCACATGCTCCCACGATAACCTATCGATCTCAAACCACCGCAGGCACACTAGCAAGATCCCGTCCCGGTCATGCAGGTCATGTATGTGATTGATCACCAATCCAAACACCATCTCTGGCATTCCATCATCGATCTTAGCCGCTTTTGCATCCTCCATAACAGTTAGATAATTCAACTCCAAAAGATCTAAACTGCATACACCAATCACAACAAATAAAAATAAATAATAATAATAATAATAATAATAATAATAATAATAATAATAATAATAATAATAATAACAACAACAACAACAACAACGATCCAGAAATCAAAATCTAACAGTAGTGAGGAGTATAAAAAAAATTAGAAAAACAATGAAAGGATTTTTCGGATAAAGTGCACATTATTTTTCAGATCCGAACCCATAAATTGAGAGAGAGAGACGAAGAAGATGAAGATGGAGAGAGAAAGAACTGGATTTTCCCTAAAATAATATATATGTGAGGGTATAATTGTCAATTTACAACTTCTGTTGACAGAAGTTAGTGTGCGTTTTAGTCCATCAATCACAAGGGGGTTATGTAGTGATATTTGAATGTCAGGGGGTAAACCGCACTTGGCCTAGACCATAGGGGGGTAAAGTGAAGTTTGCCCAAAAAAAGAAATCAAATCGGTATCACAATTAAGAAATAAAAATTGGAGAATAGAGAGTCTAGGTAGAGAGTGAGAGTTTCTATCAGAAAACCCAGAAACAAAAAAAAAACAAAGTACATACAAAACAATAGCAACAGGCATATCCATATCTCTTATCCCATCTACTCCTTACAACACAGCATGATCTCAGACTCCACATGCAATTCAAGAATTAGCATACAAGGACCAAACCACCAATCTATTGCATTCCCATAACAAGAAAGAGGGCGGTGTTCGGAAGCAAGACGATTGGTGTGCTTGTGGTGGGTTGTCTGTGAAGGTGGCTTTTGGGATTGTTCAGCCATGGCAAGGACCTTGTGGTGGGATGAATGGGTCATCAAGATTGGACTGAAAAAGGCTAAGAAAGTGAGGCAACTCGTAGTATATTGAACACTTACATCCTCAAAGCATATCAAAATCCAGATCTGTTTGTTCGATTAACCGAATGACCGGGAGGACAACCGGTCGGATGTTCGGCCGGTCGTCTGGTGGGTCCTCGCCCAATGTTACTGCACAATAAATTGGCGAACGCTTTCCAGATCCTCAGTTTGGTGAAACATTTGACATTTTTCTAATTTGATATTGTTTTGGTGAAACTATTGGAGCATAAAAAGTATCTCTTTTTTACCAAATTTGAATTTGGTGATGCATCCATTGGAGATGGTTTAAGTAAAGGATGCTAACTTTATATACATAAATGATTGTATTAAGTGGTTATGTCTTTTAGTGTAAATACACAAATCAAAGGGACATATCTCAAAAGCAAGTCCCTTGGTACTTTATTATATAGAGAGTACTTTATTATTTTCATATATTTTTTAGGCCATTTGATATAGACTCGACACCTCCATTTGTCACTATTTGCAACTTATCATGTTTCTAATAAATCTCAGAGGCTATATTCTCTCTAAACTATTATTATTAGTTATTGTTTTTCATTTATTTATTTATGATTTCAAGATTTTCTTGTTGATATATTATTGATTATTATTGTCTACTCAATAAGTATAAGTTTAGACAAAACACAGAATGAGACATGTTTTACAAGGGGTGAGACTCACATGATATAGGACCTACCGTTTGTAAGACATATATGTCTGATTTTTGTGTTTCTAGCATTGTTATTTGTGATTTATTATTTATCTGGAAATGATTGTTAAAAAAAAAAAAAAGCATGTAGGACATTTTAAAATTTTTTCCATTTTATTCACTTACTTTTATTCACACCGTACATTTAGGTACGGACATACACTAGTATATGTATATCACAAATAGCAAAAATTTTAAAATTCTTTTGACTAGTTTAATCCACAATCCATTAAAAACAGATACATGAGTCAATGAAATAAAAACAAATCACGTTATTATTGATGGCTACAAGCGTGGGAGCTAGGCCATGAGCTCACACAAATGCAAAAGGGTTGATTCATGGGCTTTCCTAACTCATTACTACTCCTAAGCAAAGGAAATTACAGGAATAAAGTAAAACATGCATTTCTATGGCAATATCATGGACCTTTCTACAGGAAATACAAATTCTATTTTGAAGATACAAAGCCTACAAGATGGAAAAAAATTAAAAATCTCCTAATGGTGCACTTGAAAGATCTAATCAAACATTAAGTAAAGGATGCTAACTTTATATATAAATGACTTTATTAAATGGTTATGTCTTTTAGTGTAAATACACAAATCAAATGGACCACTATAACTTTATATATAAATGGTTGTCTTTTCGTGTAAAGCATGTCCCTTGGTAAATACACAAATGGTTATGCCTTTTAGTGTAAATACACAAATCAAAGGGACCACTATAACTTTATATATAAATGGTTATGTCTTTTCGTGTAAAGCATGTCCCTTGGTAAATGGGCGTGTTTAGAGTCCTATATGTGGAGGACCACTATTCACATATAGATTCATTACAAACAACATACATATATTATATAGAGTACTTTATTATTTTCATATATTTTTTAGGCAATTCGATATAGACTCGACACCTCCAATTGTCACTATTGTGCAACTTATCATTTTTCTAATAAATCTCAGAGGCTATATTCTCTCTAAACTATTTTTATTAGTTATTGTTTTTTATTTATTTATTTATGATTTCAAGATTTTCTTGTTGATGTATTATTGATTATTATTGTCTACTCAATAAGTGTAAGTTTAGACCAAATACAGAATGAGACATGTTTCACAAGGGGTGGGACTCAGATGATATAAAACCTACTGTTTATAAGGCATATGTGTTTGGTTTTTTGTATTTCTAGCATTGTTATTTATGATCTATTATTTATCTAGTCAAAGAATTTTAAAATTTTCACTACTTGTGAGATATATATATATATATATATATGTATATTAGTGTATGCCCGTACCTAATTGTACGGTGTAAATAAAAATAACTGAACAAAAAGGAGAAAAAGAAAAACAAATAGAGAGAAAAATAAAAATGAGAGAAAATAAAAAAATAAAAAGAAAAGAGTGAGGAATGTGGGATCATGGGATCATGGAAAGATGGGTGAGAAAAGGAAAAAGTAAGAGAGAAAAGCGGGAAAGTAGAAAATGTACATGTAGGATATTTTTTGAAAAATATATCTTAGTCATTGTTTTATAATTTGAACAGATCTGAGTCATCCAAATGTCTTAGTAGGACAAAAATATGTTGTAGATTCAAAAACCGTCCTGCTTTATTATATAGAAAAAGTATAAAAAAAAAAAAAAAACTTTATATTGTTGTTATTATTTATTTTGATATATGTGAATTGATAATATAGTTATGAGTTTTTTTTTATTTTTTTATTTTATAGAATAAAACGTCTTATATTGTTCTTTATGATTTGGCCATTTTTTAAATTTGTTAAACAAAATTTTCAAATTTTTTATTTGTAAAAAATTAAAAACATTTAATTGATTTGCCCATCAATAAATAAAATTTTAAATAATGAACACTATTCCATAATTTATGGATTTAAAAAAAAATTTAACACCCATATATAGAATAAGAAAACCTAAAATCATGTATTTTTTTATTTTTCATTTTTAACTCTTTAAAACTCTAACGGTACATTTTTATTTTCACAACATTGTCTTTTTATATTTACAAAGATAAAAAACTAGACTGGAGTTGCATGATGGTTAGTGGAGGTGGTGAGCATGGCAACAACAAGGGTGATGATGACACTGCAAGAAATTCAGCTTTTAGTGGCGTTTAAAAAACGCCGCTAAAAGTGCCAAAAACTCCGCCAATTCTTTTTGTGACGCTTAGCACCAAACGTCGAGGACGCGGCCGTCGCTATAGCTTTATGGCGTTTTAAAAACGTCGTGATATTAGTATAGGCGGCGTTTTTAAAAATGCCGCCAAATGTCCTCACGACATTTAGCGACGTTTTTGGAAAAACGCCGTCATATCTTTTTTAAACAAATATGACCGTTAGTATGTAAGATTTAAGAGGCGTTTGTAGAAACGCCGTCATATCCTTTTTTTTTTTTTTGGAAATTGTACTAATTTTATTTGATTGAGCTAAAAAAATATCTGCAATAGCACTAATATAAAATAACAACTCCCATTCAAATAGTTGTAATGAAGCATTAATTCACTTTCTTATTCAATTAATATCCAATCACCATTACCCAAAAAATTAACATATCCAAAATCTAAAAATCATGTTTTAACGTTAGCCACAAACTAACATATATCCAAAAATTATGTCTTAACATTAACCACAAACTAACATATATCCAAAAGTCATGTCTTAGCATTAAAGTTGTAGTCTTCACTGGTCTACATGCTTACATCATAACATAAACTGTAATAAGATTCACCAAAATAAACACAAATTGAAGAATTCGTACCCAATACTTAGCAAAACACCATTCTTTCTAAAAAAATTGCAAAAATAAAAATAAAAATAAAAAAATGAACCCGAAAGGATCTTCATATGCCAGACTAAATGTTTACCAATTCAAAGAGCACCCTGTAGGGAACGCAATGCCTGCTTGTAGACTATTCTCCCATATCACCTTACGGACGGTATTCTCCAGGGTTTCACATAAGTCAACCATTAACATCCCATGCTTCAAAATACCTTTGATGTATTTTCGAACCTAAAAGCAGGCAAACAAAACGTTTTATGTGATAAACCAGATGCAGAAATCCTCACTAAAGTTTTCGCCAGCATTAACAGAAAGTAGATTCTTTTGTTTCTATATTAGCAGTTGTATGTGCATTGTTTCATATAAGAGCAATTAGAAAATAGAAACCTGATGATGAACTTCTGTAGCTCAACTAACATAATTATATATGGGTTTTTCCAGACGCTCCAACTCTCTCTTTTCTTCAGATGTAGTCCTCCATAGGTTACTGAAACAGAACCAACAACAATGAAAATCAAGCCACAAAATCAATGGAAATAAAAAAGGGATGCAAAATAAGTAAGGGGGAATCACAATGGTAAATGTAAACATGGCTAATAAGAGACCCAAAATTAAGGTTCCCTACCATAAACAAAAGAATTTATATTGAAGTGATCCAAAGTACACAATTATGCCTCAAACTACTACTAACCAACACTAAGCATAAACAATGGTAACAAATCCTACTACAAAAACCTTCATTGAAAACATCAGCCAACTGATCTCTTGATTTCACAAAAAGGAATTGAAATCAATCCTCTATTGTCAGTGTAGCAACCTGCTCACACAAACGGAAAGTTTATTCTAAAGGTGATTCTTCAAGTAACTAGGACTTAGGATGCACTTGCCTGGAAAAAATAAAGAAAAGAATAGAAAATAGCAGTTCACTTACCAACTGAGCAACAACAAAAGCCACCACTAGCAAAAGGCCAGGACGTTCAACGAAAGACCAACTCCTAGAACGTGTCACAAATATTAGGGCCTGACTGATGATACTCACTTGCAAGTATATTGCTGATGCAAGCTTCTTGAAGTCATCATGAGCTGTTGCTTCAAGAATTGAAACCCCAAATATACGCTGGAAATTACACAAAATGAGGGGAAAATATGTCTCAAGACCAAGCATAACACTGATAGATCAGTGAAAAGAAGAATCATTCAGACTTCAGTCTAGAAGTAAATAATAAAAATTGCATACAGGAACAGTGAAGGCACCTGAATTTGGAATGCATTTTCAAAATTTCACAAGATCAGGCACACTTCAAAATTTTGGATTTATCAATTACATAGAGCCTAAAATAAAATGCAAATAACAAGCATATAAACATCATACATTCTTGAAAATGTCTCATTAATGAAAACTGTATATCAATATTTAGGAAATCTAAACTACTATGTTAAGCCAGGACCAGGGCTGGTCACCAATTCACAAAATATGAAATCCTTTGGCATATAACCTATCAGGTCTATCCAATCAACTATTTCATGACCCATTTACTATAGTTATAAGTTTTCTTACAGGAAAAAAGTTTGTCTTGTATGCTGCCCAAAAGAAAATGACTGTCATCATGGCCAAGTAACCACCAAGAATGACTCCAGTTACAAAAATTTCTGCTAGCTTCCAGCTATTAGGCTGAGGAGATGGTTTCACCCTATCCTTTGATATTGTCATGATGGTACCTGGCATGCCATATAGATAGTATGTATTTAGAACCACACACACACACACACACAAATCGAGGCTAATGACAAGAAAATGAGAAGAAATATGCATGAATCTACACGTAGAAAAGGTAAGTAAAGTGTGACAAAATACAAACCATCATTGAGGATGGCAATGATCAGCACCATGAAGGGTGGGAAATCAAACCTCCATATGAGGGCGAGCAACATAAAACCAAGCTATCAAAACAGAGATAAAAGAGAATTAGGTACAAGGAAGACCACAAGCCATGACAAGAGGATCCTATCAAAAAATATGTAATTATGCTAGTAAAAGTGCAAATAATTTTTTTAAAAGAGTTTCAGTTATCATCCTAAATTAAAACACTTACCACAATACGAATAGTAATAGAAACCGCATATATCTGCACCATGAACACCCAAAGCATAAAAAAAAAATTAGTCAATTAAATAATCATAGCAGCATTTGTACAAGTAATGGATGTATTGTACACCTGGATGCAACCCAACTAAAAAAATAACTTGTACTCTGCTAAATTTAGGTGTCAGGCAACTTCATGATCAGAACCCAAACTTACTGCATATCGAAAAGTAACTCCAAATAGAGCACAGTTGATGAAGGTGGTTGCTAAAGGAAGAATTAGCTGAGAAATGTCGGTTACTTGAGTTACTTAGTAACTCCAAGTTGCATATTTTTTCTCATTATTTTTGTTACTTAGTTTAACTCTGAAGCAGAGTACAATTAGTTTAGGAAGTTGGCCGAACAAGCTCAACTCCATAAAATACATTTCAATTGAACAAGGAATGGAAATTGAGCATTGCTTCATGTTTTTCTTTTTCATCCATTTCTCTTTTGGGTAGAATGACTGCAAGTTTCTCTCGCATGATGACAAGTTTGGGATTCAAAATTTTATGCCATCAAAGTTCACTTAGTTCTGGTAGTTGAATAGCTAGCAATATCACAGCAATGTATTGGCACTAAAAGAGACAGGAACTAGTTCAAGCATATATTCAATCAACAATGTTGCCACAGGAAAGAGTACATCTCACAAAAAGAAAGGTATACATGTATGTAAAAACAAACATATACAACTATTTTACTATATAAACCATACACCTAATTTAGTGCGAACATTGTCACGCTTTTTATTTTTTCAAAAATATCATTCACATTCAATTATCACCAGTCAAAAGCTGTAAAACGATTTTTTTCATACATCACAGTCAAATGCTAATAAGTGCCCCATCGGCATTGTTTGAGATTTGTGTAAAAATTATTATAGTTTAAAAAAGGGTGAAATTATGAAGTCAATAAAAAGTGCACTTTTTTTTGGAATATCGAAAAGTAATCCCGAGATGAATCACCGAACTGAAAAGGAATTGAAGAAGAATCACCGAACTCAAGAAGAATCGAGAGAGATTTGAATGAGAGAAAGAGATAGCAACTAACCTCTGATCGAAGAAGACGAAGACTTCCAAATCCACGGAGATAAATCGCGAAGTCGTGCTCAAAATCAAAGTTCGAAATCGCAATCCTGAGATGAATCACCGAATTGAAGAAGAATGAAGACGAATCACTGAACTGAAGAAGAATCGAGAGAGATTTGAGTGAGAGCAAGAGAGTGAGTGAGATTTGAGTGCGCAAGAAAGAGGTGGCGGTGCTCAAGATAGGGTTTTCAACATAAAGGTTTGGAGAGACAGAAGTGGGTGTGAAGAGAGACATGATTTGGAGGCGCTTTTTAAACGTCTTCAGTTAACAAAACGGTACCGTTTTACTTAATAACAATTGCGACGTTTAAAAAACGCCGTTAATTGTTAGAAAGAGTGACGTTTAATAAAACGCCATTAATTAAACGCCATTAAATCCCTAATTTCCTGTAGTGTGAGCTCGGCTAGAGCATTGTTTGGGTGGATTTGAAAATGTGAATATTAAAAGAATAGTAGATAGTTTGGGTGATGAATTGATTTAGAAAACTAATATGTAGTTGAGATTAAGTATGAATTTTACAATATAAAAATTGAATATGGATCATATATTGTTTTTTATATATAATTTTGAGTACTTTTGTATAACCATAAAAAATTATTGTGATCACATGTTACTTATCATTTGATATATTATTGTCGTATTATCGTAATTAATTTTATTATTAATGCAGTGGTGAGACATCACATGATAAATAAAAATATGTTTTGTTATTATTATTGATAATATATTTCTTTATTTACCTTTTTACAATGTTTAAAAAATTAATTTATGTTTATTGTTAGTTTTTGTAGATGAGAAGTCAAAAATGAATTTTACCCAAATTCAAGTTGTAATAATTTGAGATTGAAAAGAAAATTTCAAAAGAAATTATAATTATATATAATTTTAAAATATTTTTAAAAAAATACAAGGAAGAATTAGAACTATAAATTAAAATTATCAAACAACCTAATTCTATGAAAAAATTTAAATGAAAAATTGATCAAATTTGAATTTATAATTATTAAATATTTTTAATATGCTATTAATTTTTTATTCAGGTTCTAGCATGATCTAGTCTTAAATAGTTTTTCAGATATAAATATATCTTAATATTGATAATCAATATTAGATATATTTTAAGAAGGGTAAATTATATCAATAGTCCCGGCATTTTGTCTCTTGTGTCAATTTGGTCTCTGTAATTTCAATTAGTTTGATTTTTACCTGTAATTTTAGATTTTGTATTAATTTAGTCTAATTGATAATGTCGATTAAGATTTTTGAAAGAAAATAGTTACTGAGTTGGTTGAGATTAACTTATTGAGTTGAATAAGTTTATAATTTTGTATATAAAAGTATAACAAATGCTATTCATATGTATATTTTCAATATAAAAATTAAAAAAAAAAACTAGCAATTATAACAATTTGGAGCAAATTGAGACAAAATTATAAATTTAGGGTCAAAATTGAGCAAATTAAAATTGCAAGGACAAAAAATAACACAAGAGTTAAAATATAGGGATTACCAATGTCATTTATCCTTTTAAGAATAAGTATATAATTTCTTAATTAATTTTGAAATTGTTAATAAATATACCAAACAAATATGTACATATTTCCTATTTTTGTTATAAATTTTTAAAAATATATATATTTACAAATTAAAAATTAAATAAATAGGTAGGTCTGCTAACTCATGGATTGGACATGAACTAGACGATTTTCTAAGGACTAGGCTTAAATCAAGAATTATTGGCAAAAAAAAAAAAAAAAAAAAAGACTTGAACTAAATTTTCTTGGCTACTTTTTAGTGTTTAATTTTTATATACATGAATATATATATATATATATATAAGTATTCATTTAATTGTTTTAAACATAAATATATAGTTTTTTTTTTATAAAAAAACTATAGTTCAAACTTTTTGATAAGTATGCATAAAATAAGTTCATATTTCTTATTTTTATTATAAAAAAATATTTACAAATATTTATTTACTAATTTAATAAATAAGTAGGTCAATTGATTCATATAAGTTGAGAACAGAACAAGACAATTTTCAATGATTAGGTGAAGGACAAGTTGGCGTAAATTTAATGTTAAGCCCAAATTTAATATCACAAGTGAATCTTAATTCATTTTTACGTAAATCTTATAACATAAGACAAAATATGAAAAAATTACTTTATTGACAAATGTAATTTACCACTACCATATGATAAATTAAATTTACGAAACTCATAAGATGAAATGTATTTATATTTTATCATAAATATAATTTTTTGATTTATTTTTTAATTTTTACCACTTAAATTATGACATATATTTGTCATTAAGAACTTAGAGCACACAATTAATGACATAAGAATAAAAAAAAATTCTTTTACATGTAACTGTGATAAAAATGAATAAAATTTAATTGATTCTAAATCATTTTTGCTAAATATTGTAGATGGATTTTTTAGATTATTATTTAATTTCAAAAATTAATTTTTTGATTATTTATTTATACATGTGCTAGTTTAGATAAAATTAAAAATATTTGTACAGTTTTTTTTTAAAATTTAATAAATACGAAAAAAAACTAATATAAATATTTGAATTTTTTACTAATATATAATGAATTTTTACAAATTTTGTACAAGTAAGAAAATTAATTAAAAATAAAAAATACGGATTGAAACTAAAAAAAGGATGTTTGCAAAGATGGTTAGGTTAAAATAGTCTTCTAAAAGACAAAATAAGTTAAAATAATCAATAAGATAAAATGTCACACCCAATCCATCATCATTTTACTTTTTCTCCCATAATCATCAAATCAATTGAAAAAAAAAAAAAAACAGCTAACTTTCTAAACATATTGATAAATCCATTTTAGAGTTGTTATAACCCATTAGGTCCACAAAGGAATATTATAACATGATTAGTCCTATATACCTTTTTTTTTTTATTCCATAAGGTCCATTTTTCTAATTTAATATGTTTACCTAGACTATTATGCCCTTATATATATATATATATATATATACAGTGTTAATACATATCACGTTGCCTGTTTCTTCGTTGATTCAGTTTTGGCAGTTTCTATCTTTACGCTTTTCATCATCATTCTAATTCAGAGGGATACATTTCTATTTTGCATGCTCGTTCCAACGCTTTGATGTGCTAGGGTTTCATTCTTGCTGTTGTAGTCTAGTTCGGTGATTTTCGAGTGAAGACGACGAATTGGAAGGTGTTCGGTTGTCACATTTTCTGGAGTAGAAATAGTTCAAATCAGTTGTTTTCGAGTTTCTGGACGATTGTAGGATTGCATGATTAAGGTTAGTATCATTTTGGTTATGTGGTTTCATTTGTATGATGGATCAGTTGCTCTATTTTTGGATTGATATAGATTGGATGCTCTGTTTTTTCAATTATATGCATTTTACGTAGTCCTGTGGATGGGAGTTCATTCAGATTATGTGAAGAATGTGTAGTTCTCATTTTATTTTGATGTATCTATAATGAGGCTCTGTGTAGGTGATATAATTTAGAGTATATGTATCAATGTGAATGTTTACATCTTGTTAATGTGAATTATGTGAAGAATGTGAATGTTCTCATTTTAAATTGATGTTTGCTTAATGAGGCTCTGTGTGTGTGATATAATTCAGAGTATATGTGTCAATGTAAATGTTGACATCTTGTTAATATTATGTAAAGAATGTGGATGTTCTTATTTTACTTTGATGTTTGTTTAATGAGGCTCTGCGTAGGTGATATAATTCGAAGTATATGCATATGTATCAATGTGAATGTTCACATCTTGTTAATGTGAATTATGGATTTAGCACTTGAACTGCACACATAGTCATCTAATTTTTGCACAATGTAAATTTTCATATCGATTTGGATTACTATTCATTGTTGTGTTGTTGTGTTTTTACAGGAGATATACCTTTATGATGTTGGTGTGTACATATGGTTGCAGTACAACTATAATAAATGTTGCCCGCGCATTGGGCTATTCTCATTTGGTGAAGTGTTTGTGTGAAAAATAGGATGAGTTGTTTGCTAGTTCTATTTCATTGTTCTATAAACTACCTGGGATTAATAGGGTGTGATTTAGACAATGAGGAAGAATTTCAGAACATGTTACTGCTTGTTAAATCAATGGGGGTACAACATGTAGAAGTTGTTGTTGAGTTGAAAAGTGATATTGGTCAGTCAAGTAGCTCTGGGTCGCTACGTATGGGGGTTGAGGAAGAAATTGATGCACTACGGAGATTTTGCCACCATAAGGAGAAGGTGTTGTTGTCAGCCCCTTGGGCAAATGGTATTACGCATGCAGGACAACGGTTTGTTGGAGGTGCACAAGAATTTCGTGATGTTTTATGTAAGTATGCCATCTAATGTGGGTTTCAGTTTAAGTGTGTCAAGAACAAAACAACAAGAGTTACTGCTGTGTGTGTGATGCGTGAGGAGAGAGGCTGCTTGTGGGCTATACATTGTAGAGCACAACGAGCAAATAGTTTTTTCTACATCAAGAGGTTTAGTGATGTGCATAGTTGTGGTACGGATGTCCGAATATCAAAGAATCCGTGAGTTAGTTCGGATTTGGTGTCGAGAACCATATCTGAAATTGTGAGGGACAAGCCGTTGACTCGGCCGTGCGATGTGGTGAATATTTTGAAAAAGGATTATGGGCTAGATGTGAGTTATCACGTGGTATGGTTGGGCGTGAAGAAAGCAAAGGCCGTTATTCATGGAGATCATTCATTATCGTTTGACCAGCTGCGATGGTATTCGGATGCCGTGATCCGTTACAATCCGGGGAGTTATGTCAATATAGACTATGATGCGAGTAGTCAACAGTTTTGTCATTTCTTTGTGTCATTTGATGCGTGTATTTCTGGGTTCAATTCTTGTCAGCCTTTATTATTCCTCGATGGAACATTCCTCAAAGGAAAGTACAAAGGTCAGCTACTTACGGCAATGGCTAAAGATGGAAACAATGGTTAGTTTTTTTTTTAGTTGTCTATTCATGTAAATATTCACATTGAGCAGCATAGATTATCAGTAATGTAAACATTCACATTAGTATACGCTGATGTGAATGTTCACACCTACATCTGCTAATGACAATAATGGGTACATTCACATTATTATACACTGATGTGAATGTTCACATCAGTGTTTACTAATGTCAGTTTATCCATTATTGAGCAGTACTGTGAATGCTCACATCATCAATGACTTCAACAATCAACAACAACATTATTAATGGACGTAAATGTGAATGTTAGCATCATTGATGTTTACGAACCCAAATCCAAAAACAACAATAGTAAAGGGCAATGTGGATATAAACATCCACATGACCTGTTTGCTTTATATTGTTTTCTATTCACTTTGGAATATTGTCAATAGTTGTGTAATGGTGTTGTGTTGTAGGTCTATTTCCTGTTGCATTTGCGATTGTTGATTCAGAGACCACGGCCAATTGGTCGTAGTTCTTGCACGAACTTGGGAAGGTTGTTGTTGGTAAACGCAAGATTACTTTTATTTCGGATTGTAATCTTGGTCTATTAGAAGCTATGCCAAAGGTGTTCCCATCGGCTCACTACGGTTATTGCTTACAACACTTGAAGAGCAATTTAAAAGACCGGATGAAAGGAATTGATAATGGATTTAGGGATCACCTAGTTAGTAGTTTGGGTGATTGTGCTTACAAGCCAACTGTGGTAGGGTTCCATGAAAAGCTTGCGAAATTAAAAGAAGAGGGTAAGAAACGAGCATATAATTTTTTCAAGGACTTGGCAGCTGAGCACTGGGCAAATTCATACTTCAGGTAATAGTAGTTTTCTAATGTATTTCATTTGTCAAGTTTAGAATGGTAGCGATGTGAAGTTTCAGTTATATTTTGTGGCAATGTGATATTTCATATTCAGTTTAGAAAAAATTAAATTTCATATTGTACAATGTTTGTGATGTAGTGCAGGGGCATGAGTTATGGGGAGATGACATCCAATGCAGCGGAGTCATTTAATAATTGGATTAAAGAAGCATGCAATCTTCCTATCACTCAAATGGTGGACACAATTCGTATGCAGTTGATGCGGCAAATGTCTGCATGGCGTGACCAAGCAAACAAATGGAATGAGCTTATTTGTCCTACATTCGAAACAATCCTTATGGATTCCTTGAACAACATCAAGTCCTGGCAAGTTAGCAAAGCCAATGAGGATGTGTTTGAAGTTCATTCGATACCATCTGTTACAGTTGATATTGCAAGATGTGCATGTTCTTGCTTCAAATGGCAAATCAATAGATTCCCATGTGACCATGTTGTGATTGTTATTCAGAAGAGCCGCTACATTCTCAATGATTGTGTGGAACATTACTTTCATGTAGAGACATATCGTACAGCCTATTCGAGTGCCATATTCCCTATACCATCGGTGGAAAAGCTGCCTTTTGATCCCATGGACTTCACTATATACCCGCCAACTGTGAAAAGACCACCAGGAAGGCCGAAAAAGAATAGGATCCCAAAAAAAAAAAAAAATCCCATCAAAGGGTGAGAAACTGAAGCAAATAAGGTGCGGGAGATGTGATAAGTTGGAGAGCCATAATCGGAAATCATGCAAGGAGTTGATATATGATATACATTTTTCATTTCAAAATTGTGTTTTACATTGGATTCTTATATTTATTTTTGAAATAAGATTTTGTTGTGCTGGCAAACATTGTGTTGCAATAAGATTACGTTGTGTTGGCAAGCAGAATAATGATTTGGCAAACTTAGTATTTCATTTGTGTTTTTTCTTTTTCTTTTTGGGTACAAAACTGATATTTTGTTAAAGTTTCAATGATGAATACATGATGTGGACCTTCACACTTGCGTAAAAGAATCATATTATGTGAAAACTTGCACATGGGTTGAACTTTTTTACCTTATTGTTGTCAATGTTGACATGAATATAAATTGTGATGTGAACTTTCACATGCATAGAGATTGACATGGTGTGAACATTCACAAATGTTATGAATAAGAACAAATGTGAATATTCACACCTATGTATGTTATCTGTAATGATGTCATGTACACAATATGTACATTCTTGCACAAAGTATGTGTATTACAGAAAAATCGGGTTCAAAAAATCGCATCAATTATGTTCATCACAACACAACATTATGAATATCATAAGTGAATATGAACATTCACATCAGTGTTGTAACTGTGAACATTCACATCTGCAAAACATTAGTGCATATGAATATCATAAGTGAATGTTCACATTTGGCAAATAAGAATAACATTCACAACTGTTATGAACAAGAACAAATGTGAATATTCACACATATGTATGTGATCCGTAATGATGTCATGTAGACATTCCTACAGAAAATATGTGTACTATAGAACAATCGGGTTCAAACCATTGCATAAATTATGCTCATCACAACACAGTAATATGAATATCATAAGTGAGTATGAACATTCACATCAGTGTTGCAACTGTGAACATTCACATCTGTAAAACGTTAGTGCATATGAATATCATAGGTGAATGTTCACATTTGGGAGAGAAGAATACCATTCACAACTGTTATGAATAAGAACAAATGGGAATATTCACACGTGTATGTGATCTGTAATGATGTCATGTAGACCAAGTGTACATTCCTACACAAAATATGTGTATTATAGAACAATCGGGTTCAAACAATCGCATTAATTACACTCATACCAACACAACAGTATGAATATCATAAGTGAATATGAACATTCACATTGGTGGTGCAACTGTGAACATTCACATTTGTAAAACATAACAACACCAAAGGTAGTTCAAAATTCGCAGGTGGCTTTTTCCCATTAATAGATGTTGTATCACTGTTTTACAATCAGTTGTTGTGTCAAAATGTCAAAGCATTTAATATTAATATTCATATCGAGTGTTGGTTAGTTTGTAGGTGGACACCCCCCACCTATAGGTTTTAATGAAGCTCTGATTTCTTATGATTCAAAAAACTATGTACTAACAAATCTCGTAGTCCACACCATTCTGAACTAGTAAGGCTGCCCACAATTTCTTCATGGTATATGTGCGCCTGCATGATGTAACATACTGCAGGTCCGCAGTCTACTCTGTAAATGTAAAATGGTTTTGATTAGCAGTTGACATGTATGTTTGCATAATGGTTATGGAGGATTTGTAAAAAATGAAGTGAGGCTTACGAGTCGTCGCCTTGCTGAGGACAGACATGAACTGATATGATTGGTTGTGACGGATATTGGCCTGCTAACTTAGTGCATAGCGGTGATGACTCGCCAATAACGCCTCACAACATGCTCGATGTACTTCCTCTGTGTAGGAATTTCAAATTAGGCACCAACAAACATATGTGTATGTACAGTCATTTAACGCATGAGTACAAGTCATATGTGTGTTTAAAAAGAGCCACTTACAACTTCTGTGCTTAGTCGATATGTGGGTCATGTATGCCTGTCCTTGGGCACAATGAGTTGTAATGCCTCTACAAATTGTCTTTAGCATCATACACATATATCGTCCAGTGGTACTCATGGTGCGATGAGAATAGTATGTATCTCTCTCCTTGGTAGTTTTTGACACGTGCATCAATGTGTTTACTTCTTTTGCGAGGATGGTACTCTCGTATCACTTTTTGTACACATTGGACAAATAATTAATGGACTATGAAGTTTCATATTCACATTAGAAAAAATGGAATGATAGATTTTACCAAACACATGCTTGTGAAGATAAATGACGTTTCATCTGAAGTTGGGTTGAGCACCTCTTGTTGTTCATGTAATAGTTCAACATATGCATCTATGAGCTGCACAAACATAAGGTCATATTATATTATTTGTAGTGGGTAAACAATGTGTGTCTGTGGCTGTGGGTGTGTGTGTGTGTGTGTCTGTGCATATATGCATGAAGAGTGAATCATCTTCGTAATGGCATACATTACTGTGTATGGATTCCTCCTTGATAAAGTTCACAATGTTATCAAAAAACACATGTGTAGACTTCGAGTCTCTTTTCCACACAAGCAACCTATGCATTTTGAACAAACCAATGTGAATATTAACATTGCACAGATCTGAACAAACCAAATAAATAAGCGCAATGATGAATATTGACAATTATGGAATGTGAATGTTAACATTAGGTGTTTGTACAGTCACTTACTCATCGTCTCCACTCTTTTGTAAAGCCTGGACCTTTTGCTTGTCTTGTTTGGACATCTTGCTCCAGACTTTAAACTTGTTGGTCAAGGTTAATTTTTTTGGGTGCTTCGCTGGTGGGTGTTTCTCCACATCTTTAACCATTTTGACTGTGTGGGGCTACTTTTGGCCAGGTAAGTCTGGGTACTGGAAGTCAGGCAAGCGATATTCTTTTCGATCTTTTTCCTTTATACGCTTCACCCTAGAAGGTGGGCTGAGATTGTGTTGCATTAGGCTAGGGGGTTACTTCTGTGCCACAGCCTGTGTGACAATGTGGACTGACTGGTTATCGTAAAGGTCCTGAAGAATTGTTTTCTCGCATTCTAAGTCGATGACCAGCTGCGTTAAGCGTTTTATTTCTTCATCCTTCTGCTCTATGCACTTTTTTATTTCGGTATTCATGTTGGGTGGGCTTGACTGGTTGAGCCATTTGTGTTCAAGATCAGTTATGACTCTTGCCCTTAACTCCCATGAGAATTGAAGGTGTTTGTACTTTGCTTCCCATTGCCTTATGACACCCAAAGCCTTCCGATTTTCTTTGATAAACACATCAATGAAATCAGGTTGGTTTGTGTTTGGTATGACAATAGCTCTCTCATCGTGTGGGCTGCTAAACGGAATGTGAATGTCCTCATTACTGTCCTTTAGCTCTACTCCATCCCCAGAAATTTGGGAGTTGTTGCCATTGTGTTGTTCTTCCTTGATGTCAGATAGGTTGGGAGATGTTGTGGCTGGTTCACAAATTTCGGGCTCCACCTTCAATGTTTTACGCCTGAACTTTTGTAATTCTGTTGGGATTGCAAAGAGTTCGCCGGCATTAACCTGAAAATGAAAAAATTATGTTACTTAACGTATATATATAGGTGGTGTTATAATGTGAATGTTTTGATCAGTAGTTGAAGGCCCTACCTCATTAAAACCAATATCAGCCAAAGAGGTGGTTTTCATCTTCTTTTCTAAAGCAGTCAGATCCCACTTGACACAGCGAGGAAAAACATTGGGCTTGTGAGGTTGTAGGATGGTTGTGTGCTCACACAACCAATACTTCAATAAAACAACAAAGACATATGTTATTTAGCATTTGCATAGTAATCTCAACATATGTGAACATTAATAACAGTGGCACTGTTGTGCACATTCACAGTAGTATATCATGAGTAAATATGAACATTCACATTAGTGGTACAGATGTGAACATTCACATCTGTGAAACATAAGTGCCTATGGACATTCACATCAGTGGTACAAATGTGAATGTTTACAGTTGGCTTAGATGAACAACACTGAAGGACATGTGAATGTTATTATTTGACAACATGGGTACTTACCATCAATAACATGACACAACAGGTGACTTTTGCGGGCGTTTTTGTCATTTTGGAAAATGGACGATGTCAACGTTGTTCTAATTTGCTTGGTCCAATCATATTCTTGCATACTTTCCAATGGGACCATATGTGCGTAGTAGCCCCATCCTATTGTCTCTCCGCTTGTTGAGAAAAAAAGTTTTTGGCAAGCATACATGCAGACTAGTCGGGCGACTTCTTCGTTGTCATCTTTCTTTTTGCCTTTCAATGCCTCAGTCAAAAAGGTGCGTATCCATTTTGAAGTCAACCGGCTGACATGTTTGCACCTTTTGTTTATAATGTCAGTCTTTGGTTTCGGACCATATGATATGTCCATCGACTTGATGCCACAGTCTACACGAAAAATCAGCTTGATGTTGCTGTCGTGTATGTTCATCTTCTTGTCCCCAATGTAGAAGGCATCTTTTGAAGCTTTGTACATTTGTAGGACATGCACAACAACATCATCGTACTTCATGCATTTGTCAAGGTCGATCTCATTGTTTCTCAATGCATTTAACAAATGCCAAAAAGGTGTTTGTTGCAGGCAACCAAGCTGTGCTTGTGTGAATTTGGTGCTTTTCATTAATTTCACCAGTTCGGTCATGTTAGATTTGTAGTTCACACGCCGCATGTCAACATTGCTGCTAGTATTTGCTTGTGGGCTTTCTTCCTTGACATGGTACTCATCTCTCTTTCTCTTTGAGGTTTTCTTTTGTGCAAGATCTGCAAAATGGAGCATTTAAAAAAAATTAAGTCAAGGCTCATGTGATTAGCATAGTAGAACAGATGTGAACATTCACAACATTGCCACTGATGTGCATGTTCACAGTTATGTGCATGGGTGTGAATGACCATAGTTTGTGTGTGGATGTGAATATCCACATCTGTAAATGGATGTGTATGTTGACTGTGTCAGCACAAACACAATGTACATATTGTGTGAGTGTGTAAAAAACAATATATTTTTATACAACCATGAACAACATTCAAGAGCATATGGATGTTAACACAAACACATAAAATGATGTTGTGAACATTTACAGTCCTAATTTGTATGGCAATGCACATTCTTACTACAATCATGCAATGTCAATCTCGTAAAACAACCTCAAAATTGAAACACAATTTGAAACCTGGGATAACAAAAGTGATATATTTCCTCTAAGCACAATGGTTAATATTCACAAAGTGTCTAATTAATTTACACATGTAATGAATGTTCACAACATAATTATGTATCACAACAACATCTAACACAAGGAACTTTAAATGTGAATGTTCACTACAGTTAATAACAACAATTTGATAGAGGGGGGAAAGGATAGTGTCAATATTTACAGGGACTGTATTTCATGCCACTTTCAAGTAAAATAATGAAGAATTGAAGGTTCAACTTATTGGATCACCATTAACAATCAAGAATACCAATAAGGCAAACATTCACAAAAGGGGAAAAAATTCTAAATATCCCTATGCATTGGCCAAACATTTTCAATCCATGTGAATGTTCACAGCATAGAACAACACTACCAATAATATCTGATTATCCAAACATTTTCAATCAATGTGAATGTTCACATCTTTCAACAACAACAACAGAATTTTCAATCAATGCGAATGTTCACATCTTTCAACAATAACAACAAAAACATAATCGGCCAAAACATTTTCAATCCATGTGAATGTTCACAGCATTGAACAACAACCCAATAACATCTGGAATAATTTGATTACCCAAACATTTTTAATCAATGTGAATGTTCAGAGCTTGCAACAACAACAACAACAACAGAAACAATTTGGTTTGGCCAACATCTTTCCAAACCATTTGAATGTTTACAGTTGTGAACACAATATAATGGCAACTGCAATGTTTTTGACTGAAAAAATCAATATAATTAAGAACTATGATTGAGGGGTTCAGTTTAAAGGTTAGGGTATGAACAATATGGACTCCTATATATTGTATGCATAGAAACAGGGGATATTTGTAAAAGTTCACAATGTTGTTTGTTGATAAAGAGATTTAGGGTTTAAACACATGAATGAGTAAAATGCTTATGTTTTTTGCCCATTTCGACAGTTGTGTTGTCACAAATAGTCGTCGAAGGTGATTTTGACGAAGAAAGACTTTACGGATGTTCAGCAATGGTGAATCCACGATTTCGGCGACCGATGGCGTAGGGACGACGAAGAAGATGATGAGACGATATGACGATGCGACGATGGAACGAAGACAGTCTTCTGGGCGTTGAGGCGATATAGAATACGGATTTGGATTTCTAGAATGTAGAGATACTATGCATGATTTTCTGCGCAAGAATAGAGGGGAAGAGAGACAGTTATTAGATTCAAAGAGAGAGAGAGAGAGGCGCGTGTTTGTTTGAGGGTTTTTTTGGTTTTTTGGTATGAAATGGACCTAATGGAATATTCAAAAATAGTTTGGATTTTATGGAATAAAGCTGTTACAAATAGGGTTTATCAAAAAAGAGCCCATTATTTTAACGAAGTTAAAATAATCAAAAAAATCAAATAGCCAATTAAGATAATCTATTTCCACAGCCAAAAATGAAGGCTCCCTTTGGTTTAGTTTTGGAATTATGATTTGAGTGTGTAGTCATAATTTAAGCGTAGAATTATGAGTTGAGTTTTGAAGAAAGAAATTTGTTTGGTTATGAGTTTTGAAAAGAATTTTTAGAAGAGTTTTGAAAAGAGCTTTTGAATTTTGAATTTTGAAAAGAGTTTTGAATTGTATTTTAAGTCTTGATTTTTTGAATTTTGAATTGTATTTTGAAATTTGTTGGATTTATTTTTTTAAAATATTTAAAAATGTTTAAGAAAATTTTATTTTTTTTAAATAGAGAAATTGTTATTTAAATAATATTTAACTTTACATATTTTATTTTAATTTTTTTAATTTTTAAAATATTTTTAATTCAAATAGTAACCAAACACATATCTTAAAATTTAATTCAAAAGCTATTTTTAAAACTCATAACCAAACACATATCTCAAAATTCAATTAAAAAATTATTTTTAAAACTCTTTTCAAAATTCTATTAAAAAAATTAAAAAAATATTTTTAATTTTGTCGTTTAAAATTATTTTTATTTTATATTTTTTTGAAAAAATATCTTGTTTATTTTTATTTTTTCAAAAAATATTTTTGCTATTTTTTTAAGTACTGGCCAAATAATTTTTTTATGATTTAGATATATACTAGTGTGTGCCCGTACCTGAAGGCATGGTGTGAATAAAAATAAGTAAACAAAAGGTGAAAATAAAAAAAAATAGAAAGAAAAATAAAAAAATAAAAAGAAAAGAGGGAGGAATGTGGGACATGAGATCATGGAAGAATGAGTGAGAAAAGAAAAAAGTAAGAGGGAGAAGCGTGAAAGTAGAAAATGTATATGTAAGACATTTTTTAGAAAATATATCTCAGCTATTGTTTTATAATTTGAATAGATCTGAGCTATCTAAATGTCCTAATAGGATAAAAATATGTTAAAAATTCAAAAACCGTGCTGCTTTATTATATAGATGGTGATCCATTTTTTTTTAAATTAAAAATATTAAATATTTAAAAACTATTACATATTCAAATATTTATAATATAAAATAAAGTATTTAAAATAAAAATTATATATTTAAAATAAAAAATAAAATTTTATAAATTTTTAAATATTTACAAAATATATTTAACATATGTTTTTAAAAAATACAGGGAACAAATGTATAAAATGTAACGCCCTCAAAATAAACCCAAAATTCATACAATATTGACATGCTCGGACATAAAAGAAATAAGCATAATTACATTTCATCAAAGTATCTATTACAAAATGTATTACATGTTGACAACAAAAGTGAACGCCCTATAGGCTTACAACTTTCCAAGTCAACACTTGAGTTACAAAAAGAGAGTACTATCTCAATACACAAATTAAGCCCTTGGCTTGATGTACATGTTATACAAAAATGTAATCACAAAAAAAGTGTCCCAGCCACTAAGCCTCTCAAGCTACGTCCTTGGAGATGGCATGCTACCTGTACCTGAAAATGATGTCTCATAAAGGGTAAGCCAACGCCCAGTAGAGATATGCTAAACATAATATGAGCAAAAACTAAAACATTAGCATTTGATAAATGTTCAACTTAACACAACTCAACTTATGAACATGGCTCAGAACCTGGCCAAATAACTGAAGTGAGGCTACATCTCATGCCAACAATACTATAACTTACCATTTTACGGAAATTGCCTCCACGGGATTCGGCACCCATGTATTTTCATTCTCTTATGGCCATTTTACGAACATTTCATCCGCGGGACTCGGCACCCGTGTATAGATATATTCGGATTGCTATTTTACGGATATTGCGTCCGCGGGATTCGGCACCTATGTATACATATATTCGATGGCCATTTTACGAAAATTTCATCCGCGGGATTCGGCACCCATGTATTCAAATACACAACTTGATTAGTTTCAATTTACCTAATCATCATGCAGTGTTTACAACAATCAAGACTATCCTCCACCGATAGCCCAAAGCAGTTATTTCTAAACAGATAATAAATGCCCCAACTCAATTTCATAACAAATGTCATTAATTACACTAATGACCCAAATATACCCAAATGTGGCATTTTTTCCCATCTTCTCAAGATTGACCCAAAGGTCCAAATATTAACAACAACTACAATAATCCCCTTTCTAGACCCAAAACACATATGTATGAGCCAAATAAACAAAACCCCTTTTTAAACATTATACATCTCAAACCCTAACATCCCAAAACTGAACCATTTATACAAAAGCCCAACATTTAGGTTAAAACCTATAAAGATGAGTAGGAATCCCTACCTCAAAAGATGAAACCCAGCGAAGGAGATGAAGAAAACGAAGATGCTCCAAATCCAAAAATTCTCGGATCAAAATGTAGCCCTCGACGATCAACACACTTTTTACAAAGGCCAAAGGGTGAGAGTTTACTCTAACTAGATCAAACCCTAGAGAGAAGTGGAGGTTTTAGTGAGAGAAGCTCTCCAATGGCTGTTTTCAAAAGTAAGAGAGAGAAATGGAGTTGAAAAAGTGATCCAAAAAGCTAAATCTCGGAGTGATATACACGTCTCCCCGCTCGAGCGTGGAACTCCCCGCTCGAGTGTCAGACACAGACTCACGCTCGAGCATCCAAACCCCTGCTCGAGCGCCGGATACACGCTCCCAGAACTTTTGCAGAACCAGGTCCCCGCTCGAGCGTAAAACTCCTCGCTCGAGTGTCACACACAAACTCACGCTCGAGCGTCTAAACACCCGCTCGAGCGTCAAACACTGCAGAGAAAATACTGGGATATGGAAATTTACACTCGAGCGTCAAAACTCCCGCTCGAGCGGAGAAGCAACAACAAAGGGCCCGCTCGAGCGTCAAAATCCCCACTCTAGCGTGAAGGCCAAATTCTGGACAACTACCTTTGGCTTCAAAGCACAACCAACCTGTTTCAAACCTGCCCAATACAACCCAAGACTCAAATACGAAGAGTAAAGGATGGAAATGAAAATGAGACAACAACACATCCACGGAACCGAGTCTGGAATACAATAAATAAAGAGAGGCAAAACCAGGATTACTATATAAAATACATTTCACATTAGAATAAATAAATAAATATTTAAAATATAAAATATTTACCCTAAGAAAATTTTTAAATATTTTTAAAAAAAATTCAAAATACAACTCAAATTTTTTTTAAAAACTTATAATCAAATAAATTTTCTCTTTTCAAAACTCAAAACACTACTCCACACTCAAATTGTGATTTTAAAAAACAAAAGAAAAAAAAATTATTTTAAATTTTTTTGTTTAAAATAAAGTTTTAAAAAGAGTTTGGTTTTCAGTTTAGAATTATATATTTGGTTATAAGTTTTAAAAATAATTTTTAAATTGAGTTTTGAATAATTTTAAACTAGCCTATCACCCGTGCTATGCACGAGATAATTATAGATATTTATATTTGTTTTAGATTTTTTTTAATATACAAATTATGCTTTTTAAGATTTTATAAAAAGGAGATAATTTCAATCATACAAATCACAATTTTTTTAATGTTATCTAACTACAATCATATTTTTCTCATAGTAAAAAAAATAAATTTTAAAAAAGAACTATTAAAATAGTAAATAAAAAGATTATTTAGAACCATTGAATAAAAATAAATTTTAAAAAAGAACCATTAAAATAGTAAATAAAAAGATTATTTAGAACCATTGAACAAAATACAATCACATTTTTCCTTTTTGTGAGTGTTTATGTTTATCTTACTTCAATCATATTAAAAAAATCAAATTATACACAAAAAGAGATAACTTCAATCATACAAATCACAATTTTTTTAATGCTATCTAACTACAATCATATTTTTCCCATAATAAAAAAAATAATTGAAAAAAAGAACCATTAAAATAGTAAATAAAAAGATTATTTAGAAGTATTGAACAAACTACAATCACATTTCTCTTTTTGTGAGTGTTTATGTTTATCTATTTTCAATCATATTAAAAAAATTAAATTACAAACAAAAGGAGAAAACTTCAATCATACAAATCACATTTTTTTTAATGCTATCTAACTACAATCACAATTTTCTCATAATAAAAAATAATAATTGAAAAAAAGAACCATTAAAATAGTAAATAAAAAGATTATTTAGAAACATTGAATAAACTACAATCACATTTTTCTTTTTGTAAGTGTTTATGTTTATCTAATTTCAATCATATTAAAAAAAATCAAATTATAAACAAAAGAAGATAACTTCAAAAATACAAATAATAATTTTTTTAATGCTATGTAACTACAATCATATTTTTCTCATAATAAAAAAAATAATTGAAAAAAGAACCATTAAAATAGTAAATAAAAATATTATTTAGAGTCGTTGAACAAATTACAATCACATTTTTTTTTTTGTGAGTTAACTTCAATCATATTAAAAACTCAAATTATAAACAAAATGAAATAACTTCAATCATACAAATCACAACTTTTTTAATGCTATCTAACTACAATGACATTTTTCTCATAATAAAAAAAATAATTGAAAAAAATAACCATTAAAATAGTAAATAAAAAAGATTATTTAGAACAATTGAACAAACTATAATCACATTTTTCTTTTTGTGAGTGTTTATGTTTATCTAACTTCAATCATATTAAAAAATAAAATTATAAACAAAATGAGATAACTTCAATCATACAAATCACAATTTTTTTAATACTATCAAATCATCATCAATAATTAAAAAAATTAATTATAAATTAAGTCAATTGATAATTAAAAAACACAATAATTTATTTTTCAAAAAAAATAGTGAGTTAAAAAGATCAATTACAATTTTTTTGGAGTCAAAATACAATCTAATCATCATCAATAATTGATACATTATGTGACCCTAATGAGTACAATCCATTTTATTTTTCAAAAAACACAGTAAGTTAAAAATCAAATCACAAATTAAGTGAATTGGTAGTTAAAAAAACATAATAATTTTTTTTCAAAAAACATAGTGAGTTAAAAAAATCAATTACAATTTTTTTTTTCAAAATACAATCTAATCATTATCAATTATTGGTACTTTAAAAATCAAATAAAAAAAATCAAGTCAAATCACAAATATTTTTATGCTATCTAACTAAAATAATATTTTTTTTATAAATAATTGTAAAAAAAAACCATTAAAACAGTAAATAAAAGATTAAATCATATTAAAAAAAAAACCATTGAACAAACTACAATCACATCACATTTTTTCCATAATAAAAAAACTAAATAAATGAAAAAAAGAACCATGGACTACAATCACATTAAAAAAAAAGAACTATTGAACTAACTACAATAACATTTTTTTTCTTTGTGAGTGTTTATGTTTATCTAAATTTAATCATATTAAAAATAAAATTAAAATAGTAAATAAAAAGATTAAATAACATTAAAAAAAATCATTGAACTAACTACAACAATCATATTAAAAAAAAAAGAGCCATTGAACAAACTACAATCACATCACATTTTTCCCATAATAAAATAAATAAATGAATAAAAAGAACTATTAAACTAACTACAATCACATTAAAAAAAAAGAATCATTCAACTAATTATAATCTCATTTTTCTCTTTATGAGGGTTTATATTTAAAAAACACAATAATTTATTTTTCAAAAAACATAGTGAGCTAAAAAGATCAATTACAATTTTTTTTGAAGTCAAAATACAATTTAATCATCATCAATAATTGGTACATTATGTGACCCTAATGAGTACAATCCATTTTGTTTTTCAAAAAACACAGTCAGTTAAAAATTAAATCACAAATTAAGTAAATTGATAGTTAAAAAAACATAATAATTTTTTTTTCAAAAAACACAGTGAGTTAAGAAAATCAATTACAATTTTTTTTTCAAAATACAATCTAATCATTATCAATAATTGGTACTTTAAAAATCAAATCAGAAAAAAAAATCAAATCAAATCACAAATATGTTTATGCTATCTAACTACAATCATATTTTTTTCATAAATAATAGTAAAAGAAAAGCCATTAAAACAGTAAATAAAAGATTAAATCACATTAAAAAAAAAGAACCATTGAACAAACTACAATCACATCACATTTTTCCCTGAATAAAAAGAATTATTAAACTAACTAAAATCACATTAAAAAAAAAAAAGAATCATTCAACTAATTATAATCACATTTTTCTCTTTGTGAGGGTATATATTTATCTAACTTCAATCATATTAAAAAATCAAAAATAAAATTAAAATAGTAAATAAAAAGATTAAATAACATTAAAAAAATCATTGAACTAATTACAACAATCATATTAAAAAAAAAAGCCATTGAACAAACTATAATCACCTCACATTTTTCCCATAATAAAATAAATAAATGAATAAAAAGAATTATTAAACTAACTAAAATCACATTAAAAAAAAAGAATCATTCAACTAATTATAATCACATTTTTCTCTTTGTGAGGGTATATATTTATCTAACTTCAATCATATTAAAAAATCAAATATAAAATTAAAATAGTAAATAAAAAGATTAAATAATATTAAAAAAAACCATTGAACTAAATACAACAATCATATTAAAAAAAAGAGTCATTGAACAAACTACAATGACATTACATTTTTTCTATAATAAAATAAATAAATGAAAAAAAAAGAACTATTAAAACTAACTACAATTACATTAAAAAAAAAAAGAATCATTCAACTAATTATAATCACATTTTTCTCTTTGTGAGGGTTTATATTTATCTAACTTCAATCATATTAAAAAATTAAATTATAATTTTTTATTCGCTAGACAAATCACAAATATTTTTATGCTATCTAACTACAATATTAAAACAGTAAACAAAAGGAAAAGTCAAGAAAGAGAAAACAAAAAGAAGACTTACTGTTTGCATACATGGTCATTGAAATTAAAAGTGTAGAATTGAGAAGTCAAGAAGGATAAAACAAAAAGGAGCCTCACTGTTTGCAATAGGTATGTAAAAAGTTAAAAAGAGTGTGCGTATTGGAGAAGTTAAAAAGACTTGGAAGAATTTAAAAAGTATTAAGTTTTTTTTTTTCAAAAAAAATCAAAAAAATTAAAAAATTAAGGTTCAGATATTGGAACTCCCCAAAACTTGTGAGTTAGAGATAGACATAAATAAATAGATAGATATAGATATAGATATTTATAGGAGCTTTTTTGATAAATCTATTTTCTAATAGTTTTATCCTATCCAACCCATATTCTTTTTGACTATTCCATTAGGTCCAATTTGAGATAAGAAGACCAAAATACCCTTTTCATCTACTTATGTTCCATTTAGTTCACATTATTTTCTTATATTTCAATAAGTCCTATGGGTGACATAATTATCAAAATATCCCTAATGTGAATGTTCACATCGTCAATGTGAATGTTCATATCGTCAATGTGTAGGGGCCCGGCCCATGTCGATCCTCGTGGGTGCCCGGAAAAATTCGAGTCGGGCCGGGCCGGCCCACAGGCCAAAAAAATAGACCCGGCCCGGCCCGTTGATAATGTGAATATTCACATTGACAAGTTAACATTCACATTGATAGGAGTGTAAAATTAGCCCGCGGCCTGTGGCCGGCCCAAACCCCGCCTGCGGCTCATGGGCTGCCCTGGGCAGGCCCGGCCCGACCCGTTGATAATGCAAATATTCACATTGACATGTTAACATTCACATTGATAAGAGTGTAAAATTGACTCGCGTCCCATGGGCGGCTTCACATTGACATATTAACATTCACATTGATAAGTGTGTACAATTGGCCCGTGACCCGTGTGCAGCCCGAAGCCTGACCTCAGGCCAGGGCGGGCCCGGCTCGACCCGTTGATAATGTGAATATTCACATTGACATGTTAACATTCACATTGATAAGAGTATAAAATTAGCCCGCGCCCCGTGGCTGCCGGAAACCAACCCACAGCCCGTGGGCGGCTCGGGGCGAGCCCGACCTGGCCTGTTGACAATGTAAATATTCACATTGACATGTTAACATTCACATTGATAAGAGTGTAAAATTGACTCGTATCTCATGGACGGCCCGAAGCCCGTGGGTGGCCCGGGGCGAGCCCGGCCCGGCCCGTTGACAATGTGAATATTCACATTGACATATTAACATTCACATTGATAGGAGTGTAGAATTGGCCCGTGGCCCGTAGGCGGTCCGAAGCCCGCCCGCTGCCCAGGGCAGGCCCGGCCCAGCCCGTTGACAATGTGAATATTCACATTGACATATTAACATTAACATTGATAACATTGATAAGAGTATAAAATTAGCCCGCGCCCCGTGGCTGCCCGAAACCAACCCACAGCCTATAGGCGGCCCGGGGCGAACCCGGCCTGGCCTGTTGACAATGTGAATATTCACATTGACATGTTAACATTCACATTGATAAGAGTGTAAAATTGACTCGCGTCCCATGGGCGGCCCGGGTTTGGGTCCGGGCCTACCCCAAGCTGCGGGCGAGCTTCGGTCAGCGAACAAATTTTACAATCCTATCAATGTTAATGTTAACATGTCAATATGAATATTTACATTGTCACGGGTCGGGCCAAGCCCGCCTCGGGCTGCAATCTGGCTTCAGGCAGCCCACGGGCTGCGGGCCAATTTTACACTTTTATCAATGTGAATGTTAACATGTCAATGTGAATATTCACATTGCCAACGGGCCGGGCCCGCCCCGGCCTGAGGTCGGGCTTCGGGCTGCCCACGGGTCACGGGCCAATTTTACACTCTTATCAATGTGAATATTAACATGTCAATGTGAATATTCACATTGTCAACGGGCCGGACCGGGCCCGCCTCGGGCTGTCCATGGGCCGTGGACGGGTTTCGCCCCGCCACGGGACGGGGGCCAATTTTACACTTCTATTAATGTGAATGTTAACATGTCAATGTGAATATTCACATTGTCAACGGGCTAGGCCGGGTCGGGCTCACCCTGGGCTGCTGGCCAATTTTATATTCTTATCAATGTGAATGATAACATGTTAATGTGAATATTCACATTGTCAACAGGCCGGGCCGGGCCCGCCCTGGGTCGCCCACGGGTCGTGGGCTGGTTTCGGGCAGCCACGAGGCACGGGCTAATTTTACACTCCTATCAATGTGAATGTTAACATGTCAATGTGAATATTCACATTGTCAATGGGCCGGGCCCTTCCCGGGCCGCGGGCGGGCTTTTGGCCGCCCATAGGCCGCGGGCCAATTTTATACTCTTATCAATGTGAATGTTAACATGTCAATGTGAATATTCACATTGTCATTGGGCCGGACCGGGCCCGCCCCGGGCCGTCCATGGGCCGCGAGCGAGTTTTGCGCCGCCACGGGACGTGGGCCAATTTTACACTCCTATTAATGTGAATGTTAATATGTCAATGTGAATATTCACATTGTTAACGGGCCGGGCCAGCCCCGGTTCGCGGGCGGGTTTCGAGCCGCCCATGGGCCAATTTTACATTCCTACCAATGTGAATTTTAAAATATGAATGTTCACATCATTAAATTGCTAATCGTTAAAAAAAATATTTATAAAGGTATCAAAATTGAATACAAGGGCATAAGTGTTCAAGAAAATAGTGTAAATCAAGAAAATGGACTTTATAGAATAAAATCATACATACATGGGACTAAGCCTGTGTTTGGCAAGGGGTTTTTCAGGCTTTTTTGGCTATTTTAGCCACAAAAAACAAAATAGGCTATTTTAGCCATAACAAACAAAACATCACATCCAACCTATAATCATTACATTCTTCTCTCACAAAAAAAGTCAAAAAAGCCAAAAAGCCAAAAAGTTCTTCCCAAACCAAGCTTTTTAGTCCAGGCTAAAATAGCCAAAAAAGTCAAAAAGCCAAAAAGCCAACCCACTTCCCAAACGGAGGCTAAATGGGTTAAAAAATTCCTTCATGGACTTCTTGGATTAAAACACTTCTAAATTGGACTTATCAATAAAAATTCCATATTTATATTTGTTTTAAATTTTTTTTAATATAGAAATTATTTGTTTTGAAAAAGGTATTACAGTAATTATAAGAGAAATCAAAAAATCTTGTGAGTTGAGAGAAGTTAATAAATACTGAAGTTAAATTTTTTTTTTAAAAACAAAAAATTAAAAAATTAACATTGATGTATTGAAACTCTCACAAATCTTGAGAGTTAAAAATCTCATTTTAGTTAATATATAGTATAGAAGTATAGATTATATGTTTAATTATAAATTTGGAAAATTTTTAATTGGAATTTTCAAAACTAAGCCATATGCGAGCGAAGTGAAGACAACCAACGGAGATCTTATCTGCAACTGCAAGCGCACATGTATTACAGTGATTAAGCCTCCATTATCTATTTAGGTCTTTGATACCCCATCACTCTACGTAAACGTGGCGAGTGGTGATAAAATTAAAAAAAAAGAAAAAGAAAAACCAAACACAAAACTCAAAAAAAATAAACAAAAAAAAAAAAAAAAAAAACCAATCATGTTGAGAGGGATAAAGGGGATGGGGTGTGGCGAGTGGTGAAAAAAAGAATAAAAAAGCAGCGCCAATCATGTTAAGGGGGATAAAGGGGGATGGGGTGAAAAAAAAAACACAAAAAGAAAAGGGTCTGGAACATTTTTCTATCTATTTAAACTCACCATTTGGCTCTCTTCCAAACGCAGACGAAACCAAAGCTTTTTCATGGCTCGGGTGGTCTTAAACCCTATCGGTCTCCATAAATTCCGGCCGTATAGCTTTGTGACTCATCAATCCCTGCAATTGATAAAACCCTCGGTACGCTCCCTGAACAGAACTCGTAGATGTCAAATAATTTTCTGCCAAACAAACCCCAATCCCGCCGACTCCTCCGAAACGGTACTGTTCTTTCCTTTGTTGATTCTCTCTGTGGTTTTACCTCTATTGTTGATCACCCAATTTTCAAATCCTGTCCTGTTTTATGGGTTTTGCCTCTCATTTTTTTGTGTAGAATGGATTGGGTATTGTCTGAATTTGCGTCTAACAGAAGGTGTAATAGCCAATGCTTAGTAATTTCTCTGCTCATTAACCTGATTCATCATTGTTTTTTTAACCTCCGTTTGTTTTTTGATATAGAAGGAAGTGGGTATTGTTGTTGTAATTTGGGTCTAACAGCAGGTTTAGCATGATTCATCATTGTTTAAATCTCTTAGTTGTGATTTGTTTTAAATTTGGTTTAACAAGAGACTATGTTTGCTTGAAAGTTTTCTCTGATGAGTTGTTTTAAGGGTTAGACAAATTTGGTGAAGGTGAAGCAAGTGATGTTGTAAACTGATATGATAGTCTTGAAGAGTCCGGAAGTCTTCTTTTTTTTTTCCTTTTTTTTCTCTCTCAAATGTTTGAGAACCAAACCCTAACAACCAGAGAGGCGAGAGAAAGAGAGAAGGAGGAATGGAGGAGGAGGAAGAAGAAGAGAGGACGCCGGAGATGGCTTCGCTGGCCAAATGGGAAGACGTGATCTGGCCACATCGGAGAAGGAGAAAGAGAAGGGGTAGAAGAAGAAGAGAGCAGAAGGATCGAAATTTTTTTCCTCTTTAACAATGGAGTTCGCAGATTACCCAAACCCGGTACCAATTTCTGACCCAGGTCCTTTGAAATCGATCTCAACGAGACCCCCTTCCCTCTCATCACGAAACCCTCGACGTCGCCCTGCCTTCACTGCTGGAGGGAGAGATTTTGGTGTGTGGTGGTTGCGGGCGAGGGTATCATGTGAAGTGTTTGCTAACAAAGACATCTTCATGTACAGGTTTGTCTCTTTTTCTCTCTCTCTCGCTCCCCTCTTTTGAATTTGAGAACCTGTTTTATGTTTTTCTCTCTGTTTTTTATGGGAAGGTTGAATTTTCTGGAAAAATTTTGTTTAATCACGGAAAATTCTATATATGTTTGGGGAAAGTCCAATTCTTTTTGCTCTACAAAATATGGGCTTACTAGTTGGAGATGGGTTTAGGATAGAATCGGAAAAGGATGAGATTTTGCCGTCTTATTTTCGGTTCACTGCGTTTGGATGCGGAGAAAACTAAGTCAAATGAAAGGGAAAATTTATAGTGAATGTTTCTTATTTTGGTCTCTGAAAATTGATAAACGCAAAAAAAAATAAAAAATAAAAAATAAAAATAAAAAATTGATTGGACCCAAAAGAGTTTGCTCTCAATATGGGAAATTCAAACTCCAAATTTTAAATTGATCTATTATCATTATATTTTCTCTGCAACCAAAAAGGATTGATTTTTTTGTTTTCTTACAAAATTTTCATCTTTGTTTTGGGGGTTATTCTAAATTTGTATGGTTTTTGAATTGCAGAGGGGACACTCCATTCTGTAGTGAAGAGTGCAAACAACAACAGATAGAGATGGATGAAGCCAATGAGAAGAATTGGAAGATCTTTGCTTCCATGAAAGCCTTGAGGATTGATCAGAAGAAACCCAACAAATCCTTCTCTCCAAAGAAGACCCAAAACTATGCTTTCCTTCTCTGTCTCCTTCCTTTCTTTTGTTTTTGTTTTTGTTTTTGTTTCTCTCTCTCTCTCTCTCTTTCCTTTTTTGTTTTTGTTTTTGTTTTGGCTCCAAAACGACGTTTTGGGGTACTGCAGGGAACCATGACAGAGGATCCGGACTCATAGTCAGGATGTCAATGGAGTTGTGTTGTGCTGTATTGTGCAAGTAGACCAAATCAGAGGGTGAAGGAGTTTAAAATAATAATACTGCAAGGAACCATGATAGAGGATCCGGACTCATAGTCGGGATGTCAATGGAGTTGTGTTGTGCTGTATTGTGCAAGTAGACCAAATCAGAGGGTGAAGGAGTTTAAAATAATAATAGTAGCCGGAGTGAACTATCAAAACCATGCTAGACAAGTAACTAGAAACTAGGATTCATTACTGTTTGCTTCCAGAGGTTTATTGTTAGTTACCACCACTGCCTTACAAACAAAAAAATAAAAAATACAGTAGAACAATTAACCCGGTTTTTCCTTTGCTTTGCTCCTTTTGGTGACCTTTTGAACCCACTTGTTGAAAGTGGTTTGGCAACAACTGAAACAGCCGAGTTGTAGCCTTTGCTCTCAGTCCTCCTGATCTCTTATTGTGGTCCATGACTCCATGTATGAATAGATATGTTTTAAATTCATGGCATGCTCTTGTTGTACAAATCTCTCATTGGTTCATTGACTTTATTCAATCATGTCTTCAAGGAAGTCTGTGCTTACCTGGGGTTGTTTCATTCATTGAATTGTTGGTCATTCTCTATCAGGACCCAAGGGTGGTGTTTATTCTACAATTTGTACTATATGTCCAGACCTTTGTAAAAGCTTAAAAAATCATAGAGTTCCATAGAACTCTAGGGTATGGAAACAAGATTTTCTAAAGTCTGAACTGAAGATAAAATGAAGTGCCCCCCTGTGCTAAATACAAAATTTTTGATTGGTAGTATGAGGTCTTACTATTTCAATCTATCACCTGATTGGCCCCGTTGGGTGTAATGTTAAAACAGATTATAGATTATATCTTAACAGATTATAGATTATGATTTTAATAAGAAGTTGTTAATCTGTTTGGTGTAGTTGTTGGATTATAGATTTAAGTTGTTGAGTAATGTTTGTTAAATAAGCTGTGAAGTAACTTTTTTAATTAACTTTTATTTTTTATTATTCACTAATTGTCTACATTTCTTATAAAAAAATAATAATAATAATCTATAGTCCATTTGGGCCTTTTTCTATTTTAAAAAAAAAAATAAAAATAAAAAATCTAAGAGTATAATCGTAAATTAACATGTTTATAGTAGAAGTTGATAATCAGAAATTAGGGGTGAACAGCTTCTCAGAATCAGTTTTTTTGAGTTAAAATTTGTTAGAATAAAAAATTATTTGAAATAAGTTTAACCAAACAATTCAAAATAACTTTTCGAAAGCTAAAAGTTATAAATTGACTTAAAAAAGCCCAAACAAACACCCCCAACAAATGTGATTCTGATTTTTTATTTCACTGTGCATGCCACTTGACCTAGAAATGGATTGAATTTGTGCATTGTCATTTCGCAAAGTTTGTTATTGTTATGGTTGTGATATTCCTCTTCCTGAGTGCATTTAGTCAGTTATATGTTTTATGCCTAAAAATTCACATCTTAGTGCAGGAAAAGCTGCTTGATGAGCCCAGTTCAGCCAATGATGACACAAAGCAAGCTGCAGATTCCTCCATTAATGATGGATCTCCAGAATATCCAAGCAAAAATTTTAACAAACAGATAGCTGTGGTTTCTACCCTTGCAGCAGTGGGACTTTTCTTATCAACACGACTAGATTTAGGTGTTTCTTTGAAGGACCTATCTGCTATGGCATTACCATATGAAGAGGTTTGCTTGTTATTCACTCTATGGCTCAAATTTATGTTATTCTTGGTTACTTGGTATATTGTACTTGTATTTGTGATATGTGCATTGGATGAGCATGATTGAAGGGTTGGATGAAAATTCTAGATATTGTTAACTTATATATTGTGTTTAATAAAATAATAGGGAGTATTTTGGAAAGAAAAGGATTAAAATGTTTGTTATTTTTAGACATAATGGTAGTGGGGTCATGACTTCATTATCTATCATAGGTTAGATTGTAGGCTTGTGTTTGAGCAGAAATTAAATAGTCACTAGTCTTTGTACAATTTTTATGGCTAGGCAGGGCACAACACGACTAGTTTGTAGAATTTTTTGTTACTTCGTTTTTGTAGACTTCTGTATTACAGAACCTTTCTTTTTTCGGTATGCTGCTCCACGAGTAGGGAGTGCCACGCACGAGCGGAGCGAAAACAAAGCAAGGAGAATTCTTCAAATCCTTTGATTGTGTATTGAATATAGATCCATGTCTTTCTTGTTCCACTAGCTAGGACCAAATTATCACATGTACGTGTCGTTATTACAACCTTATTTTTTGATGTCAAAGACACACCAGGAAGAGTATTTTGTTTTTAACTTTTTCATGCACCAATCATCCTTGGTCTTCCTTCCTCTCTGTAAAAACAAATAAATAATAATTTATGCTTTCCAGCTTTGTAACAGGTGATGAGTGAATGTTCTTACCTTGCCTTCATATTGGGAGCGTTTGGTGCGGCTGATAAAATAGATTATAGCTTATAACTTAGCACTCGTTTGGGAAGAAGGGTTGGGTTGGGTTTGGTTTGGGGTTATTTTAGTCACAAAAAGACAAAATAAGTTTTTAGCCCAATAAGACAAAACATCACATCTAATCCATAATCATTACTCTCTCTCTCACAAAAAGTCAAAACCAAAAAGCCCATCCCAAACGAGGCTTCTTAGTCCCAGGCTAAAATAGTCAAAAAGTCAAAAAGCCAAAAAGCCAACTCACTTATAGATTTAATCAGAAGCTGTTAACCTGTTTGGTATAACTGTTAAATTATAGATTTAAGTTGCTGAGTAGTGTTTGTTTAATAAGCTGTAAAATAGTTTTTTGTTGTATAATGTCCTTTTTGCCCTTATTAGATATAAAAATTGTTAACCTATTTCATTTTCTTCATTTTTTTTATTACATGCCAATTAATATAAAAATTGTGATTTATTTTTTTCATTACAATATCAATTAATTAAAAATTGTGATTATTTTTTTTCATTATAATACAAATTAATAATATAAAAATTGTTAATTTTTTAATTTATTATTAATTCATTACAATTAATAAAGATTAATAATATAAAAATTGTTAAGTTTTTTTAATTTATTAATTCATTACAAATACCAAACCCTAGCTACCGCCGACAGCCCTAGCCACCGCCAACCGCTCCCTTCTTCTCATCCCACCACCAGCAGCTCTCTGCAAAACCGGAGTGAACATAGAGAGAGAGCTAGGGTTGATCTCGAAGAGAGAGAGAGAGAGAGAGAGATAGGGTTGATCGCAATCGTGATTGCAACGTTGGAGAGGAGAAGAAGGGTTAGGGTTTTGCATCGTCACGCCGTTGATCGCCACGCTAGGGTTTCACATCGCGATGTGTTTCACAGCATAGCCAGAGAACAACGCCAGAGAGAGAGAGAGAGCTCCGGTTCATAACGCCGAAAATCGCCTCTCTATCACGCCGGAAATTGCCACTCTCTCAGAGAATGAACAGTGATCTTTGTGGTTTATATAATGGCAATTTGGTAATACTTCAAATTAGTGAAGGGCATTTAAGTAATTTCAACACCCCCCTCCGCATAATCCACTTGCGGAAGCGGCTCCCAGCCGCTTCTGATTTTGGACGAATTTATGTAAGAAAAAAATCTATAGAAGCTGAAGCTGTTGGCCTTAAGCTTAACCAAACACTCTGCAGTAGCTTTTTAGAAGCCAAAAGCTATAATCTGTTCAAATTAAGCCAAACCAAGCACCCTCATTGTATCATTGTCTGTGTGATTATTGCTTTGTAACTATTTTTGTGCTGGTTGTTCAGGCTCTCTCCAATGGGAAGCCCACTGTTGTGGAGTTTTATGCAGATTGGTGTGAAGTATGTCGAGAATTAGCTCCAGACGTGTACAAAGTTGAACAGCAGTACAAGTACTTTTCTTGCTATTCTTTTCTCGCCCTATATTCATTGTACTTTGTTTTTATCAGCTTTTTCTAGCTAATAGTTGGCAAGCTTCACATCGCTCTTGAAAAATTGACTCCAATACTACTGTCTAATTCAGGGACCGTGTGAATTTTGTGATGTTGAATGTTGACAACACAAAGTGGGAACAGGAACTTGATGAGTTCGGTGTCGAAGGTATCCCACATTTTGCATTCTTGGACAAAAATGGGAATGAGGAGGGAAATGTTGTGGGCAGGCTTCCAAGACAGTATTTTCTTGAGAACGTGGATGCCATTGCCCGTGGAGAAGCATCCATACCTCATGCCCGTGTTGTGGGACAGTATTCAAGTGCTGAAGCCAGGAAAGCGCACCAAGTTGTTGATCCAAGAAGTCATGGCTAGACATTTCTTTATTTCCAAATGTGAGTATGGTCTAAGGTAAAACGTAACCTTGCGATATTCACCTGTCACAATTTTTTTGATCATTTCCTTTTGTTTAATTTTAAGTTTACTTAATACTGTCAACATTCTTGCAACCTTGTTGAAAAAACTTGTGCATTCCATGGTCAAAAAGAGCCTGGTCCTGATCTTTTAAGCCATTGCATCCAACTAGTGTAGGGATAATAGTGCTTACTATAGAGATAAATTGGGCCCTTGGGGATGTTAGAACTTAAAATTCTCATCTAATTTTTATGAAGAATTCAACTAGTCCAAAGCTACAAATTATGTGTAGACTGTGAAGTAACAAGGGTAAAAGTTAAAACAAGGGACTAGGTTATGCATAGGCTGTGATGTCATAGTCTCATAGCCATGGCTTATTGTGAATTTGATTTTCTACTTTGCTATGTGAGGTTATCTTTAACCCATTTTGGCAATTAGCCCGTCATTCATCAGCCCTACCTAGTTGAACTCTTTGCTAGTCGCCAGAATCCCAATAAGTGAAGATGGGTTTGTTGTTTTTCCAGGAAAGGAAATAGTTTCTAGGAAAGGTGACATATTGCAAGGGCAATTTAGTTTTGATCGTCCACACTAAGTTAGGGTTGCGGCACGACTCGTCTCCTCTTAACATGACCTTGTCTCTTGATTTCAATAGACACGCAAACAAAACAGTTGTATAACATGCATTCATAGAAATCTAACATATAATTAGAATAAAAAATTATTGAATAAAACTCTCAAAGTTATACATGTCCAAATCAAATCAAAACTAACTACAATACATAATCCTAGTTACTTGGCTAGGATTTCATCTCAACCCTAAAGAAAGTGCCTAGCCTCTCATGGAGAATCACTACTAATAAGAGGGTTTTTGAGTTAGCAAGGTGCTGTCGCAAAGTGTATTTGTTGTTGCGAAAACTTTTTGAGATGGCATGGTAACGGCAAAATTAGAGACAACATTAATGTGGTTGCAAAAACTTTTTGAGTTGGCATGCATGTTGTCACCGATTATTAGAGATGGTAAATTAAACTTTTTCAGACAGCAAGTTGCTAATGAAAAACTGGTAAAAACCGTTTAAAATAAAATTAGCAACATTTTTATAGCTATCGCTAGTGCTTGTTGCATTGGTAAGTTGTTGCTTAAAATCAATGTCACTAAAATAAAATTTTATTTGAGTTGTATAAGCTTTTGCCATCTGAAAAATTTTTTGTAAAATTTACACCAAAAAAAATAAAATAAATTATTTACAACTATAATTACACACAATGGACTGTCGGCGAATTTTTTTAGTCTCATTCCTCTTTGAAGACACCATGGATTTGGACGTACTATTTATTTATTTATTTTTTCTTCTCCTCCTTCTCCGGCAACACTATGAATTCTAATGAACTTTTTTTTGTAATTTGTTTTTCTCCCTACCAGAGACATTGAAATCATCTTAACAAAACCCTTCAATTAGTCGGAGATTGAAAATTAAAAATCTAAGAGAGAAAGAATGTAGTAGTAGGTGAATGGATTTTCTATGGAAATCTCATATTTGAAATTAGAGGAAACGACTAAATGAAAAAGGAAAAAAGTTGGCGGAGATAGGGGAGAGAAGGTTTTTGCGGATACAAGAGACAATAATTTAATTATTTAGTACATTTGTCACTCCAACCCATCAAATTGACGTTGTGTACTTGTTATACCAATTATTTTCTCTTGCTATATAATAGTCTAGTCTAGTGTGATTTATTTCTACACCTAGCTTTCCATTTTTTTTTTTTCTTTTGCTAAGGAAAACGAAAACTAGCTTTCTATTCTTGCATGCAATGGCTTTGTACGTCATCCTTCTTATTATTTTTTTATTCTTCTTCAATTCTACTACTGAAACTAACAAGTCCAGTTATTTAATTTTGTCGATAAAAATTCAACAATCTCTCAACTTTTTAATGAAGCAAAATGGTTGAATGAGAGAATATTTTATACCTATAAGGTATTGAGAGGTTTTGCTGCATGGTTGATGGAGGAAGAAATTGAGTATATTACTCATGCTATTGGAGTCCTAGATGTGATACTCGGCATTTGTCATCTTCCTAACAAGCCGCCTCCACGAGTGGTACTACGTACCCTGTGCATTATGCCCAAGGACCAATCCAGGCGATGCGACAAGGATCTACCTTGCCTGCCTTGCTGCTTACAAACTAATGCGCTTGCAAGGTGCTTGGTGTAAAATTTGCATCTCCAATGAGTCGGTACATGACAAGTAGTTATAGAAATTATATGAGTGTCATGACTAGTTTCATCCCGTGGTGACTGGTAATCTCTACCAAAATGGTTCATAACTTTATAAGATTTGAAATTTTCAGACACCACAGTAAAGTATATAGCAACAACTAATTTTTTGCTACACAAGCTTGAATTGAACTCCTCTCCCTTTTCACAGGAACAATTCCAACTAATCCAACTAACCTAAGTCCTACATCATTGAAGTTTTCAACTTCTGGCCATATGCCAAAGTCCACTAAGCAAATAATCACATTTTCAGTAAAGTTAGATTTTGACCCTAAGCCAAAATTTATTTTGAGGCCCAAAAATTTTGGTAATCAAGTAATATGAAGACAATGGATTGTCGGTAATTTTTTTTCCAGACAACAAGTTGCCACCGAAATAATAGTAAAAGCTATTTTAAAAAAATTTAGCAACATTTTTATTGCCATCGCTAGTGCCTTTTGCGTTGGTAAATTGTTATCACTTAAAATTAATCTCACTAAAACAATTTTATTTGAGTCGTATATGCTTTTGCCATTGGGAAAAAAGTTTTTTAAAAAAAATTATTTACAACTATAATTGCACACAATAAATTGTTGGCGAATTTTTTAGTCCCGTTCCTCTCCAGAGACACCATGGATTCTAACGAACTACTTTTTTTTCTTCTCCTCCTTCTCTGGCAACACCATGAATTCAGAAAAACTTTTTTTATAATCTTTTTTTTCCCTCCCTATATGAGACGTTGAAACCAAATTAACAAAACCCTTCAATTAGCAGAAGATTGAAAATTAAAAATTTAAGAGAGGGAAAGAACGTAGTAGGTGAGTGGGTTTTCTATGAAAATCTCATATTTGAAATTAGAGAAAAACAATATATGAAAAAAAAAAAAAAAAACTGATGGAGATAAGAGAGCAAAGGTTATTGCTGATGCAAGAGACAAGAATTTAATTATTTAATACATTTGTTCCTCCAACTCATCAAGTTGATGTGGTGTACCAATTATTTTCTCCTGCTATATAATAGTCTAGCATGTTTCATTTTTTTCCTTTTGCAAAGCGAAACGAAAACTAACTGCTTACTCTTGCATGCAATTGCTTCGTGCGTGTCATCCTTCCTATTATTTTCGTATTGTTCTTAAATTATGCTACTGGAACTAACATGTCCAGTTATTCAATTTTTGTCAACAAAAATTCAACAATCTCTCTAACTTTCTAACGAAGCAAAAAGGTTGAATAAGAGAATATTTTATACCTACAAGGTATTGAGAGGTTTCACTGCACGGTTGACGGAGGAAGAAATTGATTATATTACTCGCACTACTGGAGTCCTATATGTGATGAAAGACGAAGCAATTATGTGCCCTCATACGACTCGATCACCAGAATTTTTGAGTCTCAAAATAAATTTTGGCATAAGTTCAAAGTCCATCTTTGCTGAAAATGTGGTCATTGGTTTAGTGGACTTTGGCATATGGTTAGAAGTCAATGATGTAGGACTTGGGTTAGTACCTGTTAGAGCATCTCCAAGGGGATAGTTAAACAAGGCTTGTTAGGTATTTTAACCAATGTAAGTCTAATTTTGAGCTCCAATGGGTTAGCTATTGGGCTAGCTACTTTACCATCCTATTTTTTTTATGGCTACAATTGAAGAGCCCCAGAGGCTCTCCAAACAATTATGTATGTATATATTTTAGATTTTTTGTATATTTATGTCTTGGATTTGGAATTTTATATATTTTATATATATGTGTGTGTATGTAGCAATTTTATATGTTCTTTCAATTCTGTTTAATGAATTACGGAATAACTTATTTTGTATTTTGTATTTTTTTTTCTCCTCATTCTACATGTTTTGTATGTTTGTATGGGAAAATTTATTATTATTGCAAATTTATATTAGTAAAATATCAACAATTAGTATTTTTTTATTTTAAAAATTAATTTAGTTTAAATGATTAGCTAAAATAAAGAGCGTGGTTGGATAACACAATAGCTAAAGTAATTAGGTAAAATAAAGAGTGTACTTTTTTTGTACTTTAGCTAGTGAAAAGTAGAGTGTCGTTGGAGTTGCTCTTAGTTGAAAGTGCTCTCTTGAAAATGGAGAGGAGTTCAACTCAAGCTTGTACAACAGAAAATTGGTTGGTGCTAGATACTTCACCGTGGTTCTGAAAATCTCAAATCTGATAAGGTCATTAACCATTTTGGAAGAGATTACCAGTCACCACAAGATGGAACTGGTCATGGCACTCATATGGCTTCTATAGCTGCTGGTGCCCTTTTCGAACATGCCAATCTTTTCGGATTTGTAAAGAGCACTACCAAGGAAATTGCATCTATCGCACGGATAGCCATGTATAAGGCAGGTGTGTTAGATTAATGCTCTAAAGAGAGTAGATGGCCAAATGGGAAGACGTGATCTGGCACATCGAGAGGAGATAAGAGAAGGGGTAGAAGAGAAGAGAGACAGAAGGATCGAAATTTTTTTTTTCCTCTTAACATGATTTTTCGCCAGATTACCCAAAACCCGGTACCAATTTCCTGAACCCAGGTCCTTTGAAATCGATATCACGAGACCCCCTTCCCTCTCATTCAGCGAAACCCTCGCGTCGCCCTGCCTTCACTGCTGGAGGGAGAGATTTTTTTGGTGTGTGCGGTGTTTGCGGCGAGGGTATCATGTGAATGTTTGCTAACAAGACATCTTCATGTCAGGTTTGTCTCTTTTTTCTCTCTCTCTCCGCTCCCCTCCTTTTGGAATTTGAGAACCTGTTTTTAATGTTTTTCTCCTCTGTTTTTTTTATGGGAAAGGTTGAATTTTCTGGAAAAATTTTGGTTTGTAATCACGGAAAATTCTTCATTTAGTGTTGGGGGAAAAGGTCGCAATTCTTTTGGCTCTAATCGAAAATATGGCAATGTGGAGTGGTTTTAACGGATAGAATCGGAAGAAAGGATGAGATTGTTTGACCGGCCGTCTTATTTTCAGGTTCACTGCGTTTGGAATCGGAGAGAAACTAAGTCAAATGAAAGGGAAATTAAAGTGAAATTTTCTTATTTTAGGTCCTCGAAAATGTAAACGCAAAAAGGAGATAAAAAAAAAAAATAAAAAAAATCTGAATTGGACCCAAAACGAAGTTTGCTCTCATTAGGGAAAATTTCACAACTCCCAATTATTAAATGATGCTATTATCATTATATTCTCCTCTGCGACAACCAAAAAAGGATTCGATTTTTTTGTTTCTTATCAAAATTTCACATCTTTGTGGTGTTGGGGGTATTCTAATTTGTATGGTTTTTGAATGCAGAGGGACACTTCCATTCTGTAGTTTGAAGTATGTCAAACTAACAACAGATAGAGAATTGATAAGCCTAATTGAGAAGATATTGGGAAGAACTGCTTCCATGAAATTATGGATGTCAGAAGAATACCAAAAATTACTCTCTTTTTCTCACAACAATGACTCTCATAATTTACTATTTTCCTTCTCTGTCTCCTCCCTTCTTTGTTATTTCTTTTTTGTTTTTGGTTTTCTCTCTCTTCTCTCTCTTTCTCTTTCTTTGTTTTTGTTTTGTTTTGGGCTCCAGAAACGACGTTTTTGGGGTACTGCAGGGAACGACAGAGGACCGGAACCTCATAGTGCAGGATGTTCAATGGAGTTGTTGTTGTGCTGTATTGTGCTAAGTGACAAAATCAGGAGGTGAGGAGTTTAAAAAATATATATAACTGCAAGCAACCATCGAAGAAGACCGGACTCATAGTCGGGATTCAATTGAGTTGTGTTGTGCTGTATTGTGCACAGTAGACCAAATCAGAGGGTGAAAGAGTTTAAAATAATAATAAGTAGCCGGAGTGAACTATCAAAACCATGCTAGACAAGCTAGACTAGAAACTAGGATTCATTACTGTTTCTTCCAGAGGTTATTTAGTTACCACACTGGCTTACAACAAAAAAATAAAATACAGTAGACACAATTAACCCGGTTTTCCTTTGCTTTGCTCCTTTTGTGACCTTTTTGAAACCCACTTTGTTGAAAGTGTGTTTGGCAACAACTGAAATGCAGCCGAGTTGTAGCCTTTGCTCTCAGTCCTCCTGATCTCTTATTGTGGTCCATGACTCCATGTATGAAGTAGATAGTGTTTTAAATTCATGGCATGCTCTTGTTGTACAAATCTCTCATGGGTTCATCTGACTTTATTCAATCATGTCTTCAAGGAAGTCTTGTGCTTACCTGGGTTGTTTCATTCATTGAATTGTGGTCATTCTCTATCCAGGACCCAAGGGTGGTGTTTATTCTACAATTTGTACTATAGTCCAGACCTTGTAAAGCTTAAAAAATCATAGAGTTCCATAGAACTCTAGGGTATGGAAACAAGATTTTCTAAAGTCTGAACTGAAAGTAAAATTGAAGTGCCCCCCCTGTGCTAAATACAAAATTTTTGATGGTAGTAATGAGGTCTACTATTTCAATCTATCACCTGATTGGCCCCGTTTGGGTGTAATTTAAAACAGATATAGATATATCTTAACAGATTACATAGATTATGATTTAATACGAAGTTTGTTAATCTGTTGTGGGTGGTAGTTGTTTGGATTATAGATTTAAGTTGTTGAGTAATGTTGTTAAAATAAGCTGTGAAGTAACTTTTTTATTAACTTTTTATTTTATTATTCACTAATTGTCTACATTTCTTATAAAATAATAATAATAAATCTATAGTCCATGTTGGGCCTTTTTCTATTTTAAAAAAAAAAATAAAAATAAAAAATCTAAGAGTATAAATCGTAAATTAACATGTTTATAGTAGAAGTTGAATATCAGAAATTAGGGGTAACAGCTTCTCAGAATCAGTTTTTTTGAGTTAAAATTGTTAGAATAAAAATTATTTGAAATAGTTAACCAAAACAATTCAAATAACTTTTCGAAAGCTAAAAGTTATAAATTGACTAAAAAAGCCCAAACAAACACCCCCAACAATATGTGATTCTGATTTTTTTATTTCACTGTGCATGCCACTTGACTAGAAATGGATTGAATTTGTGCATTGTCATTTCGCAAAGTTTGTTATTGTTATGGTTGTGATATTCCTCTCCTGAGTGCATTTAGTCAGTTATATGTTTATGCCTAAAAATTCACATCTTAGTGCAGGAAAGCTGCTTATGAGCCCAGTTCAGCCAATGATGACACAAAGCAAGCTGCAGATTTCCTCCATTAATGATGGATTCTCCAGAATATCCAAGCAAAAAATTTTAACAAACAGATAGCTGTGGTTTTTACCCTTGCAGCAGTGGGACTTTTCTTATCAACACGACTAGATTTAGGTGTTTCTTTGAAGGACCTATCTGCTATGGCATTACATATATGAAGAGGTTGCTTGTTATTCACTCTATGGCTTCAAATTATGTTATTCTTGTTTACTTGGTATATTGTACTTGTATTTGTGAATATGTGCATTGGATGAGGATGATTGAGGGTTGGATTGAAAATTCTAGATATTGTTAACTTATAATTGTGTTTTAATAAATAATAGGGAGTATTTTGGAAAGAAAAGGATTAAAATGTTTGTTATTTTTAGACATAATGGTAGTGGGGTCATGACTTCATTATCTATCATAGGTTAGATTGTAGGCTTGGTGTTTGAGCAGAAATTAAATAGTCCACTAGTCTTTAGTACATTTTTTAATGGCTAGGCAGGGCACAACACGACTAGTTTGTAGAATTTTTTTGTTACTTCGTTTTGTAGACTTCTGTATTACAGAACCTTTCTTTTTTCGGTATGCTGCTCCACGAGTAGGGAGTGCCACGCACGAGCGGAGCGAAAACAAAGCAAGGAGAATTCTTCAAATCCTTTGATTGTGTATTGAATATAGATCCATGTCTTTCCTTGTTCCACTAGCTAGGACCAAATTAATCACATGTACGTTCGTTTTACAACCTTTTTTTGATGTCAAAGACACCCGCAGGAAAGTAGTTTTGTTTTAACTTTTTCATGCACCAATCATCCTTGGTCTTCCTTCCTCTCTGTAAAAGAACAAATAAATAATAATTTAATGCTTTCCAGCTTGTACAGGTGATGAGTAATGTTCTTACCTTGCCTTCATATTGGGCGTTGGTGCGGCTGATAAAATAGATCTATACTTATAACTTAGCACTCGTTTGGGAAGAAGGGTTGGGTTGGGTTTGGTTGGGTTATTTTAGTCAACAAAAAGACAAAATAATTTTTTTTAGCCCAATAAGACAAAACATCAATTCTAATCCAAGTAACTCATTAACTCTCTCTCTCACAAAAAGTCAAAACCAAAAAGCCCATCCCAAACGAGGCTTCTTAGTCCAGGCTAAAATAGTCAAAAAGTCAAAAAGCCAAAAAGCTACAACTCACTATAGATTTAATCAGAAGCTGTTAACCTGTTTGGTATAACTGTTAAATTATAGATTAAGTTGCTGAGTAGTGTTTTGTTTTAAATAAGCTCGTAAAATAGTTTTTTGTTGTATAATGTCCTTTTTGCCCTTATTAGATATATAAAACTTGTTAACCTATTTCATTTCCTTCATTTTTTTTATTAACATCCAATAATAAAAATTGTGATTTATTTTTTCCATTACAATATCAAATTAATTAAAATTGTGATTATTTTTTTTCATTATAATACAAATTAATAATATAAAAATTGTTAATTTAATTTATTATTAATCATTACAATTAATAGATTAATAATATAAAAATTGTTAAGTTTTTTAATTTATTAATTCATTACAAATAACCAAACCCTAGCTACCGCCGACAGCCTAGCCACGCCAACCGCTCCCTTCGTTCTCATCCCACCACCAGCCAGCTCTCTGCAAAACGCGAAGTGAACATAGAGAGAGAGCTAGGGTTGATCTGCGAAGAGAGAGAGAGAGAGAGAGAGAGAAGGGTTGATCGCAATCGTGATTGCAACGTTGGAGAGGAAAGAAGGGTTAGGGTTTTGCATCGCTCAGTCCTTGCACGCCTAGGATGCAGTAGGTTTCACATCGGCGATTGTGTTCTACGCATACCAGAGAACAACGCCAGGAGAGAGAGAGAGCTCCGGTTCATAACGCCGAAATCGCCTCTCTATCACGCGGAAATTGCCACTCTCTCAAGAGAATGAACAGTGATCTTTGTGGTTTATATAATGGCAATTTGGTAATACTTCAAATTAGTGAAGGGCATTTAAGTAATTTCAACACCCCCTCCGCATAATCCACTTGCGGAAGCGGCTCCAGCCGCTTCTGATTTTGGACGAATTATGTAAGAAAAAAATCTATAGAAGCTTGAAGCTGTGCTTAAGCTTAACCAAACACTCTGCAGTAGCTTTTTAGAAGCCAAAAGCTATAATCTGTTCAAATTAAGCCAAACCAAAGCACCCTCATTGATCATTGTCTGTGTGATTATTGCTTTGTAACTATTTTTGTGTGGTTGTTCAGGCTCTCTCCAATGGCGGAAGCCACTGTTGTGGAGTTTTATGCAGATTGGTGTGAAGTAGTCGAGAATTAGCTCCAGACGTGTACAAAGTTGAACAGCAGTACAAGTACTTTTCTTGCTATTCTTTCTCGCCCTATATTCATTGTACTTTGTTTTTTATCAGCTTTTCTAGCTAATAGTTGGCAAGCTTCACATCGCTCTTGAAAAATTGACTCCAATACTACTGTCTAAATTCAGGGACCGTGTGAATTTGTGATGTTGAATGTTGACAACACAAAGTGGGAACAGGAACTTGATGAGTTCGGTGTCGAAGGTATCCACATTTTGCATTCTTGGACAAAAAATGGGAATGAGGAGGGAAATGTTGTGGGCAGGCTTCCAAGACAGTATTTTCTGAGAACGTGGATGCCATTGCCCGTGGAGAAGCATCCATACTCATGCCCGTGTTGTTGGGACAGTATTCAAGCCTGAAGCCAGGAAAGCGCACCAAGTTGTTGATCCAAGAAGTCATGGCTAGACATTTCTTTATTTCCAAAGTGAGTATGGTCTAAGGTAAAACGTAACCTTGCGATATTCACCTGTCACAATTTTTTTGATCATTTCCTTTTGTTTAATTTTAAGTTTACTTAATACTGTCAACATTCTTGCAACCTTGTTGAAAAAACTTGTGCATTCCATGGTCAAAAAGAGCCTGGTCTGATCTTTTAAGCCATTGCATCCAACTAGTGTAGGGATAATAGTGCTTACTATAGAGATAAATTGGGCCCTTGGGGATGTTAGAACTTAAAATTCTCATCTAATTTTTATGAAGAATTCAACTAGTCCAAGCTACAAATTATGTGTAGACTGTGAAGTAACAAGGGTAAAAGTTAAAACAAGGGACTAGTTATGCATAGGCTGTGATGTCATAGTCTCATAGCCATGGCTTATTGTGAATTGTGATTTTCTACTTTGCTATGTGAGGTTATCTTTAACCATTTTGGCAATTAGCCCGTCATTCATCAGCCCTACCTAGTTGAACCTTTGCTAGTCGCCAGAATCCCAATAAGTGAAGATGGGTTTGTTGTTTTTCCAGGAAAGGAAATAGTTTCTAGGAAGGTGACATATTGCAAGGGCAATTTAGTTTTGATCGTCCACACTAAGTTAGGGTTGCGGCACGACTCGTCTCCTCTTAACATGACCTTGTCTCTTGATTTCAATAGACACGCAAACAAAACAGTTGTATAACATGCATTCATAGAAATCTAACAATATAATTAGAATAAAAATTATTGAATAAAACTCTCAAATTATACATGTCCAAATCAAAATCAAACTAACTACAATACATAATCCTAGTTACTTGGCTAGGATTTCATCTCAACCCTAAGAAAGGCCTAGCCTCTCATGGAGAATCACTACTAATAAGAGGGTTTTTGAGTTAGCAAGGTGCTGTCGCAAAGTGTTATTTGTTGTTCGAAAACTTTTTGAGATGGCATGGTAACGGCAAAATTAGAGACACACATTAATGTGGTTGCAAAAACTTTTTGAGTTGGCATGCATGTTGTCACCGATTATTAGAGATGGTAAAATTAAACTTTTTCAGACAGCAAGTTGCTAATGAAAAACTGGTAAAAACCCGTTTAAAATAAATTAGCAACATTTTAATAGCTATCGCTAGTGCTTGTTGCATTGGTAAGTTGTTGCTTAAAATCAATGTCACTAAAATAAAATTTTATTTGAGTTGTATAAGCTTTTGCCATCTGAAAAATTTTTTGTAAAATTTACACCAAAAAAAAAAAAATAAATTATTTACAACTATAATTACAACACATGGACTGCGGCGAATTTTTTAGTCTCATTCCTCTTTGAAGACACCATGGATTTGGACGTACTATTTATTTATTTTATTTTTCTTCTTCCTTCCCGGCAACACTATGAATTCTAACGAACTTTTTTTTGTAATTTGTTTTTCTCCCTACCAGAGACATTGAAAATCATCTTAACAAAACCTTCAATTAGTCGGAGATTGAAAATTAAAAATCTAAGAGAGAAAGAATGTAGTAGTAGGTGAATGGATTTTCTATGGAAATCTCATATTTGAAATTAGAGGAAACGACTAAATGAAAAAGGAAAAAGTTGGCGGAGATAGGGGAGAGAAGGTTTTTGCGGATACAAGAGACAATAATTTAATTATTTAGTACATTTGTCACTCCAACCCATCAATTGACGTTGTGTACTTGTTATAGACCAATTATTCTCTGCTAATATAATAGTCTATTCTAGTGTGATTTATTTCTACACCTAGCTTTCCATTTTTTTTTTTCTTTTGCTAAGGAAAACGAAAACTAGCTTTTCTATTCTTGCATGCAATGGCTTTGTACGTCATCCTTCTTATTATTTTTTTATTCTTCTTCAATTTCTACTACTGAACTAACAAGTCCAGTTATTTAATTTTGTCGATAAAAATTCAACAATCTCTCAACTTTTTAATGAAGCAAAATGGTTGAATGAGAGAATATTTTATACCTATAAGGTATTTGAGAGGTTTTGCTGCATGGTTGATGGAGGAAGAAATTGAGTATATTACTCATGCTATTGGAGTCCTAGATGTGATACTCGGCATTTGTCATCTTCCTAACAAGCCGCTCCACGAGTGGTACTACGTACCCTGTGCATTATGCCCAAGGACCAATCCAGGCGATGCGACAAGGATCTACCTTGCCTGCCTTGCTGCTTACAAACTAATGCGCTTGCAAGGTGCTTGGTGTAAAATTTGCATCTCCAATGAGTCGGTACATGACAAGTAGTTATAGAAATTATATGAGTGTCATGACTAGTTTCATCCCGTGGTGACTGGTAATCTCTACCAAAATGGTTCATAACTTTATAAGATTTGAAATTTTCAGACACCACAGTAAAGTATATAGCAACAACTAATTTTTTGCTACAAAAGCTTGAATTGAACTCCTCTCCCTTTTCACAGGAACAATTCAAACTAATCCAACTAACCTAAGTCCTACATCATTGAAGTTTTCAACTTCTGGCCATATGCCAAAGTCCACTAAGCAAATAATCACATTTTCAGTAAAGTTAGATTGACCCTAAGCCAAAATTTATTTTGAGGCCCAAAATTTTGGTAATCAAGTAATATGAGACAAGGATTGTCGTAATTTTTTTTCCAGACAACAAGTTGCCACCGAAATAATAGTAAAAGCTATTTTAAAAAAATTTAGCAACATTTTTATTGCCATCGCTAGTGCTTTTGCGTTGGTAAATTGTTATCACTTAAAATTAATCTCACTAAAACAATTTTATTTGAGTCGTATATGCTTTTGCCATTGGGAAAAAAGTTTTTAAAAAAATTATTTACAACTATAATTGCACACAATAAATTGTTGGCGAATTTTTAGTCCGTTCCTCTCCAGAGACACCATGGATTCTAACGAACTACTTTTTTTTCTTCTCTCTTCTCTGGCAACACATGAATTCAGAAAAACTTTTTTATAATCTTTTTTTTCCCTCCCTATATGAGACGTTGAAACCAAATTAACAAACCTTCAATTAGCAGAAGATTGAAAATTAAAAATTTAAGAGAGGGAAAGAACGTAGTAGGTGAGTGGGTTTTCTATGAAAATCTCATATTTGAAATTAGAGAAAAACAATATATGAAAAAAAAAAAAAAAACTGATGGAGATAAGAGAGCAAAGGTTTTGCTGATGCAAGAGACAAGAATTTAATTATTTAATACATTTGTTCCTCCAACTCATCAAGTTGATGTGGTGTACCAATTATTTTCCCTCCTGCTATATAATAGTCTAGCATGTTTCATTTTTTTCCTTTTGCAAAGCGAACGAAAACTAACTGCTTACTCTTGCATGCAATTGCTTCGTGCGTGTATCCTTCTATTATTTTCGTATTGTTCTTAAATTATGCTACTGGAACTAACATGTCCAGTTATTCAATTTTTGTCACCAAAAAATTCAACAATCTCTCTAACTTTCTAACGAAGCAAAAAGGTTGAATAAAGGAATATTTTATACCTACAAGGTATTGAGAGGTTCACTGCACGGTTGACGGAGGAAGAAATTGATTATATTACTCGCACTACTGGAGTCCTATATGTGATGAAACGAAGCAATTATGTGCCCTCATACGACTCGATCACCAGAATTTTTGAGTCTCAAAATAAATTTTGGCATAAGTTCAAAGTCCATCTTTGCTGAAAATGTGGTCATTGGTTTAGTGGACTTTGGCATATGGTTAGAAGTCAATGATGTAGGACTTGGGTTAGTACCTGTTAGAGCATCTCCAAGGGGATAGTTAAACAAGCTTGTTAGGTATTTTAACCAATGTAAGTCTAATTTTGAGCTCCAATGGGTTAGCTATTGGGCTAGCTACTTTACCATCCTATTTTTTTATGGCTACAATTGAAGAGCCCAGAGGCTCTCCAAACAATTATGTATGTAATATTTTAGATTTTTTGTATATTTATGTCTTGGATTTGGAATTTTATATATTTTATATATATGTGTGTGTATGTAGCAATTTTATATGTTCTTTCAATTCTGTTTAATGAATTACGGAATAACTTATTTTGTATTTTGTATTTTTTTTTCTCCCTCATTCTACATGTTTTGTATGTTGTATGGGAAAATTTATTATTATTGCAAATTTATATTAGTAAAATATCAACAATTAGTATTTTTTATTTTAAAAATTAATTTAGTTTAATGATTAGCTAAAATAAAGAGCGTGGTTTGGATAACAAATAGCTAAAGTAATTAGGTAAAATAAAGAGTGTACTTTTTTGTACTTTAGCTAGTGAAAAGTAGAGTGTCGTTGGAGTTGCTCTTAGTTGAAAGTGCTCTCTTGAAAATGGAGAGGAGTTCAACTCAAGCTTGTACAACAGAATTTGGTTGGTGCTAGATACTTCACCGTGGTTCTGAAACTCAAATCTGATAAGGTCATTAACCATTTTGGAAGAGATTACCAGTCACCACAAGATGGAACTGGTCATGGCACTCATAGGCTTCTATAGCTGCTGGTGCCCTTTTCGAACATGCCAATCTTTTCGGATTTGTAAAGAGCACTACCAAGGAAATTGCATCTATCGCACGGATAGCCATGTATAAGGCAGGTGTGTTAGATTAATGCTCTAAATCTAATATATTGGTTGCTATGGAAAGTGCCATAAAAGATAAAATTCAATTATCACTCTGAATAGGAGAAATTTGAAACTCCATATTACACAAACGACATTGCTAGAAGTGGGTTTGCTGCAATGATGAAAGGGATATTTGTAATTTGCACTGCTGGCAATGATGATCCATTGTGCCTATTTGGCAGAGCTTAATTACAGCTTATTTTAGCTTTCAGCTTAATTTAAGCTATTTTTGATGTGTTTAGTTTAGCTTATAGCTTATAGCTTATAGCTTTTTGGAATCAAGAAATCAGCTTATTCTTTGAGTGGAGCAGGAGATGCTTTAAGAATAAGCTGGAAATCAGCTTAAGCTGAAAGTTATAAGCTATAAGCTGTTGAGGCATAGGCTATATACTCTTTCCACAGCTCTACAAACAGAGCCATTATCTAAGTCAGTAGGTGAAACAGCCTATGTTAACTATTGGAGTGGCAGGATTCTATTGATCGTTTTTCTCCATGATGTGAAAGTATTGTGTCTCATAAATGGACTAGTTTACACTAGTTTTTTCCTTGTAAGCTCGAATGTTATGAGGACAAATACTTTTCCACATTCATCTGTCGAGAAAAAATGATCAATAGATCCTGCACTCAAAATAGTTGACCATGAGGCCGTATTCACCAACCGACTTAGATAATGGCTCTGTTTGGTAGAGCTGTGGAAAAGTACTTATAGCTTATGCTTCAACAGCTTTATTAGCTTATAACTTGTCAGCTTAAGCTGATTTCCAAGCTTATTCTTAAAGCATCTCCTGCTCCACTCAAAGAATAAGCGTGATTTCTGACTTCCCAAAAAGCTATAGCTATAAGCTATAGAGCTAAAACTAAACACATCAAAATAGCTTAAATTAAGCTGAAAGCTAAAATAGGTAGCTGTAATTAAGACTCTGCCAAATAGGCCAATGGATCATCATTGCCAGAAGTGCAATTACAAATATCCTTTCATCATTGCAGCAAACCCACTTCTTAAGTCAATGTCGTTTGTGTAATATGGAGTTTCATTTCTCCTATTCAGAGTGATAATAATGAATTTTATCTTTTATGGCTTTCCATAGCAACAATATATTAGATTT
>NW_021028662.1:0-15848 GCF_004153795.1 Camellia sinensis
TTCTGCATTACTAGAAGCTTATGCAAATAGTAGTTTTATGATGAAACGCTTTTTCCTTCCCGTCAAAGAGTCATAGACTATTTATTTTAGTGCTTTCATAATTCACCATAAGTTTGTTGCTAAACCACTCTTTTATTTTATTTATTATTATTATTATTTTTTTCCCTGTGGCGTTTTTAGATTTTAGTAAAAATTGTTCAAGGTGTAAATGTCATCTATGCCAACTAAATGTTATTTAGGTTTCATGTGGTTTAAGTTTCGGTAGATGCTTGTCAAATATTTGTTTGTCACTGTATTTATCAAAAAAAAAAAAAAAAAAAAATTCTGTCATTGTTGTTATCGTTTTCATTTACAGGTTTGATACATTCATTTATCTGCTCTGCCCCAACTACTACTATCCTTGGGAAACCAAAAGAGCTTCCGAAGGATGGTATCAACTCTTTCAATCATTTTTTGTTGCGTCCGGTGAAGTAAATGTTGCATTTGATTTAAAGAAATGTTGCATCTTGTTGAAGACCGAAAGAAGGTTTGATGAATCTAGATATGAAGTGGCTTGATGATTCTGTATTGTTGTTGTTTCCTTGGTTTTGGTCGTGCTGCTTCTTTTAGCAAACTCTATTTGCTTTTGTGCACGTGTCACATATAAAATCTCAATCGTAAATTGACTGGTTTTATGCTGATGCTACTGTTGTTGCTGCTTTGGCTTTCTAGCCTTTCTGTGCAGCTATTGCTATCTTCTCATGGTCTGTATGTTGTATCTATTGTACATGTGTTCATGTCAGATGTAAATGAGGCCTAGATTGACTAAATGGTATTATCCTCATCTTTTGCTTACTTAGATGATTCTCATCCTTGTTTGTATTGTCCGTGTATGCTCCTTGTACTATGTATTTACTTTTGATCTTTGGTATGTATTGACTTACCCAAAAAAAATGATGTTTTGTTCATCAAATAATTTGAGTGTTGAAATTTGATTCATATTGTTTGGCTTCAGTTGCAGTCAGCATATTTTCACATTTTGCAGCAGTAGAGAGTGAGTAAGTGACTGCAGACTGAAGATTGAAGTATCTAAGAATTACAAGTTCTGCCGAGGGGATGTCCACCTAGAGAATTGTTTTCTAAAAGAGAAGGGTGAAAAGATTTCACCTTCTAAACTCAAATCATATGAACCATGTTACTCTATAAATTAGTAATTATGTGCCTGAAATGGCAAAGGAAACTAGAGAATACTTCGTAATCTTTCAACAACCTCCTCAGCCCTGCCAACTATGAGTTTGAGTCTTTCTGTCAAAACAAATCGAGGCAATAAACTGTCACGACCCCAAACCGCCCCTAGTAGTTTGGTGCCGTGATGGCCAGTAATCCGAGATTACCGAAGGCCAACTGTCAAAAGTTTAACACAATCAGAGTATAGTATATGGGGCTCACAGATGCGGAAGCGATAAATCAAAATACAAGTGGTCTATAAAAGCTGTGCATAGATCAAATGTAATGACATACATGACATAGTTTCTCATTCGGTTGATAATAAATGAAATACATATTAGAATCTTGATCAAAAGGCTTCTAGAGCCGACATGTGCAAATACAATGATTACAAGCCAAAGAAGCATAATCTTCAAGATTCGCCGACGTAAATACAAATTTTCCGACATAGAACAAGTCAAGCCGACATGACAAGAATCCAAAACAAGCTTTGCAAAATACATCTAGGCGTCGCCGCCGTCCTGCTCATCACCTACATATATATAGAGAGGGTGAGCTTGGATACTCAGTGAATGGTACTAGTAATAAAGGTTTTGCATGAATATAGCCGAAGTCTTTTCCAAACAAAACATGCCAAGATCATACGAATATTAGCCGAGATCCTTTCAGAGCAAAACACATCAAAACTTTATCAAAGCAAGAGATGAACCGTATTCATCTATCAAGTCTTACAAGTCTCAAGGGATGCTTACTGACATCGGCAAAACACAAATCAAGCTTTCCGAACAAGCAAATCCACGCAGTAAACCGTCAGTGGCAAAACAAGGACTGCATGATCCGTAATCGATTAGTCGAAGGTACTGCGAAAGTTTATAGTCCTCCAGCACAAGGGGCTTGTGTTACTTAAGCCCGTAGCTCCTTTTAACACGATGGTCTTGTGTTACTTAGGCCCATAGCCCGCTTTAACACGATAGTCTTGTGTTACTTAGGCCCGTAGCCCGCTTTAACACGATAGTCTTTCCAAGAAAGGACCGTATCCTTTTATACTTAGTGCGGCGAAAGTTTAGAGTCCTCCAGCACGAGGGACTTTTCAAGAATGACATCAAAACAAGGCTTATACTTGATACATCAAAACAGAGTTATTCATTCATGCTTAACAAATACTTTCGTCAAAACAAAGCAAAGCAAGATTTATCAAAACAGTATAACATAGCTTTATTAAAAATACCACTCACATAGATCTCCTCGGGTGTAGGCTCAAAGCAAAGATCAAGGACCTACAATCACATGGCAATCACATTCTCAAAACAAGCTTTATATGCATGCAAATGATCCCGGCATTCTCACCAGATCCAAGTCAATAACAAAGCAAAACATGCTGGGAGTTTAAATACTGCTTCCGTCTCATGAAAACACACTGGGTACCAACCAGGTCTTTGCCGAGGTCCTACACCTCCTTGCCGAGGTGTGGTCCCGATGGCCTTATTCAAAAGCAAAGTCGAGAAAACCTGGGTTTCCCTTTGAAGAACATGAAGAACATGATCATGAGGAAGATGAATGCAAGATCATAACTTGTTACAAAAATCTGAGATTTCATGCCATGAGTTCAAAACATGGACCTGGGTACCCATACAAGAAGGTCATGCAAGAACAAACACAAAACATGGTTCTTGTTCCAAACTTTCGGATCAAAACGAGACTTTTCTTCAAGAACACATGAATACTATCTTTCTCTTTCGAAGCCAACTTCAAATCGATGCATGGCATGCAAAACACATTCGATCATGCAATGCAGCTAGATGATCAATAACAACAACCAAAGTAGATTAAGATTCTTACCCCAAAGCTCGAATCTAACGGCTCAACTCCAAAGGTCAACTCGAAAATCTACTCTCTCACTCTAAAACTCCTTCTCCCCCTTCTAGAGCTTCTCTCTCTCTCTTCAAGAACAAAATTTGCAACAAAATTATAGCGATCCCGGATTTATCCTTGTTATACCGTGACCCGGACATGTGTCCGTGGATGTTGGTAGGTTGTTTATTACTTTTGTTTACATCCTTTTTTACCTTCGTAAAAATTGAGTTATAGGATGTGTTGGGCAGGTTTGTTACAGGTTGGTTGAGTTAGAACCAAAACAAGTTGCCCAGATTTTTGGCCTGTTACGCTCGCAGCCGGCGGATTTTGGGCGCTCGAGCGGGGGAATACAACCCGTCCCAGTATTTTCCCTGTTGCAGTGTTGGACGCCGAGCGTGGGATTGACCGACTTTCGAGCGGGAGTGTTGTGTGTGACGCTCCGAGCGGAGGAGTTTTGGCGCTCGAGCGGAACCGGTTCGTAAAAGTTCTGGGAGTTGAGTATCGGAGCTCGAGCTGGAGTTGGATCGCTCGAGCGGAGTCTGTGAGTGACGCTCGAGCGGGGGTTTGACGCTCGAGCGGAGCAGACTTCTATATAAATCCGAGATCGGACTTTTGGATCACTTTTTCAAGATTCTTTCTCTCTCCTACTTTTCCAAAAAGCCATTTTCAGAAGCTTCTCACTCTTAACACCGGCCCTTCTCTTTAGATTGATCGTAGTTAAGACGTTTACTCACCTTGTCTTTACAAAATTGGTTGATCGTCGAGAGCTTCCTTTTGATCTGAAATTTTCGAGGTTTGGAGCATTTTTGGTTTTTGGTCTTCATCTCCTTTTTGGGGGCTTCCGAAGTTTGAGGTAGGATATCCTACTCCTCTCTATGGATTTTTGTCTTTAAATTTGGTTATTTTGAGATGTTGGGGTTGGTTTGGTAATCTTGTTGAAAGTTTGGGCTGTTGTGTAATTTTTACAAAAGTTGGGGTTTATTCATAATAAACCTAGATCTGCATGTTTTGGCATTAGAGAAGTGGAATAAATAGTTGAATCATTGTGAAAATGGACCTAAGGGTGAAATGTTATTATGGGATTTTCACCTAATTACATTTTTAATTAATTGGGATTAATTAATTGAGAAGAAAGGAGAAATGAAATGTTGCATTGAATATCCATTGTGCATTTATTTTCTGGTTTAGAAAAAATGCTTTGCGGCTATCGGTGCGAGAATAGTCGTGATTGTTGTAGACAATGCATGTTGATTTAGGCAAACTGAAATACTAATCAATGGGAATGGTCTGGGAATTTTGACATTTGGATAGAATACAAACTGTATGTATGGTGTGATTGTATATAGAACCCATTGTGTTTTGTATACGATATGTGTAGAGGAGAAGATAGGGGATGTACTCCGCAGGTTTTAGGAAGATAGGGATGTACTCTAAACCGGATAGTGTTGGAGAAGATAGGGATGAACTTCCGTAGACACAGCTCATATGCTTGTCTAGAGAAGTGAAGATAGAGCTCATATGCTTATCTTTGTGAAGTGTGGATTATAGCTTATATGCTTATCTGTGATATTGTTGTTATACATATTCTGTTGTAAGAATTGTGGATATAGCTTAATATGCATTATCTGAATGTGGGATATAAGTTTTATACATACCTGTGGAAATGATGATACAGCTAGCATGCTATATCTATGAAAAAAGGGAAAATGAAAAGGACTTGGACTCATTTAGTCGGTGACATAAATGTGTGATTATGTGATTGTATCGGTGTGGCCATCTATCAATTGCTAATATTTTTAGTCATTGTTCATGGTTGGGAGGCTTGAGGCGGACCATAACCTGTTGTCGTTTTACTTTTGATGTACTTACAGTTAAATACAAGCCAAGGGCTTTAACGCTGTATGAGTAGTACTCTTTTGATGTAACCAAGTGTTAACTTGGGAAAGCTGTAAGCCGTAAGGGCATTTTGCTTTGTTGTTAACATGTAATACTTTTTGTTATGAAACACTGATGAATTTAGAAGAATGGGTTTATTTCATATGTTAATGAATGTGTTAATTTTTGATGGGTTATTTTATTAATTTTGAGGGCGTTACAAAAATGATAACAAAAAGAATGTATTATGTTCACAGGCCTGCGGCTGACTTATCCTTTCAGCTCGGGGACACGTGGCGCTTTCCGGGTTGGTTCAACTTCAAAGGTGACTGATTGCATAAGACAAGTCTATTGACAAAGCGTATGGCAGCAAGCTAAGGCAAGGACACATCGGCAAGTAATGACATCGGCTAAAGTTCAAAAGGCTTCTGGCAACAGCCGGTAACAAAGGACCATCGGCTAGAGAGGACGACACTTGACTAAGCTGTGCCACACCTTGGCCTTAGGTTGTGCCACACCTCGGTCTAGGCCATTACCTGCCCAAGGACAAGATCACTAGCGCAAAACATCTCGCGCCCAAACATGCCCGGGGTTGAAGATGGGGTCGGCCAAGTGGTTCCAAAACAGTCTAGGTACGAAGCGTTCAGAGGGAAACTAAGCCAGATGACCTCGGCCCTACACACCAAGCAAGGGAACAAAAATTCATGCAAGCCAACACTTAGACAAAACAAGGCCAAGGCAAATCTTGCAAAACAACATAACAATACAAATCATGCATGATGTATGCAAGTATGAACAAGAGTAAGGTGAGCGGTTTGCCCTACATAAACATTGAATACTAACCTTGTGACTATAATTACAGTGAGCGTAATCTCATATGATTTAAAGATTCATTACATAGATTTTAATGGTTCTAGGTAGTTTCTAATACTAAAAATCAAGAATGAAGCTCTCCTTGATTAAAAGTGGGTGGTCCAGCGTTTGGCATCTGAGCCAAATTTCTTCCTTTGCGAAAAGAGTGGTTTGTGAAAAGATTAAATTGGGACAACAAGAGATGGATATTTCATTCTTAAACGATAATGCATTTTTTTTCCCTGAACATGTCCCCAATAATGGCTACTTAAAATGGGAAATGGAATGAGATTTCTCTTTTTGTTTGATAAATGGGTGTCTGACTGTAACAAGATGATCTCATTAATGATTTCCATCATTTATGAGTATGTCATGAGGAAGATTTCTTAGGGATATTGGAGGAGGAGGAAGGACCATCATAGCGTTGTTGCAAAATGCTGCCAAAGGTTGGATTCACGTTAATGCCATTCAAGGATCAATTAATTTTGAGTTGGATTCATCAGGGAAACTTCTCACTTAAAAATCTTTACAAAACCTGTTTACCTCATCTCAAATGCTGGTTATTATTCCTAACAATAGAGTTTTGTGAAAAAGCATTGCCCCCTTTGGAATTGTTGTTTTTGCTTGGGCAGTCCGGCGCAAAAGGATTACCATTGGATCTTTTTGATTAAAATGAATTCTCTGGGGATGGAATCCTGTTCTAGCTCTGTTAATATTTGTGCGAAATGAGTTACATGTAGAAGATCTTTGAAATTGGGTGATTGTTTGTCTTGGTGGGAGAATGCGAATTGAGTTGTTTTTCACCAGTTAGTGCCTTACTTGATTGGTGGTTTGGAATAAAATTCAAGAATGTCAAAAAGCTCTTTATGGGCGAGGCTATAATAATCCATGACAGTTTTTGGACCATTTGGAAAACTAGAAATAACCTTATCTTCAATAATGGTTTAGACTTTCTTGGGAAGATGTCTTGAGTTAATTTAAGAGAAGTTGCAAACTCAGGTAAAAGGATACTTGAAGTATCCCTTGCTATACAGTTGCCTATTAATCCTTAAAGATGAAAGGAAGTCAGAGGCCTACACTTCCCTTAAAAGGTGAAGGACTTTTGTGATTTTCAAGTTTTCCCTCGACAAGAATCTGCTCGGTTCTCTTTGTCGTAGTGGTGTTTAATGGCGAATTCAGCTTTGGATGATGATAAGGACTGATTCAATATTTGAAGATGGGATAAGAAGTGGAATGGATGCATAGATGGCGTGGAATGGAAATACTCATTCTCACTCTGCTGGTTGGTTTTCTAACATTGAATGACGTGGAAATGCGACACTTGTTAAGCTACTGTAGTGCGAATGAAAATTCTAAACAAAACACTGTTCAAAGAAAAAAAATTCTAAACCAAAACTGATGTATACTATTAGGATTGAAAAACAATACTTACACAAAAACTTTCTTCTACAAAAAAAAAAAGGAGCCACCTAAAAATTTGAGTTGGTTGGATTAGTTAAGGATTAAAAATCTTTAACGCTTTGAATTGGTTAAAAAATCCATAAATGAGTTATTTACTCGTGTGGATCAGCTAATGTCTATCAATTAGCCTTCATAAAGTTTCTGTTAAGTCCATAGAGTAAAAGCTTTTCTTGGTTGGTTTTGTGGCCATTTTTGTTACTAATGTTTCCCCATATATCAGTGACCAGTTTTGAGAATTGACTTTCAAAAGCGTTATAAACATGAAGGAAGAAACTCACAGAATCATTCAAGTTTGGAGCTCAGCATTCACGAGAAACTTAACTAGTTGCTGTTGGCTGCAAGCCACTATGAGGCATTTGGCTCAATTGCCTGTGTGTAGATCATCTTCATGGGTCTGCTTTTGCATTGTTCGAAAGGTATTTTTTGGTTTTCAATTGGTTAATTGAGAGCCGTCAAATAGTGTTAATTTTTTTTTTTTTTTTAAATTCTGATGCTTCACCTTATTTCGTACTAATTTTATCTTCTCTCTTTTCCTTTTTTCTTTTTCCTTCTGTGTCCCCTTGCAACACCAGCCACGCACACACACCATTCACCCCACCAAACCACAAACCAGCGCCACCGTACCATCTTCATATTAGCTCCCATCCTCCGTTGTTGTCTCTCTGGTGAGAAGAAAGCTTAGCAATTAGTACTGAAATAAAGGTGAAGCATCAGGAATTTAAAAAAAAAAAAAAATTACACTAATTTGACGGCTCTCAATTAACCATTGGAAAACCAAAAAAAACCTTTCGGAACAATGCAAAGCAAGAACCAATGAATGACATACACACAGGCCATTTGAGCAAATGCCTCATAGTGGCTGCCAAAGACAGCAAACTTAGTTAAGTTTCTCGATGATGCTGAGCCTCCAAAACTTTGGATGATTTTCTGTGGAGTTTTCCTTCCTTCATGTTTATACCTTTTTGAAAGTCAATTCTCAAAACCTGGTCACTGATATTAATGGGGAACATTCAGTAACAAAAATGAGCCACAAAACCAACCAGAAAAGCTTTTACTCTATGGACTAACCAAACTTATGAGAGCTATATATAGACATTTAGCTGAGTCCACACGAGAAAATAACTCATTATTTGGATTTTTTTAACCATTCAAGCGGTAGATTTTTAATCTTACTAATCCAACCAACTCAATTTTTTAGGTGCTTCCTTTTTTTTGTTTAGAGAAAGTTTGTGTAAGTATTGTTTTCAATTCCTAATAGTATACATCAGTTTTGGTTTAGAATTTTTTTCTTATGAACAGTGTTTGGTTTAGAAGTTTTCATTCCACTTACAGTAGCTTAAACAAGTGTCATTTCCACGTTCATTCAATGTTAGAAACCAGACCAGCAGAGTTGAGAATGGAGTATTGCATTCCACGCCATCTTTTGCCATTCCATTCCCCACTCTTATCCATCTTCCAATAATTGATCAGTCCTTTATCATCACCCAAAGCTGAATCGCCATTAACACCCCACTACGAAAACAAAGAGAACCGAGCAGATCCTTGTCGAGGGAAAACTTGAAAATCACAAAAGTCCTTTCACCTGTTTAAAAGGGAAGTGTAGGCTCTTGACTTCTGTTCATCTTTAAGATTAAATCAGCAACTGTATAGCAAGGGATACTTCAATATCCTTTTACCTGAGTTGCAACTCTTCTCTTTAATTTAACTCCAAGACATTCTTCCCAAGAAGGCTAAAAACCATTATTGAAGATAAGGTTATTCTGTTTTCCATAATGGATCAAAAAACTGTCATGGATGATTATAGCCTCCCTATAAGAGCTTTTTGACATTGTCTTGAATTTTTATTCCAAAAACCACCAATCAAGTAAGGCACTAACTGGTGAAAAAACAAACTTCTTCCATTCTCCACCAAGACAAACAATCACCCCAAAATTTTCAAAGATCTTCTACAATAGTAACTCATTCGCACAATATTAACGAGCCTAGAACGGATTCATCCAGAAAGAATTCAGTTTAATCAAAAATTCACAAATTGGTAATTCCTTTTTGCGCCCGGACTAAGCCAAGCAAAAACAACCAATTTCCAAAGGAGGGCAATGCTTTCCACAACTCTTATTGTAGGAATAATACAACATTGAGATGAGGGTAACAGGTTTTGTATAAAGATTTTTAGTGAGAAGTTTCCTGATGAATCCACTCAAAATTAATTGATCCATTGATTGGCATTAACCTGATTCAACCTTTGGCAGCATTTGCAACAACCTATGAATTGGTTTTCCTCCTCCTCCCATTACAAGAAAATCTTCCTCAATTGACATTACTCATAAATGATGAAATCATTTAATGAGACCTTCTTTGTTACATCAGGAACCCCATTTATCAAACAAAAAGTTAAATTCTCATTTCCATTTCCAATTTATAGCCAACATTATGGGGACATGTCAGGCGAAAAAAAAAATTGCATTATCGTTTTTAAGAATGTAAATATCCATCTTCTGTCTGTCCCAATTTTATCTTCACAAACCACTCTTTTCCAAGGAGATTTATGGCTCAGATGCAAAACCTGGACCACACTTAATCAAGAGAGCTTCATTCTGATTTTTAGATTTAGAACTACCTAGGAACCATAAATTCTATTGTAATGAATCTTTTCATCATATGAGATTACGCTCCTGTAATTATAGTCACAAGCGTTAGTATTCAATGTTTTATGTAGCAACCCTCCACCTTACTCTTGTCATACTTGCAGTACATTCATGCATGATTCTTGTCTTGTTAGTGTTGAAGATTTGCCTTTGGCCTTGGTTTTTGTCTAAGTGTTGCTTGCATGATTTGTTCCTGCTTGGTGCTTAGCCGAGCGTCATCTTGAGCTTAGTTTCACCTCTGAACCCTTCGTACCTAGAACTGTTTTGGAAACCACTTGGCCGACCCCCATCTTCACCGCCGCGCATGTTTGCCGAGATGTTTTGCGCTTAGTGATCCTTGTCCTTGGGCAGTATAGGCCTATGGACCGAGGTGATGGCACACCTAGGCGCAAGGTGTGCACAGCTTTAGTCAAAGTCGTCCTCTTCTTAGCCGATGTCTTTGTTAACCCTGTTCGCCGAAGCTTTACTTAGCCGATGTTCATTATTGCCGATGTGTCTTGCCTTAGCTTCTCATACGCTTTGCATTAGGACTTGTCTTATCATCTAGTCACCTTAAATGAGTTGAAACCAACCCGAAGCGCACGTTCCAGCTGGAAGGATAAGTCAGCCTGGCAGGCGCCTGTGGAACATATTCATTCCTTTTGTATCTATTTTTGTAACGCCCTCTCAAATTAATAAACAATGAAACCCGATCAAATAACAGCATTCATTAACATATGAAAAATAACCACATTCTTCTATTCATCAGTGCTTTCATAACCAAAAAGTATTACATGTTAACAACAAAAGCAAAATTGCCCTACGGGCTTACAGACTTTCCAAAGTTAACACTTGCGTTCCACATCAAAAGATCTATACTCTATACTATCTTAATGCCCTTTGGGCTTGTATTTACATGTATGAATACATCAAAAAGTAAAACGACAACTTATTCCGCCCTCAAGCCTCCCAACCCATGAACAATGAACTAAAATATTAGCAATTGATAGATGGCCAACACGAGTACAATCACATAAATCACAGCACAATTATATTCAACCGAACTAATGAGTCCAAGTCACTTTTCATTTTCCCTTTTTCAATAGATAAGCATGCTAGCTCTATCATCATTTCCACAGGTATGTATAAAAACTATATCCACATTCAGATAAGCATATAAGCTATATCCACATTCGTACAACAGATAAGATATAACAACAATATCCACAGATAAGCATATAAGCTATATCCACACTTCACAAAGATAAGCATATGAGCGCTCTATCTTCACTTCTCTAGACAAGCATATGAAGCTGTGTCTACGGAGTTCATCCCCTATCTTCTCCCAACACTATCCGGTTTAGAGGTACATCCCCTATCTTCCCCTAAACCGCGGAGTACATCCCCTATCTTCTCCTCTACACATATCAGTATACAAACACAATGGTTCTATATAACAATCACCCAATACATACAGTAATGTATTCTATCCAATGTCAAATTCCATGACACATTCCATTGATTAGTTTCAGTTTGCCTAATCAACATGCATTGTCTACAACAATCACGACTATTCTCCAACGATATGCCCAAAGCAATATTTTCTAAACAGAAAAAAATGCACAATGGATATTCAATCAACATTTCATTTCCTTCCTTCTTCTCAATTAATTATCCCAATTAATTAAACAATGTAATTAGGTCAAATCCCATAATTAACATTTCAACCCTTAGGTCCCATTTTCATCAATGATTTCAACATTTATTCCACTTCTCTATGCCAAACATGCATCTAGGTTTATTATGAATAAACCCCAACTTTTGTAAAATTACACAACAGCCCCAAACTTTCACAAGATTACCAAACCAACCCCAACATCTCAAAATTACCAAAATTTAAAGACAAAATCCACTAGAGAGGAGTAGGATATCCCTACCTCAAATTCGGAGCCCAAAGGAGATGAAGACCAAAACCAAAATGCTCCAAACCTCGAAATTTTCAGATCAAAAGGAAGCTCTCGACGATCAACACAACTTTTGTAAAGACAAAAGGTGAGTAAACGATCCTTACTAGATCAAATCTAAGAGAGAAGGGCCGGTTTAGAGTGAGAGCTCTGAAAATGGCTTTTTGGAAAAGTAGGAGAGAGAAAAAGATCTTGAAAAAGTGATCCAAAAAGTCGGATCTCGGATTTATATAAAAGTCTCTCCGCTCGAGCGTCCAAACCCCCGCTCGAGCGTTCACTCACAGACTCCGCTCGAGCGACCAAACTCCAGCTCGAGCTCCGGATACTCACTCCCAGAACTTTTACAGAACCAGGTCTCCGCTCGAGCGCCAACTCCTCCGCTCGAGCGTCACACACAACACTCCCGCTCGAGCTGGTCAATCCCACGCTCGAGCGTCCAACCACTGCACAGGAAATACTGGACGGGTGTATTCCCCGCTCGAGCGCCCAAATCCCCGCTCGAGCGTACAGGCCAAAATCTGGGCAACTAGTTTTGGTTTCTAAACTCAACCAACCTGTAACAAACCTGCCCAACACATCCTATAACTCAATTACGAAGTAAAAGGATGTAAACAAATAATAAAAACTACCAACATCCACGGACACATGTCCGGGTCACGGATTAACAAGGATAAATCCGGGATCGCTATAATTTTTGTTGCAAATTTTGTTCTTGAAGAATGAGAGAGAAGCTCAAGAAGGGGGAGAAGGGAGTTTAGAGTGAGAGAGTAGATTTTCGAGTTGACCTTTGGAGTTGAGCCGTTAGATTCGAGCTTTGGGTAAGAATCTTAATCTACTTTGGTTGTTGTTATTGATCATCTAGCTGCATTGGCATGATCGAATGTGTTTTGCATGCCATGCATCGATTTGAAGTTGGCTTCGAAAGAGAAAGATAGTATTCATGTGTTCTTGAAGAAAAGTCTCGTTTTGATCCGAAAAGTTTGGAACAAGAACCAGTGTTTTGTGTTTGTGTCTGCATGACCTTCTTGTATGGGTACCCCAGGTCCATGTTTTGAACTCATGGCATGAAATCTCAGATTTTTGTAAACAAGTTATGATCTTGCATTTCATCTTCCTCCATGATCATGTTCTTCATGTTCTTTCAAAGGGAAACCCAGGTTTTCTCGACTTTGCTTTTGAATAAGGCCATCGGGACCACACCTCGGCAAGGAGGTGTAGGACCTCGCAAAGACCTGGTTGGTACCCAGTGTTGTTTTCATGAGACGGAAGCAGTATTTAAACTCCCAGCATGTTTTTGCTTTGTTATTGACTTGGATCTGGTGAGATGCCGGGATCATTTGCATGCATATAAATGTTTTTTGAGAATGTGATTGCCATGTGATTGTAGGTCCTTGATCTTTGCTTTGAGCCTACACCCGAGGAATCTATGTGAGTGGTTATTTTTTAATAAAGCTATGTTATACTGTTTGATAAATCTTGCTTTGCTTTGTTTTGACGAAAGTATTGTTTAAGCATGAATGAATAACTCTGTTTTTGATGTATCAAGTATAAGCCTTGTTTTGATGTCATTCTTGAAAAGTCCCTCGTGCTGGAGGACTCTAAACTTTCCCGCACTTAAGTATAAAAGGATACGGTCCTTTCTTGGAAAGACTATCGTGTTAAAGCGGGCTACGGGCCTAAGTAACACAAGGACTATCGTGTTAAAGCGGGCTATGGGCCTAAGTAACACAAGACCATCGTGTTAAAAGGAGCTACGGGCTTAAGTAACACAAGCCCTTTGCTGGAGGACTATAAACTTCGCAGTACCTTCGACTAATCGATTACGGATCATGCAGTCCTTGTTTTTGCCACTGACGGTTTACTGCGTGGATTTGCTTGTTCGGAAAGCTTGATTGTGTTTTGCCGATTCAGTAAGCATCCCTTGAGACTTGTAAGACTTGATAGATGAATACGGGTTCATCTCTTGCTTTGATAAAGTTTTGATGTGTTTTGCTCTGAAAGGATCTCGGCTAATATTCGTATGATCTTGGCATTTTGTTTTGGAAAAGACTTCGGCTATATTCATGCAAAACCTTATTACTAGTACCATTCACTGAGTATCCAAGCTCACCCTCTCTATATATATGTAAGGTGATGAGCAGGACGGCGGCGACGCCGTAGATGTATTTTGCAAAGCTTGTTTTGGATTCTTGTCATGGTCGGCTTGACTTGTTCTATGTCGGAAAATTTGTATTTACGTCGGCGAATCTTGAAGATTATGCTTCTTTGGCTTGTAATCATTGTATTTGCCACATGTCGGCCTCTAGAAGCCTTTTGATCAAGATTCTAATATGTATTTCATTTATTATCAACCGAATGAGAAACTATGTCAATGGTATGTCATTACATTTGATCTATGCACAGCTTTTATAGACCACTTGTTATTTTTGATTTATCGCTCCGCATCTGTGAGCCCCATATACTATACTCTGATTGTGTTAAACTTTTGACAGTTGGCCTTCGGTAATCTCGGATTACTGCCATCACGGCACCAAACTACTAGGGGCGGTTTGGGGTCGTGACATTTATTGCCTCGATTTGTTTTGACAGAAAGACTCAAACTCATAGTTGGCAGGGCTGAGGAGGTTGTTGAAAGATTACGAAGTATTCTCTAGTTTCCTTGCCATTTCAGGCACATAATTACTAATTTATAGAGTAACATGGTTATATGATTTGAGTTTAGAAGCGTGAATCTTTTCACCCTTCTCTTTTTAAGAAAAACAATTTCTCTAAGGTGGACATCCCCTCGGCAGGAACTTGCTAATTCTTAGATACTTCATCTTCAGTCTTGCAGTCACTTACTCACTCTCTACTGCTGCAAAAAATGATGAAAATATGCTGACTGGCAACTGAAGCCAAACAATATTGAATCAAAATTTCAAACACTCAAAATTATTTGATGAACAAAACATCATTTTTTTTTGGGTAAGTCGAATACATACCAAAGATCAAAAGTAAATACATAGTACAAGGTAGCATACACGACCAATACAAACAAGGATGAGAATCATCTAGTAAGCATAAAAGATGAGGATAATTACCATTAGTCAATCTAGGCCTTCATTTACATCTTGACCATGAACACATTTGACAAATTAAGATACAACATACAGCACCATGTGAAAGAGATAGCAATTAGCTGCACAGAAGGCTAGAAAGCCAAAGAGCAACAACAGTTAGCCATGCAGCATAAAACACAGTCAATTTACGATTGAGATTTTATATGTGACACAGTGCCACAAAAGCAACATAGAGTTTGCTAAAAGAAAGCGCAGGCACGACCAAAACCAAGGAACAACAACAATTACAGAATCATTCAAAGCCCAGTTCATATTCATAGAGTCATCAAACCTTTCTTTCGGTCTTCAACAAGATGCAACATTTCTTTAAATCAAATCAACATTTACTTCACGGACCGCAACAAAAAAATTGATTGAAAAGAGTTGATTTACCATCCTTCGGAAGTCTTTTGGGTTTCCCAAGGATAGTAAGTTAGTTGCGGGCAGAGCAGATAAATGATGTATCAAACCTGTAAATGAAAACGATAACAAACAATGACAGAATTTTTTTTTTTTTTTTTTTGTGATAAATACAGTGACAACAAATATTTGACAAGCATCTACCAAACTTAAACCACATGAAACCTAAATAACAGTTTAGTATGGCCATAGATGACATTTGTACACCATTGAACAATTTTACTTAAAATCTAAAAAACGCCAACAGGGGAAAAAATAATAATATAATAAATAAAATAAAAAGACGTGTTTGCAACAAACTTATGGTGAATTAGTGAAAGCGCACTAAAATAAAATGTCTCGATGAGCTCTTGACGGGAAGGAAAAGCGTTTCATCATTAAAACTACTATTTGCATAGCTCTCTAGTTAATGCAGAAATGAGAGCAAGAACTAACATATACCAAAAGAAGTTTATTATAGTTCACTAAAAGATATAGAGATTAAATCTCTCTCT
>NW_021028663.1:15109-33003 GCF_004153795.1 Camellia sinensis
TCATTGGACCGTGCTACAAAATAAGAAGCAAGAAAAAAGAAGTCCTACTTCGGCTATGTAGGATGTTACAGGTTCTATCTCGGTTTCAACAAGGTGCTTGGTAGCTTGGATGGATTAGTAGGTAATGTTAGACCGGTTGAGCGCCTAGGGGCAGCTTTCTGAGTTCGGTCTAAAAACTAAGAAAGCTGGTTTAGCCCCAAAGACTTAGATCCGTGGAAATTAAGGTTTCCCAGCTGGATATTGTTTGGGAGGAGATAGGGGATGTACTCCATTGATACAGCAAATATGTGTATCTATTGAAGTATTGATATAGCAAATTTGTATATCATCTATGAAGTATGAAACTATTTTGTTTGAGATTGATACAACAATTATGTGTATCTATTGTAAAATAAGAAGTGTTTAACATGAGTTGTTATCCCAATTAAAATGGATGTACTATTAATATGAGACGTAATCTTATTTAAATCGTTTGGCCAGGTTCTGAGCCATGTATATGAAATGATTCGAATAAGTAAAGGAAAATGAAATGTAACATGTACACAAGTGTCATGGAACTGTATTGTGATATAATTGGTTTATAAGTGTTAACCATCTATCAAATGCTATTATTTTAGTTATTGCTTATATTTGGTTTAGTGTATCTCTACTGGGCTATGGCTCACCCTATATGGGACATCATTTTCAGGTCCAGGTGGTATGCCACCTCCAAAGACATAGCTTGGAAGGTTTTGGGAGTTGAAGACTCTTTTTTTGTTGTTTTGTTATCTTTTGTTGTATTACATGTAAATTCAAGCCAAGGGCTTAATATGATATAAGTTAGTACTCTCTTTTGTGTAACCAAGTGTTGGCTTGGAAAATTGTAAGCCGTTGGGCATTTACTTTTGTTGTCAACATATAATACATTTGTAAGGACTACTCTGATGAATGGAAAAGTATTTATTTCTCTTATACCAATGCATGTCTAGAATGTGGGGTTGTGTGTATTATTTTGAGGGTGTTACAACTTAGTATCAGAGCGTACCGGGTTCGAATACTTTGGGTACGCGGGAAGTTGTTAGTACCACAATGGGTTCGTTTCGCTTGTTAGAGACTTAGATGTAGTGTTGTATGCTTATGTGATAACATGTTTACGTGACTACTCGAGTATGGAATTTAGTTTCTAGGATGTTGATTGGATCCTTTGGTTTTTAGGAGTCCTTTTGGAAAAGCACTTGATCAATGCTGTTTCTAACTGGAACTCTAGCAACGCCTCGGGACAGTCATTATCCGGAAATAAAATTTGTAAGTGCTTATGTGATTATGTGCTCACGTGGAATGAATTACAGTTGTCCATTGCATTAGGACGTGAGTGTTATAGCTTTGGCACATTTATAAATGTGCTAATGTTCTTCGTTACCATTATTAGGATGTCAGGACGAAGACGAGGACGTGGAGGTAGACGTGGTAGGGGTGGTAGGCAGGAGATGCCTTTACCGGATGAGATTCCGGCGCAGCAGGAGGGTGTTGGCCAGGCCAATGTGGCTGAGCCAGTGGGTCAGCAGGCCATGGGTGCCTTAGCCCGCGAGATAACAGGAGCATTCAGGGAATCCATAGGTATTCTTAGAGTTAAGAATCCAATTCAGGCTCCAGTTCAGGCCCAGGTTGTTGATGCAGGGCCTTACTTTCTGAAGAGGGAGTTTTTCCGGTCTAATCCGGATGAGTTTTTGGGGGATCCGAAAGAGCCACTTAAGGCTTATGGGTGGTTAGAGCAGATGACTAAGACGTTTGAGATGCTTGGCATCGAAGATGGGATTTTGAAGGCGACCTTGGCGTCTTTCCAGCTAAAGGGGGACGCGAGTCAGTGGTGGAAGTTCACGAGGGGTAGTATTAGTGGCACTTGGGAAGCCTTTGTGGATGCTTTCCAGGAGAAGTTTCTATCTCCCGCTGTCAGGGAGAAATTGAGATATCAGTTCTTCCAGCTAAAGCAGCTGAGTTCATCAGTGGCCGAGTTTGAGGCCGCATTTACTAGTCTATCTAGGTATGCACCTAAGCTCGTGGCGTCAGAAGAACGCCGTTGTCTCGAATTTGAGAGGAAATTGAGGCACGGGCTCAAGATAAGAGTTGGCGGGTCTATGACTCGGGAGTATAGGCGCCTTGTGGATGCTGCAGCGCATATGGAGATTATGATGCATGAGGAGGAGGAGAGGTTGAGGGTCTCCAAGAGGAGTCAGGATGGTCAGGGTGATGGCAGGAGACAGAGGGGTCCTAACCCTCAGTAGTCTTAGGGTGGTTTTGCTAGATCTACCTTTCTAGTGTCGAGTGCAGGTTCTGGGAGAGGCAGTCAGGGAGACATTACTTGTTACAAATGTGGCCAGCTGGGTCACAAATCTCCAGCTTGCCCACAGAGGGGAGGAGGTCAGAGAGCTGGTTCATCTTCGGGTCGACCTCAGAGCCAGAGTTAGGGCAGAGGTCAGCCACTGTCTTGTTATCAGTGTGGTCAGACGAGGCACTTGAAGAGGTTTTGTGCACAGTTGAGTGCCACATCGGGTGCGTCTGGTTCGAGGCAAACGCAAAGTTTTCATCCAACATAGTCAATTCAGGCCTCGAGGGCCAATCAGGGAGCTTCGTCGTCCCAATCTGTGCAGCAGTCTTTTTCTCCTAGGGGTGAGCAGGTAGATCAGAGACCTTCTGGGCGCGTGTATGCTGTTATCATGCAGGATCTTGTACCGGCTCCATCTGTTGTGAGAGGTACCTTTGTATTTTACAACTCGGTTGCCAATGTGTTGATTGATATGGGTGCATTTCATTCCTTTATATCTGCTACATCTGCATCTGTTTTGGGGTTGGAGTTGGCGCAGTTAGCATCTCCCATTTGTGTTGTGTCACCTATTGAGGGTGAGTTGATTTTGAAAAAGGGGTGTCGGGGCTGTGATATAGAGGTCACCGACCGCCGGCTTCCATTTCCTTTTGTAGTTATGCCTATGTCAGGGTTTGATGGTATCTTGGGTATGGATTGGCTATCATCATTCCGGGCTGTTATCGATTGTTACCGCCAGAGGGTCACAGTATGTACCGTTAGTGGGGATTGTTTCCATTTCTTGGGGGATCGGGTTGGTAGTGTTTTGCCACTAGTGTATGATCCACGAGGACGGAGTGAGCTTAGTGGTCTTCTTGCTAGCTTTATGAGTAGTGAGTGTGATGACACCCGGACTATATTGGCGAGGGTGGTTTGTGAGTATTCAGATGTTTTTCCCGAGGACCTTGTTAGTTTACGGCCTCATCGAGAGATTGAGTTCTCTATTGATCTAGTGCCTGGCACGGCGCCGATTTGTGTGGCACCTTATCGTTTTGCCCCAGCTGAGTTGAGTGAGTTGAAGATTCAACTCCAGGAGTTGCTAGATAAGGGCTTTATTCGCCCTAGTGTTTCACCGTGGGGAGCACCGGCCCTCTTTGCTAAAAAGAAAGATGGTACCTTGAGACTTTGCATTGACTACCGGAAGTTGAATCGGGCTACGGTCAAGAATAAGTACCCTATGCCCCGTATTGATGATTTGTTTGACCAGTTGAAGGGTTCTCGTTGTTTCTCTAAGATAGACTTGAGATCGGGTTACCACCGGTTGAGGGTCAGGGAGGAAGATATCCTAAAGACAGCATTCCGTACGCGGTATGGCCACTATGAGTTTCTAGTGATGTCTTTTGGGCTCACCAATGCACCGGCAGTTTTTATGGATTTGATGAACCGAATATTCTAAGAATTCCTAGATCGCTTTGTGGTCGTCTTCGTGGACGACATTCTGATTTATTCACCTTCTGAGGAGGAGCATGAGGAACACTTGAGAGTGGTGTTTGAGTTTCTTAGAGCCCATAGGCTGTATGCCAAGTTTGGAAAGTGTGCGTTATGGCTAGGAGAAGTCAAGTTCATAGGCCATGTGGTTTCCGGGGAAGAGGTGTCTGTTGATACATTCAAGATAAAGGCAGTGCAGGATTGGGCACAGCCTAAGAGTGTTTTTGAGATCCGCAATTTTCTGGGATTAGCTGGGTATTACCGCCAGTTTGTGAAGGATTTCTCTAGGCTAGCTTCGCCGTTGACTAGATTGACGCGAAAAAAGGTCAAATTTGTATGGAGTGAGACTTGTGAAAAGTCGTTCCAAGAGTTGAAAATCAGATTGACCACCGCTCTGGTCTTGATTATTCCGGAGAGAGGGTTGGGCTATGCAGTTTATTGTGATGCTTCACGAGAAGGTTTGGGTTATGTGTTGATGCAAGAGGGAAAGGTCGTAGCCTAGGTTCGCGGCAGTTGAAAATACACAAGAAGAATTATTCTACACATGACCTAGAGTTAGTAGCTGTGATCTTTGCCTTAAAAATTTGAAAGCACTACCTTTATGGTGAGAGATTCGAGGTGTTATCGGATCATAAGAGTCTGAAATATCTGTTTACACAGAAAGACTTGAACTTGAGGCAGAGGAGGTGGATGGAGTTTATTGAGGATTACGACTTCGAGTTGCATTATCATCTGGGGAAGGCCAATGTTGTGGTCGATGCCCTTAGCAGAAAATCCATTAGTGATGTAGCTTGTATAGCCATCCGGGAGTGGAAGATGTTGGGTGCACTTGGCGAGTTTGATTTGCTTCTGGGCGAATCCGTTGAGGCTACTACCTTGTTTTCTGTTGTTGCGCAGCCTACACTTGTGACTCGAGTGTTAGAGGCACAGAGAGGTGACCTTAAGGCAGAATCCCTCCGAGAGAAGATCTCCAGTGGGAAGGTTGAGAAGGGTTTGTCTGTGTATTCCGACCAGAGTGTGAGATACCGAGACCATTTGTTTGTGCCAAAGTCTTGCCGAGAGGAGGTAGTCCGAGAGTTTCACCATTCACGCCTTGTGGTGCATCCTGGAGGCACTAAGATATATTGGGATTTGGGTCGCCAGTTTTGGTGGTGGGGTATGAAGAAAGATGTGGCAGTTTTTGTGTCTAAGTGCCTTACTTGTCAGCAAGTGAAGACCGAGCATCAGAGGCCAACGAGTTTGTTACAACCCTTGCCTATTGCCGAGTGGAAGTGGGAACATGTCACTATGGACTTCGTTGTAGGTCTTCCGAGGACTTAGCGGGGTAGTGATGCTATTTGGGTGGTTGTAGACCGGTTGACTAAGTCGGCGCACTTTATCCTTATGCACGTGAGAGATTCGGTAGATCATCTTGCTGACTTGTATATTCGGGACATAGTGAGATTACATGGGGTCCCAGTGTCGATTGTCTCAAATAGAGACCCGCGTTTTACTGCGAGGTTATGGCAGAGTTTGCAGAGTGCCTTGGGTACTAGGTTGACCTTTAGCATGGCTTATCATCCTCAGACTGACGGGCAGTCCGAGCGTACTATTCAGATCCTTGAGGATATGCTTCAAGGTTGTGTTCTCGACTTTAGTGGGTCGTGGGAGAGGCACTTGCCCTTAGCGGAGTTTGCCTACAACAACAGTTTCCAGTCGAGTATCGGTATGGCACCGTTTGAGGCCTTGTATGGCTGACTTTGTAGGTCTCCAGTTTGTTGGGCCGAGATGGGTGATGCACCTTTGTTGGGCCGGGAGTTAGTGAGGGAAATGACGGAGAAGGTTGAGCTTATCCGTAGGAGGCTTGTTACAGCCCAGGGTCGTCAAAAATGTTATGCCGACTGTAGGAGGAGGCCTTCGGCATTTGAGGTGGGCAATCACGTTTTTCTAAAGATAGCACCCAAGCGGGGTTTGATGAGGTTTGGTAAGAGAGGGAAGTTGTCCCCTCGATTTATTGGCCCTTTTGAGATCCTTGAGAGGATTGGCGAGGTTGCCTACCGTTTATCTTTGCCGCCGCAGTTGTCCAAAGTTCATGACGTGTTTCATGTTAGTATGCTTCAGAAGTACGAGCTAGATCCATCACATGTATTGGATTGGACCGACTTAGAGGTTGACGAGGATGCCTCGTATGAGGAGAGACCGGTTTGGGTCTTGGATAGGCGGGATCAAATCTTGCGAGGCAAGACCATCCCCTTGGTGAAAGTTTTGTGGAAACATCACGGGGTGGAGGAAGCCACTTGGGAATGTGAGTTGGAGGTCCGAGAGAAATATCTGGATCTATTTGTGGATGTTTGAACTTATGTTGTATATTTCATTGTGTTGTTAAACTTTAAGAGCATTGAATGTGTCTTAAGTTGTAAAACATTGTATATGTTTCGGTTTATGGAAGTATTGTAGGACTTGCCTAAAAATGGAAGTTTATTATAACATTTCATATGTTGAATGTGTTGTAAAAATGGAAATATATCATGAACATTGAATATGATATAGAATTGTGAATCTTGTATATTAGAAATTGTTGGAATTGAAGGAAATGCATGTTGTAAAATGTATTGTGAAATGCCTCTTGGTAAGAGATGGAATGATTAGTAATGGATCAAATTATAGCATATTGAATTGTAATATTGTTGAAGGTTGAGAAAAACTTGTGCTTGTAAACTTGTGCCTAATTTCGGGGACGAAATTCTTTAAGGGGGGGGGGGGTTATAGCGATCCCGGTCTTTCCCCATTTGGTTGTTGTATCCGGGCTTAGGTTCTGTGGAGCTTGTTGTTGTATATATATTGTTGTCATCCTTTAATTCCTCATTTTTTGAGTTATAGGATGTGTTGGGCAGGTTTGTTCCAGGTATGGTGTGCTTGGGAGCAAATGGTTGCTGCCCAGATTTTTTGTCTTCGCTCGAGCGAGCTCTGTCTTTTAGATAGTTACCTTAAGCCAGGGTTCCTTCGCTCGAGCGAGAGTTGAGTTTTGTTTCTGGTGGATCGAGCGAGAAGTCTTGCACTCAAGCGTGCGTCTGCGTCTCATTTTGACCTGAGAGCTGCGTTTCTTGGCTTGAGCGAGCTTTCCTTCGCTCGAGCGAGCATTCTGTCGCTCGAGCGTGCTTCTGGGTTGCAGACCTGAAGCTTCGAATTGTTGGCTCGAGCGAGGCTTTCTACGCACGAGCGAGGGTTCTTTGTGTCTAGTCGCTCAAGCGACCAATCCTTTGCTCGAGCGAGCCTGTGTTATATCAGTAGGCAGTAGCAGGATAGAGCTTCACTTTTTCATCACCTTCATTATGCAAACCCTAGAACCGACTCTCTCTCTCTCTCTACATATCTTCTCTCTAGGGATTGATCTACATAGAGTGTGTTTCTCGCCTTGTCTCTTTGCAAGAAAGGTAGAGGGTTGTGTGGGCTACATTCTAATCTGAAAAATCTTGGATTTGGGGCACTTTGAGTTTTCATCATCTTCTCCATTTGAGCTCTTCATTTCCAGGTAGGGATAACCTACTCCGTCTTATGAGTTTTGTCTTTAATTTTGGTCATTTTGATTAGTTGGTGGTGTTGGGTAATTTTGGGAAAGTTGGGGTTTGTTTTGTAATTTCTAAAAGAGGGGTTTTCCATGTTTGAGTCATATTTGTGTTGTAGACTTGAAATGGAGGTTGTTTATGGATTATAGGTGAAAAATGAGCCTTAGAGCTATTATTGGAAAAGGGGGAAAATGCCCTAATTATAATAAATAATTAATTTGGGTAAATGTGAAATTGAATTGAGAATAATGAAATTGTGACATTATGGGATTGAATGGTGTAGTTGGATTAATTTATCACTCACCTACGGAAAACGTTGATATTATATCTGTTGTTGCATTTATGTTATGTTTAGAAATATCTGCTTTGGGCTATCGGTGGAGGATAGTCTTGATTGTAGTAGACACTGCATGTTGATTAGGGAAAAACCGAAAGTAATCACATTGAATATGTCATCGAATGTGACAATTGGAATAATACATCAAATTTATGTATTGACTGACCTTGTATATGATATATGTTTATATACATTGTGTTGTGTGGGAGGAGATAGGGGATGTACTCCACGGTTTAGGGGAAGATAGGGGATGGACTCCAAAATCGGATATTGTTTGGGAGAAGATAGGGGATGTACTCCATTGATACAACAAATATGTGTATCTATTGAAGTATTGATATAGCAAATTTGTATATCATATATGACGTATGAAACTGTTTTGTTTGAGATTGATACAACAATTATGTGTATCTATCGTGAAATAAGAAGTGTTTAACATGAGTTGTTATCCCAATTGAAATGGATGTACTATTAATATGAGACGTAATCTCATTTAATTCGTTTGGCCAGGTTCTGAGCCGTGTATATGAAATGATTCGGATAAGTAAAGGAAAATGAAATGTAACAAGTATACAAGTGTCATGGAACTGTATTGTGATATAATTGGTTTATAAGTGTTAACCATCTATCAAATGCTATTGTTTTAGTCATTGCTTATATTTGGTTTAGTGCATCTCTACTGGGCTGTGGCTCACCCTGTATGGGACATCATTTTCAGGTCCAGGTGATATGCCACCTCCAAAGACATAGCTTGGAAGGTTTTGGGAGTTGAAGACTCTTTTTTTGTTGTTTTGTTATCTTTTATTGTATTACATGTAAATTCAAGCCAAGGGCGTAAGATGATATGAGTTAGTACTCTCTTTTGTGTAACCAAGTGTTGGCTTGGAAAGTTGTAAGCTGTTGGGCATTTACTTTTGCTGTCAACATGTAATACATTTGTAAGGACTACTCTGATGAATGGAAAAGTGTTTATTTCTCTTATACCAATGCATGTCTAGATGTTTTGTTTGAGATTGATACAACAATTATGTGTATCTATTGTGAAATAAGAAGTGTTTAACATGAGTTGTTATCCCAATTGAAATGGATGTACTATTAATATGAGACGTAATCTCATTTAAATCGTTTGGCTAGGTTCTGAGCCATGTACATGAAATGATTCGGATAAGTAAAGGAAAATGAAATGTAACATGTATACAAGTGTCATGGAACTGTATTGTGATATAATTGGTTTATAAGTGTTAACCATCTATCAAATGCTATTGTTTTAGTCATTGCTTATATTTGGTTTAGTGCATCTCTACTGGGCTGTGGCTCACCCTGTATGGGACATCATTTTCAGGTCCAGGTGATATGCCACCTCCAAAGACATAGCTTGGAAGGTTTTGGGAGTTGAAGACTCTTTTTTTGTTGTTTTGTTATCTTTTATTGTATTACATGTAAATTCAAGCCAAGGGCTTAAGATGATATGAGTTACTACTCTCTTTTGTGTAACCAAGTGTTGGCTTGGAAAGTTGTAAGTTGTTGGGCATTTACTTTTGTTGTCAACATGTAATACATTTGTAAGGACTACTCTGATGAATGGAAAAGTGTTTATTTCTCTTATACCAATGCACGTCTAGAATGTGGCGTTTTATGTATTATTTTGAGGGCATTACAGAACATATTTAATAATGTTCCTAGAAGGAGTTTAATTTTCTAAGATGGACAAATAATGTACCAAGGATAACAAATTTTCTTCTAATATTCAGGGTCTATACAATAATTATTAGTGGATTCACGAACTTTCAAATTTAATAAGGCAATCACAAAAGATGGACAAATAATTTAACAAGGATAACAGATTTTACTTTTGTTGTTTGGTTGGAATGACCCTTGGGGGTCTTATTTATATACTCTTGTTGCTTAATTAATATATTGTTTCTCATGTTTTAAAATATATATATATATATATAAAATAACGTTATTTTCATTAAATCTCATCACTTTTAAATGAGAAATCAAAGTTTCAAAATAAAAGTAATTTATTTCTCATCATTTCTCACCTAATTTATCTATTTACTAATATTATAAAAGTGTGAAGAGTTTGCTATGTTTTTTAATTTTTTTAATGGCTAGGCTTCTCCCCAGTCCAAGATCAGATTGAAGCGTGTTGTTGGTCCCGTGGGCGCCCACCACGAATCATTTTGATTGTTTACTCAATCATTTTTCTTTATTTCTTTCTCCTTTTCTTTTTCTTTTCATTTTTTGCTATACTTAACAATAGTCTTTTCCGTTTAAACAAAAGAACCGTCAACACATTCGCATGACTATTTGTTTGAAATTTAATTTGTAAGAATTTTTCAATCCTTACTTGTACACTAATATTTTCTAATTTTTTTTCTTGACAAAAAAAAAAAAAAAAAAAGAAGCCAAACACCCTAGTAGTTGTTTTATTTTTGAAAACTATCTAACAAAATTAAAAATAGAGAAAATAACTTTAACCTTGTCAACTGATAATGAAATCATAAACTAATTCAAATTCCAAGTTCCATGTCAACATAGGGTAGTGTTGAAAATGCCTATATTTATGACTCTTGTTGACAATAGTGTGGGTGGTCGAAGTTATAGTTTTTCAATTTTTTTTTTTTTTTTTAAATTTGATATATGGCCCATTCAATTGACTAATAATGTGAACGTCTTTAATAATGTTCCTTGAAAGAGTTTAATTTTCTAAGATCTACAAATAATTTACCAAGGATAACAGATTTTACCTTTGTTGTTTGGTTGGAATGACCCTTTGGGGTCTCATTTATATACCCATGGTGTTTTATTAGTATATTGTTTCTCATGTTCTAATATATATATATATATATAAAGAAAATAAAGTTATTTTCATTAAATCTCATCACTTTTAAATGAGAAATCAAAGTATGAAAATAAAAGTAATTTATTTCTCATAATTTCTCACCTAATTTATCTATCTACTACTATTATAAAAGTGTGAAGAGATTGCTTTGTTTTTTACTTTTTTTAATGGCTAGGCTTCTCTCTAGTCCGAGATCAGATTGAAGTGTGTTTTTGGGCCTGCGGGGGCCCACCACGAATCATTTTGATTGTTTACTCAATCGTTTTTCTTTCGTTCATTCTCTTCTTCTTTTTCTAATTATTTTTCGCTGTACTTAACAATAGTCTTTTCCGTTGAGGCAAAAGAACCGTCAATACATTCGCATGACTATTTCTTTGAAATTTAATTTGTAAGAATTTTTCAATGTTTACTTGTACAATAATATTTTCTGATTTTCTTATTTTAGACAAAAAAAAAAAAAAAAAACCAAACACCATAGTAGTTGTTTTATTTTTGAAAATTATCTATAAAAATTAAAAATAGATAAAATAAGTATAACCTTGTCAACAGATAATGAAATCATAAACTAATTCAAATTCCATGTTTCATATCTACATAGGGCAGTGTTGAAAATGCCCATATTTATGACTCATGCTGACAATGGTGTGGGTGGTCGAAGTTATAGGTTTTCAATTTTTTTATTTTTATTTTTTAAATTTGATATAGGTCCCATTCAATTGACTAATAATGTGAATGTATTTAATAACGTTCCTATAAAGAATTTAATTTTCTTCGATGGACAAACAATTTACCAAGGATAACAGATTTTCTTCTAATATTCAGGGTCTATACAATAATTATTAGTAGATTCACCAACTTTTATATTTAATAAGGCAATCACAAAAGATGGACAAATAATTTACCAAGGATAACAGATTTTAATTTTGTTGTTTGGTTGGAATGACCCTTTGGGGTCTTATACTTTTCTAATAATTTCTAACTTGATTTATCTATCTACTAGTATTATAAAAGTGTGAAGAGTTTGCTATGTTTTATACTTTTTTTAATGGCTAGGCTTCTCTCCAGTCCGAGATCATATTGAAACGTGTTGTTGGGCCCGCGGGGGCCCACCACGGATCATTTTGATTGTTCACTCAATCATTTTTATTTATTTCTTTCTTTTTTTCTTTTTCTTTTCATATTTCGCTATACTTAACAATAGTCTTTTCCGTTGAGACAAAATAACTGTCAACACATTCGCATGACTATTTGTTTGAAATTTAAATTCTAAGAATTTTTCAATCCTTACTTGTACACTAATATTTTCAATTCCCTAGTAGTTGTTTTATTTTTGAAAACTATCTATAAAAATTAAAAATAGATAAAATAACTTTAACCATGTCAACTGATTATGAAATCATAAACTAATTCAAATTCCAAGTTCCATATCAACATAGGGTAGTGTTGAAAATGCCCATATTTTATGACTCTTGCTCACAATGCTGTGGGTGGTCGAAGTTATAGTTTTTCAATTTTTTTTATTTTTATTTTTTAAATTTGATATATGGCCCATTCAACTGACTAGTAATGTGAACGTATTTAATAATGTTCCTAGAAGGAGTTTAATTTTCTGAGATGGACAAATAATGTACCAAGGATAAGAGATTTTCTTCTAATATTCAGGGTCTATACATTAATTATTAGTGGATTCACGAACTTTCATATTTAATAAGGCAATCACAAAAGATGCACAAATAATTTACCAAGGATAACAGATTTTACTTTTGTTGTTTGGTTGGAATGACCCTTGGGGGTCTTATTTATATACTCATGTTGCTTTATTAATATATTGTTTCTCATTTTTTAAAATATATATATATATATATATATAAAATAAGGTTATTTTCATTAAATCTCATCACTTTTAAATGAGAAATCAAAATTTCAAAATAAAAGTAATTTATTTCTCATAATTTCTCACCTAATTTATCTATCTACTACTATTATAAAAGTGTGAAGAGTTTGATATGTTTTTCCCTTTTTTTTAGTGGCTAGGCTTCTGTAGACACCCCATTTTTTACCGCCTTTAAGACTTGGACGTGACTGATGGTTTTGAAAGTTGTGCAGTGCAAAATGGTCGATTTCTTCGGCAAGAGGAGAGTTAAATCTCAACTTCGTACCCCTTTTTGGACCAAAACAATCTTGATCAAAAGATTTTACACCTTAAAACCCTCTCTTTCAAAACGTTTTTGAAATAAAGTTTTTACGATGTTCCGAGGCTCGTATTTTGTCAAATGTTGCACTTTTCGGTAAACCGAGCAAGGACAAAGTGTGAATCCGCGTAGGACCGAAACTGTGCGGCTTCACCGAAACGGGCATAACCCTTTGCACAGGAGGAATTTTAATGCGAGGTTGGTGCCATTGGAAAGCTAACTTCTGGGGCTTCAATATGGCCACATCGAAAACCAGAAAATCAGATGGACGACCAGATTTTTTTGGTCAAAAGTGGTTCAGCATGAATCTGGGTAGGAGAGAAAACATCTGCGCGGCTTCAACGAAATGGGCATCACTCTTTGCATAGGAGGAATTAAGATATGAGGCCACCACTGTTGGAAAGCTTACTTCCGGGGCTTCATTTTTCACTCAAGAATCTCCAAAGGACAAGTCCGGGTGGGCGAAATATGGTTGGTGGAAGCCCGTTTGGACCGAATCTGCGCGGCTTCACCAAAATTGGCATAACTTTTTGCACAAGAGGAATTTTAATGCAAGGTTTGCGGCATTAGAAAGCTAACTTCAAGGGCTTCATGGCTGACCAGCTTTAGACCTTGAACCTTTTGAACCTTGGTCGGCCGACCAAGGCAAGTGGTCGGCCGGCCACTTGAACTGGCTGGCCTGCTTCTCGCTTTTTGCCCTCTCTGAATACTTTATAGCTGTGCCAGCTGGGGGGCATTTGGTGGATCCTCCATACACGTGTATGGAGGATCTTTGAAGCTTCCAAGAGAATCTTTGGCCTCTCTTCTCTATAAGAGAGGCCCTCCTCTACATATCTAGAGGTTGAACAAAATTGCTTAAGGCAAATTACCTCCCTCCTCCATTGTCACCACTCAAAGCTCCAAAACCCTAACTTTCTTGGTCCATTTGCACTACAACCCTTAGCACCACACCTCCATCATCCATTCCACCACCTTGGAAGTCATTTGCAGAGGTTGAAAGCTCACCAACTTGGTCCAAAAGCTGCTGGAGGTCGGCTCTTCAAGAGTAAGTGTCCATTTCCCTTAAACTTGCATTTTTTTGCATGATTGGTTAGCCTTATTTTCAAGCATTTCTGGGCTTCGACCCAAACTAGAATGTGTCTTATTTTGATCCCTTCTCCAACTTTGTTTAAGGGCACTTTTCTGTTTGAGGTCATTTACTTCCCCTTATCCTCTATCTCTCTTTTAGGGCTATTTCTGCATCCTATTTTAGCCTTACTTGTGAGCATTTTCAAGATTTTCTATAAATTGGAAAAAGTCTTGCTTTGACATCCTCTTCAAGTTTTGTTAAGGTCCCATTTCTGTTTGGGGTCATCTCCCCCCTATGCATGCTTCATCTTTTCATGATTAAGGCTATGCATTAGAGTACTTGCATTGGCCATGGTTTGTCCTCTTAGCCACTGAAATCCAGTGGATTTTCAGTGGCTTTGATGCATATTTGAGGGCTAAAATTAGAGGGGGGTGACCCCCTCTCTCCTTGTCTTGTTTGGGGGTCTTTTGGGCCTTCCAAAGGGACCCTATTTTTCATGCATCAAAGTCTTGTTTCAGGCCTCATTCTGTGAGTTTTAGGGTCTACCTTGGATCTGTCCAAGGCCCTTTTGGTCATATTTTATACCTACAATGCATGTGTAGAACAATTCCATTCGAGGCCTTCTGAGGGGGCCTTTCTTTGCATGTTTCCTAGACTGATTTCAGGGCCAATTTTGTGAGTTTTAGGGCTGTCATAACTCATTTCCAGAGTTGGTTTGGTCATACTAAGTTTATATCTTGTATGTGCTTAACAACCCCTTGAATGGCCTTCCAAAGAAGCCCCTCATTTTTGCATGCATTGCCTGCATTTCAGTGATTATTTGGGCATATTTTGGCATGTTTTACTCACTTTTTTTGTCTGGTTTGACGAGTTCTCATTTTCTTCATATACGTGCCATGTAAACCATGGTTGCTAGCCAATGTTGCATGCTATTTTAGTCCATCATGTTAGCATCTTTTGGCCATGCTCTAAACTAGAAATATGCATGTTTTGGGACTTCCTTAGCTCTGTCTTTTGACTTCATGATCAAATAATGCTTGCATTGTATACTTGTGGTTCAATGCATGTGCCTAGTTTTGAGTTTCGAGGCTTATTCCATGCATCGGGTGCCATATTTTCATGTTTCGGGACCATTTAGCATCATGTTTCAGCGCTGAAAATTACATGTTTGTATGCCATCTTTTATCCCTTGCTATGCTTTGGTAGAGTGGTATTTTATGCCTTAGGTTCGATCCTCGGTATGCGTGCACGTGTGCATGCATTTCGGTTGTCTCTTTTCCATCTCATGGCCACTGATGTGAGTGTGGCTGAGGTCCACTCATGTTGGTATAAGTCCATTATGCATTGTGTATGCCTTTTCAATTCATAGCATTGCGTATGCTAGGTTGCGTGTTAGAGCATTGTGTATGCCATGTTACATCGAGCATTGTGTAAACAGGGCACTTGGTCCCTTGTTCCTTTTCCTCCATCCAAGAAATCTATTGGGTGTAAATGGGTTTTTAAAACCAAGACAAATTCTGATGGAACTGTTGCCTGACATAAAGCCAGACTTGTTGCTAAGGGCTTCCTTCAGCAACAGGGCATTGATTTTCACGATACATTCAGTCAGGTGGCCAAGAAACCTACCATTCGGATCATGTTTATGTTTGGCTTTACATCATAATTGGCCCTTCAAACAACTAGCTATTAGTAATGCCTTTTTGCATGGTCATCTTGAGGAGGAAGTTTACATGGATCAACCACCTGGGTTTGTTGATCCCTCTAAGCGCACTATGGTCTGTAAACTACATAAGGCTCTCTATGGCTTAAAGCAAGCACCAAGAGCATGGTTCTCTACATTTTCTGGATTTCTTCTTTCTCAAGGTTTCCTTCAAAGCAAATGTGACTCCTCTTTATTTGTCCGCAAGACCACTTCTTCTATCACTTATCTCCTCATCTATGTTGATGACATACTCCTTACTGGCACTAATGAAGAATTTATTCAGACTCTTCTCACCCACATGCACAAGGCATTTTCCATGAAGGAACTGGGCAATCTTTCCTATTTTCTTGGCATATCTGTACTACCCACTTCTGATGGTCTCTTTTTGTTTCAACACAAATATGCTTCTGAGATACTTGCCAAAGCTGGGATGACAAATTGTAAATCTTACTTTTCTCCTATGGCTACTAAGGCTTCCTCTTCCATTGATATATCCACTCCCTTTGCTCAGCCCGCTTTATATTGTAGCTTGGTGGGTGCCTTGCAATAACTAACCATAACAAGGCCTGACATTTCTTTTGTTGTGAATCATGCTTGTCGATTTAGGCATGCTCCAACTGAGGCTTACTTTAATATTGTGAAGAGACTTTTGCGTTATCTTCATGGTACTTTGCATTATGGTCTTGTTTTCACCGCTGGTTCTTTAGATCTTCATGCATTTTCTGATGCGGATCAGGCCGGTAACGTGCATGACCACAAATCTACTACTGGCTGTTGTGTTTTTCTGGGATCCAACCTTGTGTCTTGGATTGCTAAGAAACAAAGTACTGTCTCTTGCTCCTCCACTGAAGCTGAATACAGCTTAAGCTGCCTTTGAACTCACTTGGCTTCAAATGCTCCTCACTGAGTTGCATCTTCCATCCGTCATGCCTACTCTTTTGTCACGCCCCAAAATTTTAATTGCTCGGAACATTACCAAAAGCCTTTAATTTAAGTCCCTTTTTATTTTTATTTTTATTTTTACAAATATCTATTACCCTTGAGTAATAGAAACATAACAATACATGTTCTCTCTCTCAATGAATACAACAATGACAATAATACATGCCAAGCTTCCATTACGGAGCTACAAATAAATAATTACAAACATTAATGTACAAAATTCATTTCCTTCACATCTACAATGAGATTACACATAAGAGATTCATGGACTTCTCAACTCCTCAACTAATGAATCCAAATTCTCTTCCTGAAAAAAAATAAAATAAAACAGCGAGGGATGAGCACTAATGCCCAGTAGGAAATCTCATAGTTCTAAAGCAATAACTATCACATAGATAAAAATGATCATGCATGCAGGGTGATACAATATAGTAAGGTGACATTTTGTAAGTTCAAAATATTATATGTAGAGTATCTTTTCTCAAAATTTCTTTGAACATTAAAGAGAACTTTTAGTCATAAAAGTTATCCCTCGTTATCAGAAAAACCATAAATCCTTTTCGAAAACAAATATGTTTAAGGAACAACATCATTTTGAATTTATTAACCAATTCCAAAATATTCCTCATTTAATTTGCATTTAATTATTCTTCTTTTTATTTCCATTTTCCCCTTTTACTACTTACATTCATTAAAACTCCATAACCTCAAGTTCAAGTTCCCTTACTACTCATAAACAACCCTCATACACTCCATTTTCACCTGTCTATTCATATTTGCTGTAACTCCTTAATGTAGAAATCCAAATCTCCATTATATTAAATAACAGTTCTGCTACCCTCAACTCCTACTTGTCTAACAGCTACATCACATCCACATTTGCATTATCAATTATAATTCAACATATCACAAGGATAATAAACCCTTTTAATTCAATTTCCTCATTAATTACAACACAAAACTCGTAATATTTCCTTATACTTATAGACAACCCGGTCAATTCGTTATCACCAACCCCCTACCTAGTTATCATTTCACTATCCATTCTTTTGAAATAATTTCTATATGCATTCCTATTCCATACCAAATTACATATCAAATGGTAATTTTACAAGTCCATCACAAGTCACACATATCATCATCGACCTCAACACATTTCATAACACATTCCACCTTTTGCCGACTTGATACGGCGGGATAGTGGGCACCCAATTCAAGGCACATTCCACCTTTTGCTGGCTATTATACGACAGAAAGTGAACTCCCAAAAACCCTTTTCTCAAAAACCATCTTTTTCCTAAAACATTTTCAGAAGCATCCCCACATTTGCCGGCTATTATACGGCAGGAAGTGGGAACCCAAAAACATTTTCAAAACCATCCGTTTTTCCACTTTTACCGGCTATTATATAGCAGGACTGTGTGGACACCCAAAAATTATTTTTCCACTTTTGTTGGCTATTATACGGTAGGACTGTGTGGACACCCAAAAAT
>NW_021028663.1:33226-43794 GCF_004153795.1 Camellia sinensis
TGTTGATGAGTTCAATCTGACTGCAGTGAAAATTGCAAACCTTGAGAAGCAATTCAAAAAGGTACATGGCCTTAACTTCATTCCCGACATTGAGGATGGGTACACCGAGGTTGCCGTACGACTCCCAGGCAGATTCAAAATGCCACATATTGACCGTTTTGACGGGTTTGGAGATCCTATGGTACATATCCGGCTTTTCTTGGATATGCTGAAGCCGATGGGTCTGACTAAGCCACAGAAACTCTCTCTGTATGGAAGAACCCTGTCGGGTGTAGCAGCCATTTGGTGTGCCAAATTGGAGGCTACAGTGAAGCAAAACTGGGAAGAACTGGCTGAGGCCTTTGTCGATCAGTATTCCTACAATACCCAAGTTGAAATGACCATCCAAGAGCTTAAAGCAACTCGCCAGAACCCAACAGAGCCTTTTGTGGAATTCGTTGCGAGGTAGAGAGCAAAGGCAGCACAAATGACAGATCGTCGCCCTTCAGATCGAGAATGCGTTCAACAGTGGGATCATTCCCAGAACAAGTGAAGCGACAAGGAGGGTGATTTCAGGGAGTGCCAATGCTGGTAGTAGCGTTATTCCCAAACCCGCAGAAATCAATACAGTCGCCACAGCCAACCCTTTTGCCAATCCAAGCCTACAAATCGCCGGCCCAGCCCGAGCTCAGGGTAGTACTTTCACCCCTCTCTATATGAGCCTGACTAGCGCACTAAAAGTCTTGATGGAAAGAGGGTATCTCAAACCCCTCGATCCTCCACCTCTGCCTGACCCACTCGTAGCCAGACATAACCCCTCCAAGTACTGTGTGTACCATCAGCAGCGCGGTCATGGCATCGACCGTTGCTACCGCCTTCGTCACGAGGTCCAAAATCTCATCTACAACTGGACAATAGCTCCACCTTTAGACCCCAATGACCAAGTACCTCATCCACATCTCAATCTAATCCATACACTGGCCATCCCTTACAATCCCAACATATACATCACCCCAGTCCATCTACCCAAGCCTGTGATGTTTATCCCAGAAAGCATGGACTTATGCATGATGGGTGCATCTAAACCCCAATCATCTCAAACCTGTGAGCCCACCACTTCTGAGTTGATGAGAATGATCGAAGATCTTCAGAGAAGTGTGGCAGACTTAGTCTTTGGAATTTTGGCTCCATCATCGACCACATCATAGGCTAGAAGTTTCAATCCAAAAGGCTCCTTAATCTTGGAGCAAGCTGCAACTGAAAAGGGCCAACCTGAAGCCATCTCAGATCTGGGTGTTGGCGTGTCGACAATAACTGGGCTCCGCTCGGATATAGCGACCTGATCCTTTGATAAAGTGGAGGCCAGTGGTAAGAACAAGGTAGGGGTAGACATTGATCCCCATGAACACCTCATGTGGGCTATTGAGGCTTTGAAAGCCGAAGGACTGAACAAACAACAAGTGATTGCAGTTGTTGCAAAGGCTGTGGATGACACTTTCACTACTCAAGTTGGGAACAGTCTGAATCAAAGGGAAAACTGGGAGAAGGGCCGTCATACCAGAGACGATCCTGTTAGCTCTAATCCTCCACTCGGAAGAGATCAGCAAGCCAGGCCAGTACCTACCAATCTCTTTTCTGGTGCACCCAGCAAAAATCCACAAACCTTGAAGTACCAACCCCGAGGTCGGAGGGTCTTCCATGCCCTCTATATGCCTTTGTCCAAAGCTCTCCAAATCCTTGTTGGACAAGGCCATCTCAAACCCCTTGAGCCTCGACCTCTCCTGAACCCTCTTCCGGCTACACATGATGCTACGCAGTACTGCGCGTACCATCAGCAAACTGGCCATACTATCGACAACTGATTTCGTCTTCGCCACGAAGTACAAGATCTGTTTGACAACGGGGTTGTCCTCCCACCAAGCTCTACAAAGTCTATCGGCACTGGATCGGTGAACTTGGGGGATAATGTGAATATGTGATCAGGGGATGAACCACCTACGGGCGGCGCTCGATTAACTCCAGACGTGGGAATAGCACGCACTGTTCTGAGCAATATGCAAACACCAGTTTTTGTGCTTTCTAACTTGGGTATTGAGTCAGTCTTGTTGTTTTGTATAGAGTCAGTCTTTTGTTTTGGGTCTGTCTTGTTGTATCGAGTCAGTCCTATTTTGTTGGAGTCGGGTGATTTCAGGGGTGTTATCTCGGACATCACTTGCTTGTTTTGTGTTTGTGTATGTCTTTTCATTTTCTTTTGAGTCTGTTTCTGCCTTGGAGCCAGTTGTGCCAACAGATTCTGATTGAAATAGCAGTAATTTTCGCAGTCTTGTGTTTGCTTCTGTCGTGTGCCAGTTGTGCCAGGATTTGAATGAAACGGCAGTGCATTCCACATGCTCTCTTGTGCCTTGAAATTATTGCATTGACCTAAGTTTTTCAAAACTTTTTTTGAACACTGTGGTGAAAACGAAGAGGAAGGAATTCCTCGGGTTTTGTAAAAATTTGATCAATTAAGAGAAAGAGAGGCATGCTAAGCCCTTAATGAATGAAATCATGCTTGTTAGTGTGAGTACTGGGAAGGATCCTGGCTTGATCCAGATTGGTTCTACATTGTCTTCAGCGCGAGCGACTGGTCACTTTCTTAAAAGATTTCAAAAAAATGTTTTGCGCGGTCCTGCGAAGACCTGTGTGGTATCTCTCTTGAGATTGTGCAGCCTAGGATCGCTCTCAGCCTCGATACTCCACCCCTCTTGATTTCAAAACTTGAACTTGGATTCAGAATGTTCAACGGTCAACTACAATGTAAGGCCTGTGTGGCCGGATCAAAAGCAGCCCGTGAAGTAGCGGCAACAAAGTCAGATCAAGAAGCTTGCAAAGCTAGATCAGGAGCACCCCTCGAACTAGGGGCAAAAGAATTTCAAATGTGCTCGAAGAGTCAAAGATGAAGATCAGTGAGAATGCCAAATCCCAGAAGGGAGAAAAGAAGAAAGTATTGGTGAAGGACAACCAAGTTCCTATCCATGTCCAAAGCTCTCCAAATCCTTGTTGGACAAGGCCATCTCAAACCCCTTGAGCCTCGGCCTCTCCTGAACCCTCTTCCGGCTACACATGATGCTACCCAGTACTGCGCGTACCATCAGCAAACTGGCCATACTATCGACAACTGATTTCGTCTTCGCCACGAAGTACAAGATCTGTTTGACAATGGGGTTGTCCTCCCACCAAGCTCTACAAAGTCTATCGGCACTGGATCGGTGAACTTGGGGGATAATGTGAATATGTGATCAGGGGATGAACCACCTGCGGGCGGCGCTCGATTAACTCCAGACGTGGGAATAGCACGCACTGTTCTGAGTAATATGCAAACACCAGTTTTTGTGCTTTCTAACTTGGGTATTGAGTCAGTCTTGTTGTTTTGTATAGAGTCAGTCTTTTGTTTTGGGTCTGTCTTGTTGTATCGAGTCAGTCCTATTTTGTTGGAGTCGGGTGATTTCAGGGGTGTTACCTCGGATATCACTTGCTTGTTTTGTGTTTGTGTTTGTCTTTTCATTTTCTTTTGAGTCTGTTTCTGCCTTGGAGCCAGTTGTGCCAACAGATTCTGATTGAAATAGTAGTGATTTTCGCACTCTTGTGTTTGCTTCTATTGTGTGCTAGTTGTGCCGGGATTTGAATGAAACGGTAGTGCATTCCACATGCTCTCTTGTGCCTTGAAATTATTGCATTGACCTAAGTTTTTCAAAACTTTTTTTGAACACTGTGGTGAAAACGAAGAGGAAGGAATTCCTCGGGATTTGCAAAACTTTGATCAAATTGAGAGAAAGAGAGGCGTGCTAAGCCCTTAATGAATGAAACCATGCTTGTTAGTGTGAGTACTGGGAAGGATCCTGGCTTGATCCAGATTGGTTCTACACTGTCTTCAGCGTGAGCGGCTGGTCGCTTTCTTAAAAGATTTCAAAAAAATGTTTTGTATTACAGTCCAAATAATAAGCAAATAAAATTATTACAGGCAGCCTAGGATTGCTCTCAGCCTCGAGACTCCACCCCTCTTGATTTCAAAACTTGAACTTGGATTTAGAATGTTCAACGGTCAACTACAATGTAAGGCCTGTGTGGCAGGATCAAAAGCAGCCCGTGAAGTAGCGGCGACAAAGTCAGATCAAGAAGCTTGCGAAGCTAGATCAGGAGCACCCTTCGAACTAGGGGCAAAAGAATTTCAAATGTGCTCGAAGAGTCAAAGATGAAGATCAGCGAGAATGCCAAATCCTAGAAGGGAGAAAAGAAGAAAGTATTGGTGAAGGACAACCAAGTTCCTATCCACAACACTAGGGGCAAATTCAGCCCCCATTGGATGTACTCCTACATCATCAGCGAACAATAGCCATTCTCCTAGATTCAGATGGCTTCGAGATCTCAAACCATTCCATATGGACAAAAGCTACACTTTTACCCTTGAGAGGCTCGCTAGGCCGAAAACCCGGAAGGGCGACCCAGGCAAAAATTAGAGCAAGAAAAGAAGGAAAAGAACAAAAAAGAAAAATGCCAAAAAAAAATGAATAAAAAATTGAATTGAAAAAAAGAAAGAAAAGAAAAGAAATAAAAAAATTGGAAACAAAAGAAAAGCATAGCTCGCAAGGTTAAAAACACGGAAGGGCGGCCTTGGCAAAAGTTAGAGCGCAAAAGGAGAGGTTAATACCCGAGTGTACCTTAACCCCCGAACTACGTAAGGCTTGATTCCCATCTTTGGGATACGTAGGCAACTTCATTCTGAAGTCCAGCCGTAAACACTTCAAATTCAACTGTGTCCATGCGATGGTTCTGGTCATCTTTGTCTTCTCTGTATCTGAGGATTAGGTTGTGGTCGTTACTCTGAGGATTGACTACAATGCACTGCGGTGCCATTCAAACAAGGGGCAACTTTCCGTTGCCATGCAGTGTCCTTTAGCAAGGGGCAATTTTCCTTCGGATCTGAGGTTGTGCATCTCAAGAGTAGGTTCCGTGCTTGTTGAGCATTGGCCGTTTGCAAAAATAGTTGTTGAATTTTTACAGAGGTTGACTAATTTTCTCGAAAAATTATTCCATTTTTCCAAAACCGGACCATTCCTTGGATCCAAAAAAGGAAAATTTTCAGTGCCGATAACCTGACTTGCATGATTTCAAATCAAAAATCGAACAAGCATGTTAATCTAACCCTCATTTTGGTTAAAATTGTTTTAGCAGAAGCCAAAAACAAAAAATGGTCAAAATGATAAACTAGGGGCACAGTTGAGTCGGGTGTTCTGTCTTTCCCCCATTGTCAACATACTTGCCAGAAAGGGCACTCTACTTGCCGGAAAGGGCACTGTATTCGCCAGAAAGGGCACAGCGGAAGCTGACCGCAAAAGGGCAGAAAGCTCTATCACCCTCTAAGCAGTGAGGTATCAAGCTAAGTGCGAAGCACGAACTGGAATGGATCAAGATATTCCACTTCCTCATCTAGATAGATCTGATCACGTCCAAACTCCCCAGCAAAGCATCATCAACCGATGTCACCTACAGATTTGCTACACACCCAGTTGTAGCACAACCCCTCTGTGGGAGAAACTCACTGTTGTGAACAAGAGTAAGAATCTGGCAGAATACCAGGGGCAAGAGCCCACAACTTCCTGCTTACCCATTAACCGCCCAGGAGAGGGATTTAAAATGAGAGATTGAAGAATAGAGAGATGTGCGCTGAGAGAAAAGTGAGGAAAAGGGTTTTTTTTTCAAAAAAACAAAGCCTGAGGGCCAAGTGATGTGAGAATCACAAATGAGAAAGGTTGGGAAACAATACCCGGAGAAACTGGCTCCTCGCGAACTGAGAGGTCTCTCGTCTTTGTAACACGTCTGTGCGTCGTGTCTTTTGTTTTTATAGCGATCCCGGTTATCCCCTTTATTGTTCTGTTGTATTCCGGACTCGGTTCCGTGAAATTGGTAGTGGTATCTATCTTGTTGTGTCCTTTAATTCCACATGATTGAGTTTTAGGATGTTTCGAGCAGGGTTGTTACAGGTTGGTTAGGCCTTGGTTTCAATTCCTTGCTGTTCGATTTTTAGGCGGTCCGCTCGAGCGGGTCTTCTTGCGCTCGAGCGGGGATTTCACACCTCCAGTATTTCGGGTTTCTGCAAAAATTCTACAGATGTGATTTCTGCGCTCGAGCGGGTTTCTTTACGCTCGAGCGGTGGCGCTCGAGCGGGTTAGTTGGCGCTCGAGCGGGTTTGTTGGCGCTCGAGCGGGTAGTACTTCCTGGGTGTAAGTTCTGGGAGGGGGAAATCTGCGCTCGAGCGGACTGGTTTTCACGCTCGAGCGGAAGTGCTTTATTCTTGTGTCTTGGCGCTCGAGCGGGCCTTATTGTGCTCGAGCGTGTCCAGAGTTTTGTTCTTGGCACTCGAGCGTCGTCTTCTCCGCTTGAGCGGGTCATACGTATATGAGTTATCCGCTGGGTGATTTCAAATCACTTTTTGCTTTTCTTTCTCTCTCCTACTTTTTTTAAAAACCTTTTTCGAGAGCCTCTCTCTCTAGATACTCCCTTCTCTCTAGGGTTTGATCTAGTTATAGTGTCCTCCTTCTCTTCGGCCTTTGTAAAAGTTGTGTTGATCGTCGAGGGCATCGTTTTGAACTGAAAATCTTGGTCTTTGAAGCACTTTGATTTTGGTCTCTTCTCCATCCGAGCTCTAACTTCGAGGTAGGGATATCCTACTCCTCTTTATGAGCTTTGTCTTTAAATTTTAGTATTTTGAGATGTTGGGGTTGGTTTGGTAATTTTGTGAAAGTTTGGGGGCTTTTGTGTAAATTTACAAGAGTTAGGGTTTTAGCTATATAAAACCTAGATGCATGTTTGGCATGAAAAATGTGAAATTAATGTTAAGACATTAATGAAAATGGAACCTAAGGGTTGTAATGTAAATTATGGAAAATGCCCTAATTACATTGGTTAATTAATTTGCATAATTAATTATGAGAAATGAGGAATTGATTTGGGAAGTCATGGGATAAAAGGGTGTAGTTGGATTATTTATCGCTCACCTAGTTGGAATGTTGATTATATATCCATTGTTGCATTTATTTTCTGTATAGAAATAACTGCTTTGGGCTATCGGTGGAGGATAGTATTGATAGTTGTAGACAATGCATGATGATTAGGCAAACTGAAACTAATCACTGGAATGTGTCATTGAGATTGACAATTGAAAAAATACATTAAATTTATGTATTGTGTGATGATGTGTATAATTGTTGTTTATATGCATTATGTTGTGTTGGAGGAGATAGGGGATGCACTCCACGGTTTAGGGGAAGATAGGGGATGGACCTCTAAACCGGATGTTGTTGGGAGGAGATAGGGGATGGACTCCGTAGATAGAGCTCATATGCTTATCTAGTAATGTGTTGACAGAGCTCATATGCTTGTCATTGGAAGTGTGATAGTGTTCATATGCATATCTGTGGAATTGATGATGTAGCTTGTATGCTTATCTGTTGTTGTGTGATATAGCTAGTATGCTTATCTATTATGAAATGGGAAGTGATTGATATGAGTTACTGTCTCATATGAGTTGTTTGGCCAGGTTCTGAGCCGTGGTTATAAAATTGAGAATTGAAAAGAATTGGAAAATGGACTGTAATATGGACTTGTATGTCATGAAAATGTAAAGTGTGATAAGGGAAAGTATCAGTGTTGACCATCTATCAACTGCTAATCTTTTAGTCATTGTTCATATTTGGTTTAGTATATTTCTACTGGGCTGTGGCTCACCCTATATGGGAATATCATTTTCAAGTACAGGTAGCATGTCACCTCCAAGGACGTAGCTTGGGAGGGTAGAGGCAGGCGGGCTTTTGTTGTTTTATTTCTATGATGTATTACATGTATATTCAAGCCAAGGGCTTAATGTGTAAATGAGTTAGCACTCTTTTGTTGTAACCAAGTGTTAACTTGGAAAGCTGTAAGCCTTTAGGGCATTTACTTTTGTTGTTAACATGTAATACTTTTTGTAATGGAACTCTGATGAATAGAAGAATGTGGAACTTTATATATCAATGCATGTCTATATTGATGGGTTTAATGTTGTTATTTTGAGGGCGTTACAACTTGGTATCAGAGCGTACCGGGTTCGAATACTTTGGGTACGTGGGAAGTGATTAGGATCACAATGGGTTTGTCTCGCTTGATAGAGACTTAGATGTAGTGTCATATGCTATGTGCTTAATTGATAACATGCTTATGTGACTATGTGGGTATGGGATTTAGTTTCTAGGATGTTGATTGGATCCTTGTGTTTCTGTGAGTCTTGTTGGAAAGGCACTTGATCAATGCTGTTTCTAACCGGAACTCTAGTAACGCCTCGGGACTATCATTATCCGGAAATGAAATTCGTAAGTGCTTATGTGTTTATGTGCTTACGTGGAGTGAATTACAGTTGTCCATGCATTAGGACGCGAGTGTATAGCTTTGGCACATTTATGAATGTGCTAATAGTCTTGGTTACCTTTATTAGGATGTTAGGACAAGGACGCGGTAGGCGTGGCAGGCATGGTAGACAGGAAATGCCCTTACCGGATGATATTCCGGCAGTGCAGGAGGGTGTTGGTCAGGCCAGCGTGGCCGAGCCAGTGGGTCAGCAGGCTATGAGTGTCTTGGCACGAGATATAGCAGGAGCTTTGGGTATTCTCAGAGCTGGGAATCAGGTAGCTGAGGCAGGGCCTTCTTTCTTGAAGAGGGAGTTTTTCCGGTCTAACCTGGACGAGTTTGTTGGGGATCCAAAGGAGCCACTGAAGGCTGACGAGTGGTTGGAACAAATGAGTAAGACGTTCGAGATGCTTGGCATCGAGGACGGGGCACTGAAAGTGACCTTGGCATCCTTCCAGCTGAAGGGAGATGCGGGTCAATGGTGGAAGTACGAGAAGGCTCGTGTTGGTGGTACATGGGAGGCATTTGTAAATGCTTTCCAGGAGAGGTTCTTATCTGCAGTGGCTAGGGAGAAGCTGAGGGATCAGTTTAGCCGGCTTAATCAGCAGGGTATGTCTGTGGCAGAGTTTGAGGCCACTTTTACTAGTTTGTCCAGGTTTGCACCTGAGTTGGTGGCATCCGAGGAACGCCGTTGCTACGAGTTTAAGTGGAAGTTGAGGCGGGGCCTGAAGTTGAGAGTTGGTGGGTCTTACATCCGAGAGTATAGACACTTAGTGGATGCTGCAGCTCATATGGAGCTCATGATGCAAGAGGAGGATGAGGGGCAGAGAGGCTCCAAGAGGAGCCAAGATGGTCAGGGTGATGGCAGGAGACAGAAGGGTTCTAACCCTCAGCAGTCTCAGGGTGGAGTTGCTAGATCGACCTTTCCGGTGCCGAGTGCAGGCTCGGGGAGGGGTAGTCAGGGAGGCTTGACTTGTTTTGCGTGTGGCTAGCTGGGTCATAAGTCTTCAGTGTGCCCACAGAAGGGAGGGGCTCAGCGAGCTGCTTTTTCTTCAGCTAGACCTCAGGGCCAGAGTCAGGGCAGGGGCCAGCCTTTGTCTTGCTGTCAGTGTGGTCAGCCTGGGCACCTGAAGAGGTATTGCCCGCAGTTGAGTGCTACTTCAGGAGTGTCTGGTTCTAGACAGACGCAGGGATTTCAGCCAGCTCAGTCTGTGCAGACCTCGAGGGCCAATTCGGGAGCTTCGTCATCCCAGTCAGTGCAGCAGTCGTATGCTCCGAGGGGTGAGCAGGCAGATCAGGGGCCTACAGGGCGCGCGTATGTTGTTACCACGCAGGATTTGGTATCAGCTCCATCAGTAGTGAGAGGTACTTTTCTGTTTTGCAACTCGGTTGCTAGTGTGTTAATTGACACGGGTGCATCTCATTCTTTTGTATCTGCTACATTTTGTAGACACCCCATTTTTGACCGTCCTCAAGACTTGGACGTCACCGTTTGAACACTCGGTGATCATCCATGTTTGCGTTCGTTTGGAGTTCCCGGAGGTCTCGGCTACGCGCCTTGCCTCAGGATCTCCGAACTCGACCGTTTAGTGTCTGGTTTTGCACCAAACACTTGCATTTTGCCTTGGAAGGGCAGGGAATGCCTTGTGAGGCATCCCCACACACCACCGGCAGTGGCTAGACAGACTTGTTACTTCCATCAATCTATTTGACATAAGTGTGGTTTCGAACCGCTCGTGATTGGATCGTGATTCAATTGCTTTGCATATAGTTTGCATTATTTCAATTACATTGCATCTTCATTTGCATTGTTTATACATTGTTTTGTATATATTGCATATCATTTTGCATCCATTTTTGCATTGTCATGCATGCTGCTAATAACATTGTACCTGTTGAGTTGTTTTCTTTGGAGGCACGATATTGTATGTACGGTTCATTTGAGGCTGGTGCAACCAGACGAACCACACAGGTATTGTATCCTCCGAGCGAGACGTATCGAGAATTGCATAATTCTCTTACATCCTTTCTGCATCATTACTTGCGTAGACCGCATGTTTTGCTTGCGTAGACCGCATAATTGTTCATTTTCATTACCTGCGTAGACCGCATGTCTTGATTGCGTAGACCGCATGTTTTGCTTGCGTAGACCGCATAGACCGCATCTTTTG
>NW_021028663.1:50761-63654 GCF_004153795.1 Camellia sinensis
TTATTTAACTTCCTTTTTTATTCAAGTTTCTTTTCTACTCAACTTTCTTTTTTATTTAATTTCCAAATAGATCGTTAAGGTATAGTGGTTTCTGGATTGAACTTCCATTTTTAATTTTCTGCAGCTTCTATAGCGATCCCGGTTATCCCTTTTCTGTTCTGTTGTATTCCAAACTCGGTTCTGTGAAGTTGGCGGTGGTATCTATCTTGTTGCCGTCCTTTGATTCCACTTGATTGAGTTTTAGGATGTTTCGAGCAGGGTTGTTACAGGTTGGTTAGGCCTTGGTTTCAATTCCTTGCTGTTCGGTTTTTAGGCGGTCCGCTCGAGCGGGTCTTCTTGTGCTCGAGTGGGGATTTCACACCTCCAGTATTTCGGGTTTCTACAAAACTTCTGTAGATGTGCGCTCGAGCGGGTTTCTTTACGCTCGAGCGGTGGCGCTCGAGCGGGTTTGTTGGCGTTCGAGCGGGTAGTACTTCCTGGGTGTAAGTTATGGGAGGGGGAAATCTGAGCTCGAGCGGACTAGTTTTCACGCTCGAGCGGAAGTGCGCTTTATTCTTGTGTCTTGGCGCTCGAGCGGGCCTTATTGAGCTCGAGCGTGTCCAGAGTTTTGTTCTTGGTGCTCGAGCGCCGTTGTGTTCTCCGCTCGAGCGGGTCATACGTATATGAGTTATCCGCTGGGTGATTTCAAATCACTTTTTGCTTTTCTTCCTCTCTCCTACTTTTTTTAAAAACCTTTTTTGAGAGCCTCTCTGTCTTGATACTCCCTCCTCTCTAGGGTTTGATCTAGTTAGAGTGTCCTCTTTCTCTTCGGCCTTTCTAAAAGTTGTGTTGATCGTCGAGGGCGTCGTTTTGATCTGAAAATCTCGGTCTTTAGAGCACTTTGATTTTGGTCTCTTCTCCATCCGAGCTCTAACTTCGAGGTAGGGATATCCTACTCCTCTTTATGAGCTTTGTCTTTAAATTTTAGTATTTTGAGATGTTGGGGTTGGTTTGGTAATTTTGTGAAAGTTTGGGGGCTTTTGTGTAAATTTACAAGAGTTGGGGTTTTAACTATATAAAACCTAGATGCATGTTTGGCATGGAAAAATGTGAAATTAATGTTAAAACATTGATGAAAATGGAACCTAGGGGTTGTAATGTTAATTATGGAAAATGCCCTAATTACATTGGTTAATTAATTTGCATAATTAATTATGAGAAATGAGGAAAAGATTTGGAAAGTTGTGGGATTAAAGGGTGTAGTTGGATTATTTATCACTCACCTAGTTGGAATGTTGATTATATATCCATTGTTGCATTTATTTTCTGTATAGAAATAACTGCTTTTGGCTATCGGTGAAGGATAGTCGTGTTTGTTGTAGACAATGCATGATGATTAGGCAAACTGAAACTAATCACTGGAATGTGTCATTGAGATTGACGATTGAAAGAATACATTAAATTTACGTATTGTGTGATGATGTGCATAATTGTTGTTTATATGCATTGTGTTGTGTTGGAGGAGATAGGAGATGTACTCCACGGTTTAGGGGAAGATAGGGGATGGACCTCTAAACCGGATGTTGTTGGGAGGAGATAGGGAACGGACTCCGTAGATAGAGCTCATATGCTTATCTAGTAATGTGTTGACAGAGCTCATATGCTTGTCAATGGAAGTGTGATAGTGCTCATATGCATATCTGTGGAAGTGATGATATAGCTTGTATGCTTATCTGTTGTTGTGTGATATAGCTAGTATGCTTATCTATTATGAAATGGGAAGTGATTGATATGAGTTACTGTCTCATATGAGTTGCTTGGCCAGGTGCTAAGCCATGGTTATAAAATTGAGAATTGAAAAGAATTGGAAAATGGACTGTAATATGGACTTGTATGTCATGAAAATGTAAAGTGTGATAAGGGAAAGTATCAGTGTTGACCATCTATCAACTGCTAATCTTTTAGTCATTGTTCATATTTGGTTTAGTATATTTCTACTGGGCTGTGGCTCACCCTATATGGGAATATCATTTTCAGGTACAGGTAGCATGCCACCTCCAAGGACGTAGCTTGGGAGGCTAGAGGCAGGCGGGCTTTTGTTGTTTTATTTCTATGATGTATTACATGTATATTCAAGCCAAGGGCTTAATGTGTAAATGAGTTAGCACTCTTTTGTTGTAACCAAGTGTTAACTTGGAAAGCTGTAAGCCTTTAGGGCATTTGCTTTTGTTGTTAACATGTAATACTTTTTGTAATGGAACTCTGATGAATAGAAGAATGTGGAACTTTATATACCAATGCATGTCTATATTGATGGGTTTAATGTTGTTATTTTGAGGGCGTTACAGTTTTGTTTGTCTCGATTCTTGTTTTGAGTCGTTTGAGTGTCAACGGATGTGTTTAGGTTGTTTACCTTTTGTTTTCCGTTGTTAAGTCGCTTTGGCTTTGGTCAGTTATAAGCTCAATACCCGGTTAAGAACTCATTTCTCAATTTTCAAAATGAATTGTTTTGTGCTCAGGAGTGTCGTGTCGTTCTCCAAATTTGTGCAAAACATGATTTGTTCCTTCATAAAACTGCAGGGTCCACCCCCGATAAGTGTGAACAGTAAAGCAAAGACCTATCTGAAGCTATTTAGGTTCCGGACTGCAAACCAAAAGAAAAGAGGGAAAATTTGGAGCATCTTAGCATGTTTCAACTTTAGCAAAATCCGAGACTGCATTCCAGGTGCACTTTCTCAGGCCTCGCCGTTTCTCTGGAGTATGAGTGCATCTCGACCCTAAGTGTAAGCCTGTTTCAAGTCAGAATGACAGTCCAAGCAGCACTCGAGGGTTTCACATGCAGATGTTATCTCTCACCAATATGAACAGGGTGTGCCCTTTTTGAGTTGAGTGTGTTGTGAAGTCCTCTAAGAGGCAAATCAGAGGCACCATAGTACATCTTTGATGCTCCTCTATTGCATAGAATGTGAACTTTCATATACACTGTTGTTGCATGCGTGCCACACATCGTTATGATTCATGCATAGAATATGCTTGCTTTCGATTTCGCATAGAATATGCTTTGCTTGTCTCATACATAGAATATGCTTTCCATGCTGCATAGAAAATGCCTTCGTACTTGCATAGAAGATGCATTTTATCACACTGTCTTGTGCACTTACACTCTGTATCTCACTAGCACTGTCTTGTGTATCTTGTGGTTGTATCTCAATCGCACTGTTTTGTGCATTTCAAATCACTCACACAGTTTAGCGTATTGCACTATTTAGTGCATTTCAAATCACTCGGGCTGTTTAGCGTATTGCATTGTTTAGTGCATTTCAAATCATTCATGTTATTTTGCGCATCGCACTGTTTTGTGCAGTTTACATTCGCGCTATTTTGCGCATCGCACTGTTTTGTGTAGTTTATCATTCGCGCTATTTTGCGCACCTCAATCGCACTATTTTGTGCAGTTTATCATTTGCGCTATTTTGCGCACCTCAATCGCACTGTTTTGTGCAGTTTACATTCGCGCTATTTTGCGCACCTCAATTGCACTGTTTTGTGCAGTTTACATTCACGCTATTTTGCGCATCGCACTGTTTTTTGTAGTTTATCATTTGCGCTATTTTGCACACCTCATTCGCACTGTTTTGTGCAGTTTACATTTGCGCTATTTTGCGTATCGCACTGTTTTGTGCAGCTTACATTCGCGCTATTTTGCGCATCGCACTGTTTTGTGCAGTTTACATTCGCGCTATTTTGCGCACCTCAATGTTTTGTGCAGCTTACATTCGCGCTATTTTGCGCATCGCACTGTTTTGTGCAGCTTACATTCGCGCTATTTTGCGCATCGCACTGTTTTGTGCAGCTTACATTCGCGCTATTTTGCGCATCGCACTGTTTTGTGCAGCTTACATTCGCGCTATTTTGCGCATCGCACTGTTTTGTGCAGCTTACATTCGCGCTATTTTGCGCATCGCACTGTTTTGTGCAGCTTACATTCGCGCTATTTTGCGCATCGCACTGTTTTGTGCAGCTTACATTCGCGCTATTTTGCGCATCGCACTGTTTTGTGCAGCTTACATTCGCGCTATTTTGCGCATCGCACTGTTTTGTGCAGCTTACATTCGCGCTATTTTGCGCATCGCACTGTTTTGTGCAGCTTACATTCGCGCTATTTTGCGCATCGCACTGTTTTGTGCAGCTTACATTCGCGCTATTTTGCGCATCGCACTGTTTTGTGCAGCTTACATTCGCGCTATTTCTTCGCGTAGCGTATAAGTCCAATAATCAAAATCTTTTTGCATATCATTTTGCATCCTGCCCCTGAACTACGCTGGTTTGATTCCTTGCAAAGGGATACGTAGGCAGCCTGCGGGCACAACCATTTATATATCTATATTTTTTTTTTGTCCAAGTCTTCGGCCTTGTCAAAAATGGGTCGTCTCTTGGCTTTGACACTCACTCCCATCACTTCTTGACTTCCGAGTTCAGTCAAAGAGGGGCAACTGTAGACACCCTATTTTTGACCGCCTTTAAGACTTGGACACGACTGATGGTTTTGGAAGTTGTGCAGTGCAAAATGGTCGATTTCTTCGGCAAGAGGAGAGTCAAATCTCAACTTTGTACCCCTTTTTGGACCAAAACAATCTTGATCAAAAGATTTTAGACCTTAAAACCCTCTCTTTCAAAACGTTTTTGAAATAAAGTTTTTACGATGTTCCGAGGCTCGCATTTTGTCAAATGTTGCGCTTTTCGGTAAACCGAGCAAGGACAAAGTGGAAATGAACGAAAGAGAGATGAAATCTTTGAAAAATCTTTCAAAACACCTTGTCTAGGGGTTTGGAGTTGAAGAAAAGAGGAGAAGAGAAAGCAAAACTAGTTTGGGAGAAGTTCGGCATGAATCCGAATAGGACCAAATCTACGTGGCTTCACCAAAACGGGCATAACCCTTTGCACAGGAGGAATTTTAATGCGAGGTTGGTGCCATTGGAAAGATAACTTCTGGGGCTTCAATGTGGACACATGGAAAACCAGAAAATCAGATGGCCGACCATCGTTTTTGGACAAAAGTGGTTCAGCATGAATCCGGGAATGAGAGAAAACATCTGCGCGGCTTCACCGAAACGGGCATAACTCTTTGCACAGGCAGAATTAAGATATCAAGCCACCACCGTTGGAAATCTTACTTCTGGGGCTTCATTTTTCACTCAAGAATCTCCTAAGGACAAGTCCGGGTGGGGGAGATATGGTTGGTTGAAGTCTGTTTGGACCGAATCTGCGCGACTTCACCAAAACTGGCATAACTTTTTGCACAGGAGGAATTTTAATGCGAGGTTGGCGCCATTGGAAAGCTAACTTCTGGGGATTCAATGTGACCATATGGGAAACCTGGAAATCAGATGGCCGACCAGCTTTTTTGGTCAAAAATGGTTCAGTATGAATCCGCGAAGGAGAGAAAACATCTGCGCGGCTTCACCGAAACGGGCATAACTCTTTGCACAGGAGGAATTAAGATATGAGGCCACCACCGTTGGAAAGCTTACTTCCGGGGCTTCATTTTTCACTCAAGAATCTCCTAAGTTCAATTATCAGACCGGCTTCACGTAGCGTATAAGTCTAATTATCAAACTGGCTTCGCGTAGCGTATAAGTCCAATAATCAAAATCTTTTTGCATATCATTTTGCATCCTGCCCCTGAACTACGCTGGTTTTATTCCTTGCAAAGGGATACATAGGCAGCCTGCGGGCACAACCATTTATATATCTATATTTTTTTTTTTGTCCAAGTCTTCGACCTTGTCAAAAATGGGTCGTCTCTGGGCTTTGACACTCACTCCCGTCACTTCTTGACTTCCGAGTTCTGTCAAAGAGGGGCAACTGTAGACACCACATTTTTGACCGCCTTTAAGACTTGGACGCGACTGATGGTTTTGGAAGTTGTGCAGTGCAAAATGGTCGATTTCTTCGACAAGAGGAGAGTCAAATCTCAACTTTGTACCCCTTTTTGGACCAAAACAATCTTGATCAAAAGATTTTAGACCTTAAAACCCTCTCTTTCAAAAGGTTTTTGAAAAAAAGTTTTTACGATGTTCCGAGACTCGCATTTTGTCAAATGTTGCGCTTTTCGGTAAACCGAGCAAAGACAAAGTGGAAATGAAGGAAAGAGAGATGAAATCTTTGAAAAATCTTTTAAAACACCTTGTCTAGGGGTTTAGAGTTGAAGAAAAGAGGAGAAGAGAAAGCAAAACTAGTTTGGGAGAAGTTCGGCATGAATCCGGATAGGACCAAATTTGCGCGGCTTCACTGAAACAGTCATAACCCTTTGCACAGGAGGAATTTTAATGCGAGGTTGGCGCCATTGGAAAGCTAACTTCTGGGGCTTCAATGTGGCCACATGGAAAACCAGAAAATCAGATGGCCGACCAGCTTTTTTGGTCAAAAGTGGTTCAGTATGAATCCGGGAAGGAGAGAAAACATCTGCGCGGCTTCACCGAAACGGGCATAACTCTTTGTACAGGTGGAATTATGATATGAGGCCACCACCGTTGGAAATATTACTTCTGGGGCTTCATTTTTCAATCAATAATCTCCTAAGGACAAGTCCGGGTAGGGGAGATATGGTTGGTTGAAGTCCGTTTGGACCGAATCTGCGCGACTTCACCTAAACTGGCATAACTTTTTGCACAGGAGGAATTTTAATGCAAGGTTTGCGGCATTGGAAAGCTAACTTCAAGGGCTTCATTATTGACTAGCTTTGGACCTTGAACCTTTTGAACCCTAGTCGGCCGACCAAGGCAAGTGGTCGGCCGGCCACTTGAACTGGCCGGCCTGCTTCTTGCTTTTTGCCCTCTCTGAATACTTTACAGCTGTGCCAGCTAGGGGGCATTTGGTGCATCCTCCATACACGTGTATGGAGGATCTTTGAAGCTTCCAAGAGAAGCTTTGGCCTCTCTTCTCTATAAGAGAGGCCCTCCTCTTCATATCTAGAGGTCGAACAAAATTGCTTAAGGCAAATTACCTCCCTCCTCCATTGCCACCACTCAAAGCTCCAAAACCCTAACTTTCTTGGTCCATTTGCACTACAACCCTTAGCACCACATCTCCATCATCCATTCCAGCACCTTGGAAGTGATTTGCAGAGGTTGAAAGCTCACCAACTTGGTCCAAAAGCTGCTGGAGGTCGGCTCTTCAAAGGTAAGTGTCCATTTCCCTTAAACTTGCATTTTTTTGCATGATTGGTTAGCCTTATTTGTAAGCATTTCTGGGCTTCGACCCAAACTATAAAGTGTCTTATTTTGATCCTCTCTCCAACTTTGTTTAAGGGCACTTTTCTGTTTGAGGTCATTTACTTTGACTTATCCTCTATCTCTCTTTTAGGGCTATTTTTGCATCCTATTTTAGCTTTACTTGTGAGCATTTTCAAGATTTTCTATAAACTAGAAAAATTCTGTCTTTGACATCCTCTTCAAGTTTTGTTAAGGTCCCATTTCTGTTTGCGGTCATCTTCCCCCTATGCATGCTTCATCTTTTCATGATTAAGGCTATGCATTAGAGTACTTGCATTGGCCATGGTTTGACCTCTTAGCCGCTGAAATCCAGTATATTTTCAGTGGCTTTGATGCATTTTTGAGGGCCAAAATTAGAGGGGGGTGAACCTCTCTCTCCTTGTCTTGTTTGGGGGTCTTTTGGGCCTTCCAAAGGGACCCTATTTTTCATGCATCGAAGTCTTGTTTCAGGCCTCATTCGGTGAGTTTTAGGGTCTGCCTTGGCTCTATCCAAGGCCCTTTTGGTCATATTTTATACCTACAATGCATGTGTAGAACAATTCCATTCGAGGCCTTTTGAGGGGGCCTTTCTTTGCATGTTTCCTAAACTGATTTCAGGGCCTATTTTGTGAGTTTTAGGGCTTTCATAATCCATTTCTAGAGTTGGTTTTGTCATGCTATGTGTCTATCTTGTATGTGCTTAACAACTCCTTACAAGGCCCTCCAAAGAAGCCCCTCATTTTTGCATGCATTGGCTGCATTTCAGTGATTATTTGGGCATATTTTGGCATGTTTTATTCACTATTTTTGGCTGGTTTGATGATTTCTCATTTTCTTCGTATACGTGCCATGTAAACCATGGTTGCTAGCCAATGTTGCATGCTATTTTAGTCCATCATGTTAGCATCTTTTGGCCATGCTCTAAACTAGAAATGTGCATGTTTTGGGACTGCCTTGGCTCTGTCTTTGTACTTCATGGCCTGTGCATCAGTTCAAGCACAAAAGCAACCATAGGAGGGGTGGGCCTTGCTTTTCCAAATACCTGTCTATGAGAGAGAGTGCCCACAAACATATGAATCGTTGAGACATACAAACCAAACTAAGCTTTATGACGCAGTTAAGTGGGGACGGCTACCTGAATCATTGAGTCATGTCATATATTAAATCACAAATCCTAAATGGACTAAATTTGTATTGCTGCTACTAAAAGGTGGCAGCCAATACATGACATTGACACGGGCAAGGTAATACCCTAAATCATATACCCTTTTCCCTTCTAACATGCCAACACTCAACCAAGTGAATGGTTAATTAAGAAAATGACGAAATAGATAGAAGAAAGGCATAACAACAATATTGGTATCCAATACCATGAGGGTGATCTTGTATATGTGAGCAGTCACAAGTACCTCTAGTAATTAGGCACAAAGATGGCACAAGAGCGCTAGACATGGAGAAGGAGAGAAATGATGTAGCCTTAGACTTTGAGAGAGTGGCAGCGGAGGAGGAGCCTCTAGACATGCCATGGAGATGGAGGTTGCACTCTAGTGTGTAGAGGAGCTTTCCTTGAGGTGCCTTGTGTAGAGGTGGAGACCACCTTTCATAAAAAACTTAACCAAAATGATGAATTCCTATTCACGTGCGGACATGTACCGCACGTGCGGTCCCTCCTCACCGCACGAGCAGCCATAGGCAAAATGCAAAATCTCATTTTTTTCTCTTGCCTGCATGTGCGGCTGAGCCCCTGTTTTGGCAGTCCGAGACTCACACAAAACCCAACTTAGAGAATACATAGCAAGGCTCAAAATAGATCAATTTAACACAAGTTTAAAGCTCAAAATCACATGAAAAATCAATCATAAATCAACTTAGATTCTTAATCACTTTGAATTTATGATTCACCATCCAATTCCATGGAGTTTCCAACTTCCTTCCATAAATATACATACACTTAGCCATTTGTTTACATAGATGATCTCAAATGACTATTTAAAGAAATAAAATGTAAATTCTCACTAAATGGGTCAAAATAATTCCAAATCCATCAAACATAAGAGACATCACTCCAATTAATCACTTAATACATGCTTGACCCATATTATAAGCCCTAACTTACATAACATGGAGGAATTCCTTTTCAAATCAAAGAGAGGCATCAATTAGAATAGATTAAACATTCCTTGAGTTGAATTCTCTATAAACCCTCTTAATTCTTTCCTAATTCCTTCCTTGTGGGACTCACTTCTCACTCTCAAATTTCTTCTCCTCTCACTCTCTCCAGGATAATTTCTAAGTCAAATGGTAAAGAGGACATAGATAGATATAATAGGTGAATAAGACAAAAATCAATCGTTTAATCATTACAAATTGAAATTTCACAGAAAATCATATTATGACAAAAAAATTATACCAATCCCAAATGTAAAATCAATTTCAGATAATTAAGTTTCTAAGGCTTCCAATTTCTGATTCAAACATTATAATTGTGACAGATTTTTCTCTTATTAAACAGATATGCATCCATAACCATAAGATTCACTAAATTAAATTCAATTTCACATAAAATTTCATCGTAAGTCTTTAAATGCTCAGAATAAGGGATTGAAAATATTCCAGAAACAGATACGAGGGACACCATTCAACTGACTAATAATGTGAACGTATTTAATAACGTTCCTAGAAAGAGTTTAATTTTCTAAGATGGACAAATAATGTACCAAGGATAACAGATTTTCTTCTAATATTCAGGTTCTATACATTAATTATTAGTGGATTCACCAACTTTCATATTTAATAAGGCAATCACAATAGATGGACAAATAATTTACCAAGGATAACAAATTTTAATTTTGTTGTTTGGTTGGAATGACCCTTTGGGGTCTTATTTATATACTCCTGTTGCTTTATTAATATATTGTTTCTCATGTTCTAAAATATATATATATATATATGTATAAATAAAATAAGGTTATTTTCATTAAATCTCATCACTTTTAAATGAGAAATCAATGTTTCAAAATAAAAGTAATTTATTTCTCATAATTTCACACCTAATTTATCTATCTACTACTATTATAAAAGTGTGAAGAGATTGCTATGTTTTTTACTTTTTTTAATGGCTAGGCTTCTCTTCAGTCCGAGATCAGATTGAAGTGTGTTGTTGGGGCCGCAGGGGCCCACCACGGATAATTTTGATTGTTCACAAAATCATTTATCTTTATTTCTTTCTCTTCTTCTTTTTCTAATTATTTTTCGCTATACTTAACAATAGTCTTTTCCGTTGAGAGAAAAGAACCGTCAATACATTCGCATGACTATTTTTTTGAAATTTAATTTGTAAGAATTTTTCAGTCCTAACTTGTACAATAATAGTTTCTGATTTTTTATTTTGGACAAAAAAAAAAAAAACCAAACTCCCTAGTAGTTGTTTTATTTTTGAAAACTATCTATAAAAATTAAAAATAGATAGAATAACTTCAACCTTGTTAACTGATAATGAAATCATAAACTAATTCAAATTCCAAGTTCCATATCAACATAGGGCAGTGTTGAAAATGCTCATATTTATGGCTCTTGCTCCCAATTGTATGGGTGGTCGAAGTTATAGTTTTTCAATTTTTTTTATTTTTATTTTTTAAATTTGTTGCATGGCCTATTCAACTGATTAATAATTTGAACATATTTAATAACGTTCCTAGAAAGAGTTTATTTTTCTACGATGGACAAATAATGTACCAAGGATAATAGATTTTCTTGTAATATTCAGGGTCTATACATTAATTATTAGTGGATTCACCAACTTTCATATTTAATATGGCAATCACAAAAAATGGACAAATAATTTACCATGGATAACAGATTTTACTTTTGTTGTTTGGTTAGAATGACCCTTTGGGGTCTCATTTATATACTCATGTTGTTTTATTAATATATTGTTTCACATGTCCTAAAATATATATATATATATATATATATAAAATAAGGTTATTTTCATTAAATCTCATCACTTTTAAATGAGAAATCAATGTTTCAAAATAAAAGTAATTTATTTCTCATAATTTCACACCTAATTTATCTATCTACTACTATTATAAAAGTGTGAAGAGATTGCTATTTTTTTTAATTTTTTTAATGGCTAGGCATCTCTTCAGTCCGAGATCAGATTGAAGTGTGTTGTTGGGGCCGCAAGGGCCCACCACGGATCATTTTGATTGTTCACAAAATCACCTCCATAGTAGTTTTTTTATTTTTGAAAACTATCTATAAAAATTAAAAATAGATAATATAAGTTTAACCTTGTCAATTGATAATGAAATCGTAAACTAATTCAAATTCCAAGTTCCATATCAACATAGGGCAGTGTTGAAAATGCCCATATTTATGACTCTTGCTGACAATAGTGTGGGTGGTCGAAGTTATAGTTTTTCAATTTTATTTTATTTTTTTAAATTTTGATATATGTCCCATTCAATTGACTAATAATGTGAACGTATTTATTAACGTTCCTATAATGAATATAATTTTCTTCGATGGACAAATAATTTACCATGGATAACAGATTTTCTTCTAATATTCAGGGTCTATACAATAATTAATAGTAGATTCACCAACTTTTATATTTCATAAGGCAATCACAAAAGATGGACAAATAATTTACCAAGGATAACGGATTTTAATTTTGTTGTTTGGTTGAACTGACCCTTTGCGGTCTTATTTATATACTCTTGTTGTTTTAATAATATATTGTTTCTCATGTTCTAAATATATATTTATATACATATAAATAAAATAAGGTTATTTTCATTAAATCTCACCACTTTTAAATGAGAAATCAAATTTCAAAATAAAAGTAATTTATTTCTAATAATTTCTCACTTGATTTATCTATCTACTACTATTTTAAAAGTGTGAAGAATTTGCTATGTTTTTTTCTTTTTTTAATGGCTAGGCTTCTCTCTAGTCCGAGATCAGATTGAAATGTGTTGTTGGGCCCGCAGGGGCCCACCACGTATCATTTTTATTGTTTACTAAATCATTTTTTTTTTATTTCTTTCTCTTCTTCTTTTTCTATTCATTTTTCACTATACTTAAACAATAGTATTTTCCGATGAGGCAAAAGAACCGTCAACACATTCGCATGACTATTTGTTTGAAATTTAATTTGTAAGAATTTTTCAATCCTTACTTGCACATTAATATATTTTGACTTTTTTTTGACAAAAAGAAAAAAAAAAAGCCAAATTCCCTTGTAGTTGTTTTATTTTGGAAAACTATCTACGGAACTGAGTCCAGATTATAGTTATATAACAACAGGGAATAACGGGATCGCTATATGAATTGTTGTTATATTTATTTCCAAATCTAGAAATAACTGTTTTGGGCTATCAGTGGAGGATAGTCGTGATTGTTGTAGACATTGCATGTGGATTAGGGATAACTGAAACTAATCATTGATTAAGTCATCAACTTTGACTGCTGAATTAATACAGACATTATGTGTATTGATTGTGTGTTGTATATGTTATGTGTTTGCATACATTGTTTGGTGTGGGAGGAGATAGGGGATGTACTCCACGGTTTAGGGGAAGATAGGGGATGGACCTCTAAACCGGATTTTGTTTGGGAGGAGATAGGGGATGGACTCCATTAGCACCACTATTA
>NW_021028663.1:65384-87384 GCF_004153795.1 Camellia sinensis
GCAATGGATGAAAACACACACACAAAAAAAAAAAAAAAAAAAAAAAAGAGAAAAAAAAAAAAAAAAAAAAAAAAAACAATTTTTGGGCCAATGAAAAACGACCTCCAGTGACCCCCACCGAGGGTGTTAGGCATTTTTCATTTGAGAAAGCCTAAAACTAAATTTATTTGTGTGTTTAATTTATGTATTCATAACAAAACTATTGTGCAATTAAAAGAAGTTTCATTCATGGACACGTACTTGGAATATCGTTGGTTGATGAGGTGATATCCTGAAGAATTAAGCCTCTGAGTTGTATTAAAGAATTAATGACAACTTTGGCTTGAGATATATGTCCATTATCGATGATTAATGATGCAGCTAATCTCTGGCTAGATGTGCCCATGCAAATGCCTACAAGCTTTGCTACAGTTACCAATTATTTTACTAACCGTTCATATGTTAGTAATTGGTAGAATAATTGATAATTTAGTTTGTATCCCTATCTTTTTTGAATGCCAAGAACAATAACTTAGCTTTCGATGACATAATGTCTTGGCATTTATTGACTTTTAACTTTCCTTGACACGGATGAGCTTGAAATTGATTCTTTTTAATGAATTTTTAATTTTTTTAGTTTTTTAAAAAGTAAACGTGTTTAGGAATTTGCTATAATTTTTTGTGAGTGGATGATTGATCTAATTTTTGAATTTTTTAATCGATGACAAATTGACATTTTATATTTCTGACTTATTGACCAATATAGCCAAAAGTAATTTTTTATCTACATCCTTAACACCATGTTAGGAATTTAGGTGATTTTATTTAAGTCCTTAAATCTCTTAAACATATTGCTTTGTGTCACAGTAATATGCTGTCCAACCCTCATAATGAAGATTGAAGGTTCGAGCCTCGCATGTAGTGTTGGGGGTGATTTTCTTTCCCTTTTTGAGAGAAGGTCATTATCTGTATACACAAAAGTATATTAAAATTTAAAAATAAAATAAAAAAAAAAAGAGAAAGAGAGAGAGAGAGAGAGAGAGAAAAAAAATAATATTTCATTATTTAGTGTATATAAGCCTAACACGAGCTATTATGATTACAGATGACAAAATTACTCAACCCAATTATATTTGTTCCAATTCAATTTTAATATAAAAAATAAAAATAAAAAAATCCACCGCAAACCTCATGTACATGCACCGGGACTACTGAATAATTTTCCCAAAAAATAGTATTTGGGTCGCATTTACAATCCTGATGTGTTTCAATTGGGCAGGGAATTCAAAATGGGTTCATGAGATGGAATGGTCTGGTCAGAAAGACTTCACAGCAGCTCCCACTGTGAGATTTCTGGTTGATGGTGCAGAAGCAGGACTGCTTAAAAACCATGGTCCTCTAACATTCCTCAAGGTATCTCTCTCTCTCTCTCTCTCTCTCTCTCTCTCTTGCAAACTCTTTAACTTCGGCACATTTTTTCAACATTTTCTCACTTTGGCACCTAAAAAGTTTGTTTTTGCCACTTTGATCCTTAATAACAGGTTCATGATGCTGGTCACATGGTTCCAATGGATCAACCAAAAGCTTCATTAGAAATGCTAAAGAGGTGGACTCAAGGAAAACTCTCCATGACCAAGTCAGAAGGTCGGCTCACTCCGATGTGATTGCCACACACTGACCTTAGTCCCCATGTGTGTCCAATTTCAATTGTGCACAGGTGGAAATATCCAAAATGTGCCTGGAAATACCAAAGCAATCCTCTTGTGCTTGTAGTATTAAAAAACAGGCCATTCCATAAAGATTGCTCACAGAAATTATTAATGAGTGCATTAATATGAAAACTTCTTTTTTTTTTCTTTCTTTTTTTTTTTTCCAAGAAAGCACATCTCTCTTCCATAGAGAAAATCACATTGCCTTGAAATGTTGGAATCTAGAGTCGGTAATCAGTACACGATAGAAGTTTTTTATTTTGAAGCTTAGTTTTCTCCTACCGAGCCCAAAAAGTAGAGAAATCCAAGTAGAAGAAAAAAAAAAAACCAATTCTGGCAATCCCAAATTCTACAACAACAACAACAGATTTAACTTTTCTTTTTTTTGCCCCCTTAAAAAAAACCAAAAAAAAAAAACTATTTCCCTCTTTTCTCCTTTCCCATTCTTTTTTCCTTTTTCCCTCACTGTTTCTAAGAACACAAAGAAGCCACAGCCAAATTCTATTATTTTCTCTCTAATACTACACTACTAAAACTCTGCTAGGGAGGGGTTTTCATTACTTTAGGCTGCCAAATAAAATTAAATAATAATTAAAAAAAGGAACTTGAGAAGGCAAAATCCGCAGTAAAATGAGCAAAATAAAAATTATCACTGAAATTTTCATCTATAGGAAAACCCAATAACATGAATTAATTTTTTCTTCAGCAACTAAAACAGATCATTAATGGGTGGGTATTAAAGAGGAGGAAAAAGAAGAAGAAATAAAAAAAAGGCTAGAAAAAAAAAATGCAACATAATTTGTCAACTGAACAAATTGCAAGAATTAGATGAAATATACAAACTGATTCGCATCTCAAGAGTAAATAATAAAGGATAGGGGTGAAGTACCAGAAAAGGATGAAGCTTGGAAAAATCAAAAGAATTCATCAGCAGAGCAACCAAACAGAACCCTAGCAGCAGCTCAATCAAAACACCTTTTTGTAGACATTCATATCCCCAAACAACACAAACACAGAATCAAAATTGAGAACATTCATATCCCCAAACCAAGAAATTTTCTTTGAATTCTCTTAGCATCCAAGCATCAATGAGCAAAAAAACAGAGAGTCCATGTGCCAAAGAAAAGAACCCTATTAAAATGTTCATAACCAGTTTTGAACGTCTAGCAACATCCTTAAACCAAGATTGTATAGATGTGATTGGTTTTAAATAAGGTGATTGCTTTCATGCCCTGTTAGGGGACATCAAATATTTTCTGAAAAAAATTCTAAAGTCAATCACCTTTTAAAAATACCCAACAATTTTTTTTTTTTAAATTATTTGCACACACAAATAAAAATATTTGAAATCTATGGATACTTTCAAAATTTTCATTATTTTATCAACACCAAAAATTGAACAAAGAAAATAAAAACAAAATCAAATAGACCCTTTTTATGTGTTTGTGTTCAATTTTGTTTTTAATGATTTTTTCCCCCTCTCTATTCGGGGTTCAGGTGATTCGAAAGAGAAAAGGTATTTCTTCTGCAAAAGATCAAAAAAGAATGTGAACAAATACAAGGGAATCACGGGGTCTGGTTATTGGAAAGCCATGGGCAAAGACAAATATATTATATCTCTTGGAAGCAATCAAGCTGTTGGGGTTAAAATTTTTCTCAGTTGAAGCCAAGGTTGACACAGCCCGTCAGAAAGAGAGAGAGAGAGGCAGGACACGATGAACTCAAAAAAAAAAAAAACCTAAAATTAACCAAACAGTATCAGAAATCGCAATAATAATAAAAACACACAGCCCAACAGAGAGAGAAGGGGAGAAGTAGAAACCGAGGACTACCTTGCGAGCCGAGTTCGAGGGGCAGAAATCAAGGACTGGAGAGCAGCGTCGAGAGCGAGCGAAGAGGAAGGGTAGGAAAGAAGAAGAACAAAGAGGGAGAGAGAGAGAGATCTTACCTTGCGAGCCGAGTTCGAGAGGCAGAAACCGAGGACTGGAAAACAGTGTCGGAGCGAGCGAAAGAAGAAGAATAGAGAGGGAGGGGTGAGAGAGAGAGAGAGACGTGGGTGAGAATAGAGAGGGAGAGAGAGCCGTGGGCAGGTGGAAGGCTGAGGGAGACAAATATTTGGGCGGGAAATAGATAGATCTGAGCCATTGATATATATCCAGGGTTGTTATAGACCATTGGATCAAAATGTATCTCACATACATTTTATACATTTTCAAAATCCTTCCTCCCTTATTATATAGATATATATATAAATAAAATAAGGTTATTGTCATTAAATCTCATCACTTTTAAATGGGAAGTCAAAGTTTCAAAATAAATGTAATTTATTTCTCATAATTTCTCACCTAATTTATCTATCTACTACTATTATAAAAGTGTGAAGAGTTTGCATTGTTTTTTACTTTTTTTAATGGCTAGGCTTCTCTCTAGTTCGAGATCAGATTGAAGCGTGTTGTTGGTCCCGTGGGCGCCCACCACGAATCATTTTGATTGTTTACTCAATCATTTTTCTTTATTTCTTTCTCCTTTTCTTTTTCTTTTCATTTTTTGCTATACTTAACAATAGTCTTTTCCGTTTAGACAAAAGAACCGTCAACACATTCGCATGACTATTTGTTTGAAATTTAATTTGTAAGAATTTTTCAATCCTTACTTGTACACTAATATTTTCTAATTTTTTTTCTTGACATTTTTTTCTAAAAAAAAAAAAAAAAAAGAAGCCAAACACCCTAGTAGTTGTTTTATTTTTGAAAACTATCTAACAAAATTAAAAATAGAGAAAATAACTTTAACCTTGTCAACTGATAATGAAATCATAAACTAATTCAAATTCCAAGTTCCATGTCAACATAGGGTAGTGTTGAAAATGCCTATATTTATGACTCTTGTTGACAATAGTGTGGGTGGTCGAAGTTATAGTTTTTCAATTTTTTTTATTTTTATTTTTTAAATTTGTTGCATGGCCCATTCAACTGACTAATAATTTGAACATATTTAATAATGTTCCTAGAAAGATTTTAATTTTCTAAGATGGACAAATAATGTACCAAGGATAACAGATTTTCTTCTAATATTCAGGGTCTATACATTAATTACTAGTGGATTCACCAACTTTCATATTTAATAAGGCAATCACAAAAGATGGACAAATAATTTACCAACGATAACAGATTTTACTTTTGTTGTTTGGTTGGAATGACCCTTTGGGGTCTCATTTATATACTCCTGTTGTTTTATTAATATATTGTTTCTCGTGTTCTAATATATATATATATATATAATAAGGTTATTTTCATTAAATCTCAACACTTTTAAATGAGAAATCAAAGTTTCAAAATAAAAATAATTTATTTCTCATAATTTCTCGCCTAATTTATCTGTCTACAACTATTATAAAAGTGTGTAGAGTTTGCTATGTTTTTTACATTTTTTAATGGCTAGGCTTCTCTCCAGTCCCAGATCAGATTGAAGCGTGTTGTTGGGCCCGCGGGGGACCACCATAGTTCATTTTGATTGTTTACTCAATCATTTTTCTTTATTTCTTTCTCTTCTTCTTTTTCTAATCATTTTTCGCTATACTTAACAATAGTCTTTTCCGTTGAGACAAAAAAATTGTCAATACATTCGCATGGCTATTTGTTTGAAATTTAATTTGTAAGAATTTTTCAATCCTTACTTGTACAATAATATTTTCTGATTTTTTATTTTAGACAAAAAAAAAAAAAAGCCAAACACCATAGGGTCGACACCAGCCTTCCTAGTGTCGACCCTTACCTGTTGATGAAGTTTTGGAAGTGTTGCTGTAACATAGGGTAGACACTAGACTTGGAGAGGGTCGACCCTTTTCTGTCTGTGTATTGGTTGCTGGAAGATAGGGTAGACACTAGTCTAGGATAGGGTCGACACTGGCAATGCAGTCAAAGCTTTCCCAGTTTTTTTTCCTCTTTGGTGTCGACACCACTATTGCAGGGGTCAACACCTGCGACTTTTTCCCAGATTTTTCTATCGATTTGGGCCTATTTTTTGGGGATATTTTGACTAGATATTTTGAGTTGACTTTGGGGCTTATATCTATTTTTAACCTAGTACTATATAAAGGGCCTCACTTGACCTTTTCTCTCACTTTTTCTTCCCTTTCCTCTCTTTAAACCGTGAAACACCTTCTCTCTCTCTCTCTCTCTAAAGGCATTTTTCACTCAAAGATCCATCGATCTACTTGTTTGAAGACGTCTACTCACCTTGCTCCTTTGAGATAAAGTGTGGAGTTTGTCGAGGGCTTCATTTTGATCGGAGCAAAGCTTGGTTTCTCCTCCATCGAGTTTTGAGCTTTTCTTCCTTCTTCCCATTCTAAACTTGAGGTAAAGATAAACTACTCCTTGTTATGAGTTTTAACATAGATGTTTGTCATTTTTATAAATGGTGGGTTGTGATGATTTTGGGAAGTTAGGGTTTTGAATTTGAAATTACAAAAGAGGGGTTTTCAAGTATTGAACTCTATGTATATGTGACACCTTGGAAAATGGGGTTGTTGGTGTGAAATTTATGAAATTGAGCCTTAGGGTTAAGGTTTGAGAAAAAAGGGCAACATGTCCAACTTGAATGTAATTCAGTAATTTGTATAATTAATGTAGTAATTGTGGGAATATGAAATTGAGTTGGAAATCATGAAATTAGATGGAATTGAGAGTGAATGGTGTAGTTGGATTGATTAATCACTCACCTATGAAAATGTTAATAGTTTATCTGTTTGATGAATTTATTATCTGTTTAGAAATAACTGTTTTGGACTATCGGTGAAGGATAGTCTTGATTGTTGTAGACAATGCATGATGATTTGGGAAAATTGAAACTAATCAAATGGGAATATGTCATTGAATATGACGGTTGGATTAACACATTGAATATGTGCTTTAATTGATCATTGTATATGATAAAGTGTGTAAATACATGCATGTGTATGTTGTTTGGAAGGAGATAGGGGATGTACTCCAGTGTGTGAGAGGAGATAGAGGATGTACTCCACGCTTTGGGAGGAGATAGGGGATGGACTCCAATGATAATTAAGTTGGCCGGAGTGCCCTGGGTGAAAGTCCCGAAGTCTTATATACGTTTGCATAACGTAGATGATTGAAGTATTGAAATGCTAATGATATGAGTTGTAGTCTCATTTTGAATTGATTATGATTGAAGTGTTGATAGTATGAGCTGTTGTCTCATTTTGAATTATTCAGATAAACAATGAACCATATATATGAATTGATTTGGATAATGAAACGGAAAGGAATTGAAATATGGTTATGAATATGGATTGGTTATGGAAGAGATGTATGTTGGTTTATATGAGTTAAACATTTATCAAATGCAAATGTTTTAGTCAATTCTCATATTATGTTTAGCGTATCTCTACTAGGCTTTGACTTACCCTATATGGGACATCATTTTCAAGTACAGGTGATATGCTGCCTCCAAGGATGTAGCTTGGGAGGTTTAGAAACTGAAGGCTTATTTTTGTAGTTATCTTTTTTATTACATGTAATTCAAGTCAAGGGCTTAATATGCTAAGAGTTAAAACTCTCTTTTGTTGAAACCAAGTGTTGACTTGGAAAGTTGTAAGTCCGTAGGGCATTTACATTTGTTGTCAACATGTAATATTTTTGTAATAAATTGTCACGACCCCAAACCGTCCCTAGTAGGATGGTGCCGTGATGGCCAGTAATCCGAGATTACCAAAGGCCAATTTCCAAAATCCACACACAACAGAGTATAAATATATGGGGCTCACAAGTACGGAAGCAATACATACAAATCAGATTAGTCCATAAGAGCTGTGCGTATGTCAAATGAAATAGCAAACATTATCATATGGGTTACAACTTAGTTACAAATGAAGCAAAGTACAAATTACATCTTGATCAAAAGGCTTCTCAAGCCGACGTGTGCAAAATACAAGTATTACAAGTCGTGAAGCATAATTTTCAAGACTGCCGACGTGAATACAAGTCAAGCCGACATAACAAAAATCCAAAACAAGCTCGCGAATCACATCTAGGCGACATCACCTTCTTGCTCATCACCTACATATATATAGAGAGGGTGAGCTTGGATACTCAGTGAATGATATAAATAATAAAGGGATTTGCATGAATAATAGCCGAAGTCTTTTTCAAAACGATACATATCAAAACTTTATATAACAAGGGATGGACCTCGTCCATCTAACAAATCTTCAAAGCTTCAAGGGACGCTTACTAGCATCAACATATTACAAATGATGATATCCCGGACGAACAAACCCACGCGGTAAACCGTCAGTGGCAAAACAAGACAAAGCAAGGGAGATATCTCAAACAATGGTGCAGTTGCATTATAGTCCCCTGGCACTAAGGACTTTCAAAGCAAGATTGCAGGTTGCATTAAGTCCCCTAGCACGTACGGACTTTCAAAGATTGTCAAAACCAAAGCTAATGCTTGATACACAAAATAGGGATAGTCATTCATGCTTAACAAATACTTTTCCAAAACAAGCAAGGCAAAACTTTATCAAAACTTAATAACATAACTTTATTAAAAATACCACTCACATGGTTCTTCAAACGTCGGGGTCAAGGCAAGTCCAAGTCCTACAAACACATGGCAAAAATCTATTAAATGCACTTCTCAAAACAAGTCTTCATGCATGCAAATGACCTCGGCATTCTTCAAAAACTAAATCAAATCAAAACAAAACACAGTTTCTTATCTCTGGAAAACAAGCTGGGCAACTACCAGGTCTAGGCCGAGGTCCCACACCTCCTTGCCGAGGTGTGGCCTCGATAGCCACAATCAAGGAAATGAAGTCGGGAAAATCTAGGTTTCCCTCTCTTGAAGAACATGACGAACATGAAGAACATGAACATGAGGAAGATGAATGCAAAGATTAAAACTTGCTATTACAAAATCTGAGATTTCATGCTAAGAATCCGAAATCATGGACCTGGGTACCCATATTCAAAGATCTTGAGAGAACAAACACAAAAAACATGGTTCTAGATGCAAACTTTCGGATCAAACGAGGCTTTTCTTCAAGAACACATGAAAACCATTTTCTCTTTCTAAAACCAACTTTAAATCAATGCATGACGTGCAGAACAGGTTTGATCGTGCAATGCAGCTAGATGATCAATAAGAACAACAAGAGTAGGTTAAGATTCTAACCTCAAAACTCGAATCTAACTGTTCAAGCTCCAACGATCAAGCTTGGAAGTTCACTCTCTTACTTAAAACTTCTCCTTCTCCTTCCTAGAGCCTCTCTCTCTAAAAGACAAGATTTGATACAAAATGATATGTTTTCTCGACAGTCACTCACTTAACCCTCTGTTGGGACACGTGGCACCGGCTGATTGGCTCTACTAAAAAAGGTGTCTGACTGACAAGACAAGACCATGACAAAGTGTGTTCAACAAGCTAGACGGCAAGAGCAGTCTGGCAAGTGATGATCTCGGCTAAGGGCAAAGCTTCGACAAGTAGGGTGACAACGACATCGGCTTGGAAGTACAACACTTGACTAAGCTCTGCCACACCTTGGCCTAGATACGCCACACCTCAGTCTAGGTCATACCACTCCAGGAACAAAATCACTGAGTGCAAGAATCAAGGATCTAGAACGCCTAGATAATAACATCTCGGCCTAGATGATGCACATCTCGGCCTAGGTGACGCGCACCTCGGCCTAGATGGTGACATCTCGGCCAATATGCCAAGGTGAAATGGAGGTCAACCGAAGGGGTTCCAAGATAGTTCTAAGTGTGGAAATGTTCCAAGGTGTCTAGGCTTAAGATGACCTCGGCAACACACCAGGCAAGAACAAAGCATGCAAGCAACACTCAAGCAAAACAAGACAGGGTTTGCAAATACACATAACAAAACAAGATCATACATAAATGTATACAAGTATGACTAAGTCGAAGTGAGGGTTGTTACATCCTACCCCCCTTAAAGAAGTTTGGTCCCCAAACTTGAGTTACCTTGTTCCAAAAACAATTCTGGATGTCGAACTTTCATTTCCTCTTCCATTTCCCATGTAGCATCCTCACCGTAATGCTCCTTCCATTCAACTTTCACCATTGGTATCGATTTACTTCTCAACTGTTTCACCTGCCTATCGATAATCCGTATCGGCTTCTCTGCGTAGCCTAAATCTTCATTAACTACAATTCCAAAATAGTCGATCACATGTAGTGGATCTCGAATATACTTCCTCAACATCGAAATATGAAACACATTATGGACTTGGCTCAATCCTGGCAGCAAAGCTAGTCTGTAGGCAACGAGGTTAACCTTCTCAAGAACTTATGCTCCGAGGGATGAGCAGGTTGATTAGAGGCCTACTCGTAGTTCAGTTCTCTCCACTCGGCAAACATTAGAACAAGTTCGGCCTTAGCCTTCCTCTGAGTCAGCATTCCCCTAGTCAGCATTGGAACAAAACTCTTTTTTCGGAAAAGTTCTTAAGAGCCGTCTCCGAAACACCCTTTAAACAGTTATAAAAAGAGTGTGATTCTTTGCAAGTTCGCTACTAGGATAAAAGGATTCAATCCAGCCAAAGGTTGCCCCGGCTAACTTTGCACCACGGCTCCTCTTGAAGGGGCCCTCCACTCCACTCCCCTTCCCCTTATCACGCAAGCAACCAAAGGTAACTTACCATGACAAGGGCCAGCGCTCTTTGCACCAAGGCTCCTCTCGAGTATAATCCAACAGGCCTTTAAGCCTAAGCCCAGGGAGCAGTTTCTCCTTCTTTCCTCCCTAGGCTATATTATATTAACAACACCTAATGTCAAAATAAAGCAATTAGTCAATCCACTGGTTCAGTTATTCCCATTTGTCTCTATCTATTGGTGGGGAGGTATATGAAGAAACAAATCAGTGGATTGAGGATTGAAAGCTCGAAGACAAAGAGAACCGGGCTTTTCCAAAGAATTACTGCAGCTTTCCCACTCCCTTTGATTATCATATACAAAAAAGTCTCTTCCACTTTCCTACCAAATCTCTCTGTATTCTGGCACATAAATGAAGGGATCGAAGAGATTATGGCAGATCATGTTCACCAAGAAATGACCCGAAATTTGATCTTGGTCTATTTGAGATTGTTCCTTTTAATCGTAATCAAAGATGTTTTCCTGTCTCTCGTTTCTTTTATGAACAAATCGAAGAACCCAATGGATCGCCCTTTTACTCGCGGGGCAGTGTCCGGTAGCAAGTCTCTCCTGCCAAAGTAGGATTCATATTAAGCTACACCGGGGACTGTTCAATAATCCCCATTGCCCAGGTCTAAGATGGGTTACCGATCAGAGCGAGTACAAGTGCGATGCTTACACAAGGGGGATTCCTACCGTAAAGCCACGCGGTTGAGTTCGTCGGCTAACTCTCTTTTCCTGGTCAGGTAAAGGTCTAAGCTAAGGTTTCTACTCTTACAGTCTACTTCCGCTTATAACTGCAAGCCAGTTAGTTGGATCCAAGCCCGGGGGTTAGTCTGCTTGCTAGCTTTTCATCTTCATTTAAAGGTAGCAAGTTTCTGCTCCCCAAGGCGCCTTCTCCTTGCTCATTCAAGCCGATAAACAAATCCCAGCCGGGCTGATCTGTCAAGTGAGTTTTCTGCTCCATCTTTCGAGTCTGCTTCTCTAAGTCTCTCCCTCCGCGCCTCTCGGTGACTCCCTTCGGTAAGTGTGGGTCTGGTTTGAGTCTTCAATTTGTGGTTTTTTGGGGTATCTCTCCTTATAATCCTGGGCCAAGTGGCTACCCCAACTGGTTCTTCGTCCGCATCGCCCCAATCTGAACAGGTATAGGTGCTAGAACTGCTGTTCTTTCTGATTCTTCCTATTGCTGTGCTCCCGAGGCTAAGTGGTTACACCCTGAGTTCTATCTAAGGAGCCAAGGCAAAGTGTAAAGATCAAATCGCATAAGGGTTCCCCTCATGCTAGTAGCAGGTCAGCCTCAGACTATGGTTACAGAAAAAGAGCTGTTGATACGTCTCGTCTCCTAGGCCTCAGTGGCCTAAGTGAAAAGACAGAATCTCGAACCAAACCTGTGTTGTCCTTCTAGTTCCTCGAGCGGACGTTCTTGCTATTTCCGGGCAGCTAGTATACTCTTCTTCAAGGGGACTTCCTTATAGGTGGAGAAGGCATGTAAAAAGAACCTCGATGGGAGATAGTTCGTCAGGCCCTCAAAACTAAAGATTCGCAATCAAATGGCTGGAGAAGCAACTTAAGACAGGTTACGTACACCAGGGAGTCGAATATGCACCCAGCAGAAAAGCAATCAAATAGAAAGAAAGGGAGTGAAAGCGAGGAAAGCAAGAAGAGGAAGGCTCCCTCACACAAAGGGAGATTTCACTTCGTACTTGGGGAACCAGAAACGGATTGAAAGCTTACAGAGGTAGAACCTTGACCAAAAGGAGAACTTGCACTTCGTCCTTTCAACGGCTTACAGTCGGAAGTAGAATGATCCTCGACTCTCGTAGGAGAGAATTTAGACTTGATAGCAGTGGGAAAACAGGCGAGAACCCGCAAATGCAGATTAGGAAACAGGAACGGGGAGGGGAGAAGCGGAATGCTCACTTGTTGGGGAGCGACTTGAAAATAGTCTTTCCCTCGCGGAAGACGGGCTTGGATCGAAAGAAATGGCTGCCATTTGGGAGCAGAAGGAGACTCGAATCCGGGAGGAGAAACTTTCATTCTTGCTTAGTCTTCCGAGTGCGCGGATGTTCTTCCCGAGCAAATGTTCTTCTGTGAATGAATTTCTCCCTTTTGGGCTCTACATGTATGCTGTTACAGCGCAGGACCTAGCACCGGCTCTGTCTGTTGTGAGAGGTATCATTTTGTTTTGCAACTCAGTTGCTAATGTGTTGATTGAAACAGGTGCATCCCATTCCTTTATATCTGCTGCATTCGCATCTATTTTGGGGTTGGGGTTGGAGTTGGCGCAGTTAGCTTCTCTTATTTGTGTTGTATCACCCATTGGGGGTGAGTTGATTTTAAAACAGGGGTGTCAGCGCTGTGATATAGAGGTAGCTGATCGCTGGCTTCCATTTTCTTTTGTATTGATGGATATGCCGAGTTTTGATGTGATTTTGGGTATGGACTGGTTATCGTCATACCGAGCTGTTATAAGGGCATCCCCTATCTCCTATGCCGAGTTTTGATGTGATTTTGTATTGATTTCAGGACTGTCATCCCCTATCTCCTCTCACACACTGGAGTACATCTCCTATCTCCTCCCACATACTTCAAGTCCATCTAAAGTATCTGTTTACATAGAAGGACTTGAACTTGAGGCAGAGGAGGTGGATTGAGTTCATTGAGGACTACGACTTTGAATTGCACTATCATCTGGGAAAGGCCAATGTTGCGGCCGGTGCCCTTAGTAGGAAGTCCATTAGTGATGTAGCTTGCATATCCATCCGAGAATGGGAGATGTTGGGTACTCTTGGCGAGTTTGACTGCTTTTAGGTGAGTATGTTGAGTCTGCGGCCTTGTTTTCCGTTGTGGCACAACCTACACTTGTGAGCCGAGTGTTACAGGCGCAGAGGGGTGATTTGGAGGTATAATCTCTCCGAGAGAAGATCTCTAGTGGGAAGATAGAGAAAGGTTTGACTGTGTATCCCGACCTGAGTGTGAGATTGTTTGTGCTGGACTCTTGCCGAGAGGAAGTACTCCGAGAGTTCTACCATTCACGCCTTGCGGTGCATCCGGGAGGCACTAAGATGTATCGTGATTTGGGTCACCAGTTTTGGTGGCGGGGTATGAAGAAGGATGTGACAGTTTTTGTGTCTAAGTGCCTTACTTGTTAGCAAGTGAAGGTCGAACATCAGAGGCCAGCGGGTTTGTTGCAACCCTTGCCTATAGCCGAGTGGAAGTGGGAGCATGTCACAATGGACTTCGTTGTAGGTTTTCTGAGGACTCGATGGGGTAGTGATACTATTTGGGTGGTCGTAGACCGGTTGACTAAGTTGGCGCACTTTATTCCTATGCGCGTGAGAGATTCAGGAGATCATCTTGCCGACTTGTATATTCGGGATATAGTGAGGTTGCACGGGGTCCCAGTGTCGATTGTCTCAGATCGAGATCCATGTTTCACTGCTAGGTTGTGGCAGAGTTTGCAGAGTGCCTTGGGTACTAGATTGACTTTTAGCACGGCTTACCATCCTCAAACTAACAGGCAGTCCGAGTGCACTATTTAGATACCTGAGGATATGCTTCGAGGCTGTGTCCTTGACTTTAAGGGGTCGTGGGAGAGACACCTACCCTTAGTGGAGTTTGCCTACAATAATAGTTTCCAATCGAGTATTGGTATGGCACCATCTGAGGCCTTGTATGGCCGACCGTGTAGATCTCCAGCGTGTTGGGCCGAGGTGGGTGATGCACCTCTATTGGGTCCAAAGTTGGTTCGGGAAACGACGGAGAAAGTGGCACTTTTTCTTAAGAGGTTGGTTACAGCCCAGAGTCGCCAAAAGAGTTATACCGACCGTAGGAGGAGACCTCTGTCATTTGAGGTGGGTAATCATATCCTTCTAAAAATATCACCTAGGTGGGGTTTGATGAGGTTTGGGAAGAGTGGGAAGTTGTCCCCTCGGTTTATTGGCCCTTTCGAGATCCTTGAGAGGATTGGTGAGGTTGCCTACCGTTTGGCATTGCCATCGCAACTGTCTGGAGTGTATGACGTATTTCATGTTAGTATGCTTCGGAAATACGAGCCGGACCCATCACATGTATTGGATTGGACCGACTTAGAGGTAGATGAGGATGCCTCGTATGAGGAGAGACCGGTGCGGGTCTTGGATAGGCGGGACCAAGTCTTGCGAGGTAAGACGATTCCTTTGGTCAAGGTATTATGGAAACATCACGGGGTTGAGGAAGCAACTTGGGAATGTGAGTTGGAGGTCCGAGAGAAATATCCGGATCTGTTTGTTAATGTTTGAGTATACGTTGGAAATTTTGTTGTATTGATAACCTCTAAGAACATTGTATATGTTTTGGGTTATGGAAGTATTGTGTTTGTTGAATACGTTATGGAAATGAGAGTTTAAGTTTAACATTGTATATGTTGAATGTGTTATAGAAATGCACATATGTTATTAAAATTGAATACATTACGGAATCTGTGTGTTGAAATGTGTTAAATCTCAGAATACACATATTGGTAATATATGTTGTGGATTTGTTCTCTAGTGAAGAGATGGAATGACCGATAAAGCTTTTTGGTAAATGTATTTGGAAACTTTATTCTATTTTGGGAACCTTTGGTGTTGTTGTACTTTAGTTTTGGAGGAGTACAAATTGATTTAAACTTGTTGGGTTTGTTTGTTCGCACTTATTCTTGTTAAAAGTTCCTTAGAGACTTAGAAATTCCATTCTAGGGTCGACCTTTACCTGTTGATGAAGTTCTGGAAGTGTTGCTAGAACATAGGGTAGACACCAGACAGAAGACTGGGAGAGGGTCGACCCTCTTCTGTCTGTGTGTTGGTTGCTGGAACATAAGGTAGACACTAGACTGGGATAGGGTCGACCCTCTTCTGTCTGTGTGTTGGTTGCTGGAAGATAGGGTAGACTCCAGTCTGGGGTAGGGTCGACACCTGCAATGTAGTCAAAGCTTTTCCAGATTTTTTTACTCTTTGGTGTCGACACCACTGTTGCAGGGGTCAACATCTGCAACTTTTTCCCAAATTTTTCTATCGGTTTGGGCCTATTTTTTGGGGATATTTTGACTAGATATTTTGAGTTGACTTTGAGGCTTATATCTATTTTTGACATAGTACTATAAAAAAAGCCCTCACTTGACCTTTTCTCTCACTTTTTCTTCCATTTCCTCTCTCTAAACCGTGAAACACCTTCTCTCTCTCTCTCTAAAGGCACTTTTCACTCAAAGATCCATAGATCTACTTGTTTGAAGACCTCTACTCACCTTGCTCCTTTGAGATAAAGTGTAGAGCTTGTCGAGGGCTTCATTTTCATCGAAGCAAAGCTTGGTTTCTCCTCCATCGACTTTTGGGTTTTTCTTCCTTCTTCCCATTCTAAACTTGAGGTAGGGATAAACGACTCCTTGTTATGAGTTTTAACATAGATGTTTGTCATTTTGTATAAATGGTGGGTTGTGATGATTTTGGGAAGTTAGGGTTTTGAATTTGAAATTACAAAAGAGGGGTTTTCAAGTATTGAACTTTATGTGTATGTGAGACCTTGGAAAATGGGGTTGTTGGTGTGAAATTTATGAAATTGAGCTTTAGGGTTAAGGTTTGAGAAAAAGGGGCAACATGTCCAACTTAAATGTAATTCAGTAATTTGTATAATTAATGTAGTAATTATGGGAATATGAAAACTGAGTTGGAAATCATGAAATTAGATAGAATTGAGATTGAATGGTGTAGTTGGATTGATTAATCACTCACCTATGAAAATGTTGATAGTTTATCTGTTTGATGAATTTATTATCTGTTTAGAAATAACTATTTTGGGCTATCGGTGGAGGATAGTCTTAATTGGTGTAGACAATGCATGATGATTAGCGAAAATTGAAACTAATCAAATGGGAATATGTCATTGAATATGACGGTTGGATTAACACATTGAATATGTGCTTTAATTGATCATTGTATATGATAAAGTGTGTAAATACATTGCATGTGTATGTTGTTTGGGAGGAGATAGGGGATGTACTCCAGTGTGTGAGAGGAGATACGGGATGTACTCTACGGTTTGGGAGGAGATAGAGGATGGACTCTAGTGATAATTAAGTTGGCTGGAGTATCTTGGGTCACAGTCCTGAAATCTAATATACGTTTGCATAACGTAGATGATTGAAGTATAGAAATGTTAATGATATGAGTTGTAGTCTCATTTTGAATTGATTATGATTGAAGTGTTGATAGTATGAATTGTAGTCTCATTTTGAATTATTCGGATAAACAATGAACCATATCTATGAATTGATTTGGATAATGAAACAGAAAGGAATTGAAATATGGTTGTGAATATGGATTGGTTATGGAAGAGATGTACGTTGGTTTATATGAGTTAAACATTTATCAAATGCAATTGTTTTATTTAATTATCATATTATGTTTAGCGTATCTCTACTGGGCTTTGGCTCACCCTATATGGGACATCATTTTCAGGTACAGGTGATATGCTGCCTCCAAGGATGTAGCTTGGGAGGTTTAGAAGCTGAAAGCTTATTTTTGTAGTTATCTTTTGTATTACATGTAATTCAAGCCAAGGGCTTAATATGTTAAGAGTTAGAACTTTCTTTTGTATGGATTAACATGAATGATTAGTGTAACACGCGCCCACGAGGGACCCCGCGCTACAGTTCGGACTCGATTTGTGTCACGGTTCTTAATCTAAACCGAAGAGTCCAAATCCGGCAAATCGTTTTGAGAAACAGATTTTTGAAAAGAAGTGCCAAACATGGACTGCTTTGCCAGATACAGAGTCGCCACCTAAATATTTTTTTAAGGTGGGAATTTAGGAAAACCTCTGAACATCGGTTGCCAAAAGGCCACGTGTCGTCATCACCAAAGTTTGCCTCAGCTCGGGAGCTGAGGGAACGATTAGGGAAGTCAGCTGATGAGCACCCCTTTCGCCCGATACCGAGATCGGCCTCTACTAACCGTGATATCCGTTTTTTTGAAAACGTTATGTGTTCTATCCCGATTATTAGCCTAGATACATGTATATGCGCACAGCAACAAAAGTATAGACTAGATTGCCTAATTTGGGAATGAGCATTGCATATCCGTTTGTTTCTGAAAAAATGTTTTGGGAATTTGCTACTTCGAAAGTAGGCTAAAGAACAACGGCTTCAATGAGCTATTTCAACTCAGACAATCCAAACCTTACCCACAGGCATTTAAGCAGTTATATCACATAAGCAGCTAGCCTCATGGTAATCATGCTATCATGGCCAAACACTCACACGCAGCAAGGATGCTAATAGCATAATACTTACATCGTACTCGTGCCAAACAAAGAACTGTGTACAATCAATGCATGAATCCAAGTCCATGTTTAAATGCCTAATGCAACGCATACGGAATGTCACGTAGAGTAGGGCTCCGGCTAGCTATAATTACAATGTGAAAATGCACAAAGTTAGCATGTATTCAAGTTAGATTTGAAATACTAATGTAGTTAGCATGATGCGCCGAGCCCGTTGCAGTGCAATACTGATGAGATGATGCACGCAATGCATGGCATAAGGTATGCTAAATTAACACATGACGCTTATTCTATACCATCAAAGCAGTAAGTAAAAGGAGAAAAGAAGTGGGGGTTGGAAGACTTGCACACACTCACCACACCACTTATTACAAATTCAGCCCTAGCTTGGACGGACCGAAAGAATCATAGTACAATTTAACTAACTCGCAAGCTAATTAATCATTACAAATCACCTAATTAATTTAACGAATTACTAAGCATAAGAAAAGCATAAAAGGGCCTCCGGGAAGAGGGTTCGATGCACGCTGTAGACACCCCTTTTTGACCGACCTTAAGACTCAGGACATCACCATTGAGCGCTTGGTATGTTGCATATCGCGCTCGTTCAGAAGTCTCAGAGTCGTGGCCGTTGAGCCCTGCCTCCGGATTTCGAACCCTCTTCTGTGCCTTGCCTCGGTTTTCTCTCTGTTTCTTTTCCTAAGGGGAGGGAGAGGTCTCGTAGACCATCTCTTAGTGGCCGTGAGCTACATTTTGTGGCTATAGGCCATTTTACCCATTTCGGAGCCTGGTTTCCGGTTTTTCAGGGACCGTTGGCCGTGTGCCTCGGTTCGGGACCGCTTAACCATCTCCATTTGCTCTGATTTTTGGTATACATCTTATTTACTCCCTTTTGAGGGACACTGAGGTCTGAGAGACCCACTTCGTGGTTTTTTGAATACGCAGCTTTCGGTGTTTAACAGGCAGTTTTCGGGGCCTCGAACTGGGTGTTTTGGCCCCCGAGCATTCGTTTTGCATCGGTTTTCGTTCATTTTTGGCAGGTACCTCTGTTTCATCACCAGGAAGGCCGTAGAAGGGTGGGAGGCCAGCAATTGTTTCAGCAACCAGTTATATATCCTCCGGCGCCCTCCGACGCCCGTTTTTCTCACTTCCAAGCCAATGTTGAACACCCTTGGGCCATTTTCTTGAACTTTTAACCACATATTTGTGATGTACACACATGGGAGGACCCTAAAAGTTGGTGGCCGGCCACTAATGTTGCTTGACCCTTTTGAACCCCTCCTAAAAGTGGCCTATTCTCTCTCCTGTTTTACAGTTTGCAATTTTGAACCACATGGTTGTGTTGTGCACACCTGGGAGGCCACCAATATCATATGGTCGGCTACTAATTCTCATTGACCTTTTTAACCCTTGGCCGGCCGGCCGGCCACCTGCAGCTTTGAAAGTTGGCCGACCATGATCCTTGCAATATGTACTTTACAACTGTATAGCTGTTGTCCCCCAAAAATATCTACATCCGGGGGACAGCCTTTGGGGAAAAGACTTGGTCCTTTTCCCCCACCCTTTCCTCCCATGCTCCCCCTCTCCTTGGTCCATATAACCAGCCTCCAACATTTGTTTTAAGGGTTAGAAGAAATTGCCTTCAAGTTTCATATATACATCTCCCTCTATCTCTCTCTTTCAAGCAAAAACATTCAAGTCCTACACCTCATTTCTTCATCACCATCAAGCACCACCACCACTACTCCATTTCCAGCAGTTTGGGGAGCTTTCCAGCAGCTAGGAGGCACCACTTCTCAAGCCAAAGAGCAACCAAAGACTTGTCTTCAAGGGTGAGTACCATTTCCCTCTTTTTTGGCTTATTTTTGCATCATTTCTTAGCCATACATGTTCACTGTTTTGAGCTCCGACCAAAACTGAAAAGGTCATTTTTTTGAGCTCATTTTCTTGTTTCATTAAGGGCTCAACCCTGGTTGAGCCCCCCATATTGCAGTTGCGTCAATATCCTCCTTGAATGCCATTTTCTTGCATGATATTTTTAGCCTATATGTGATCTGTTTTGGAGCATGATGTAAACTTTAAATAGGTTTATTTTGAGCCTCTCTTCAACATTTAAGAAGGGCTCATCACTGTTTGGGACCTCCATGTACCACTTGTTATTATACCCCTCTTTGGTCCCCATTTTTGCATGATTTATTGGCTTATTGTGCTTCCATTTTTGAACGATTTTCAGAACTAAAAAAGGTCTTATTTTTTCCTTATCTTCATGTTTCATTGAGGATCTTTTATGGTTTGAGGCATATTTTATACACTTTGTGTTATATCTCTCTTTTGGTCCCCATTTTTGCATGATTTATTAGCCTACTATGCTTCTGTTTTTGGGCAATTTTCAGAACTGGAAACAGTCTTATTTTGACCTTCTCTTCATGTTTCATTGAGGGTATTTCACTGTTTGAGGCATCATTTATATACTTTGTGTTATATCTCTCTTTTTGGCCATATCTTGCATGATATTTTTGGCTTGTATGCATACTGTTTTGGGTCCGGCCATCAACTGTAAAGTGCATTATTTTTAGTCCCTCATCAGTATTGTAGAAGAGTATTTTTCTGTTTGGGCTTTGCATCTACCACTTGCTCCTTTGACCATCTTTTGGCCCATTTCTTGCATGAGAGCTTAGCCATATCTATGTTTGTTTTTGGGCTATTTTCAGAACTCTAAAAGATCATGTTTTGGGCCCCTCTTCAACTTTTTTGAAGGGCCCTAATCTGTTTGAGGCCAGAAGCTGTGAGTTGCTTCTTAATCTCATATTTAGGGCTATTTTTGCATGCTAGTTTTGCCCTATTTGTGTTTGCTGTTTGGCCATGCTTTGAACTGTAAAAGTGCTTATTTTGGGGCTGCCTTGCTTCTGTATTTTCATTCCATGTGCCAATTATGCATGCTTTGTATAGCTGTAAGCCATTTCATGTGCCTAATGTTGCATTTCGGTTTCACTCCGTGCATCGGGTGTCATTTCGCCTTGTTTCGGGGCTGTTTTGCCCCTCATTTTGCTACTGATTTTTGCATATTTGCATATCATATTCCATGTCTTTGCCATGTCTCATTAGAGTGGCATTTCGGTGCCTGAGGGTCGGTTTTCGATTTGCGTGCACGCGTGCACGCATTTCGAGGTGTCTTGTTTTCATCTGATGGCCTCCTATGTGAGTGTGGCTGAGGCTCTCTCATGTTGGTGTAAGCCCATTATTGCATTGCGTATGCCGTTTCATCCATAGCATTGTGTATGCTCAGTTGTATATTGCCTCGTGCAGCGTGTATGCCATTCCATAACAGTGTGTATGTTAGGATTGTATCTTAGTCGCATTTCATGCATGTCATGCATATTGCATCGTGTTCGGGATAGGAGTTAGCCCGGGAACGGAAAACGAGGTGCATTTCGTACTCCGAGTGATGGGATGTGTCTCAATTCCCCAGTCACCGACACTCCGGATTATCCATGATGGAGTTAGGTTTTAGTTGTGTTTTCATGTGCATTCATCCTATATTGAATTGTGCAATTCAACTCCTCGGCCATCATGGCTCGATATGCGTGATTGGTGGCACGAGGATCGAGGCATGCATATATTTGTGAAAATACATTGCTGTGCCCCTTTCCTGCTCTCTGTTGCAGCAAAACAAGAATCAGTGGTCTTCCGAGGATTGGCACGCATTTCAAGAATAGGTGTAAATAGAGGCTAATTGGGGCATCGTTATGGATTTCCGCGCAAGGTGGCCTAAACATACATCATTCATCAGAAGCAAGGCAGTCCCTGGCTTGCACGCCAGTTTTACAGCTTTCTTAGTTAATTTGTAAATTAATTAGGAATTTGTACATATTTGGACTGTAATATTCTTTCATTTGGGATTGTATTATTTATTCGAACCCTCTGCGCGAGGGCATAACTGTAATAAGTGTGCGTGAGTGTGTTGTATGTCATCCAACCCTACGTCTTTCTCCCTTTTATTTATCCGCTTATGATGGTTAGATTAGGGCATATTTCAATTAGCATACAGTATGATAGCATGTTTTCATTCATTCATCTGTTTTGCATGCACCGGGCTCGGCGCATCATACTAACTGCATCGTATTTTCAATTCCAAATTGAATACATGTTAGCTGTCGGTTATTCAAACCCACACACATACAGCTCTTGGCTTACGCACAAAGTCACAGCAAAAAGAGAGTCCCGTACTCTCAATACATATTTCCTCGCCTTTAGTTAGGCGACATCACCACATCTTTTCCTGCACAAAAATCCCGTTGGGTGAGCATAAAGCCCAGTAGACTACTAGTTGTCAAAGAAAATAGACAG
>NW_021028663.1:93543-137179 GCF_004153795.1 Camellia sinensis
AACATGCAATGCTACAATACAACCTAGTTAGGCAACTAGGCAAAGTGGTAAACATGCAACAATGCATTGGCTACAAGGATGCAACAAACATACAACGTAATGAGAATACTACAAGATACAAATGCACGAACTTACACTAGGATGGAGGAACCTCAGCCACCTTCCCAAAACAGTGGCCAAAGTGCACTAAAATGATGATGCCAATCATGCAAAATAAGCATGCAAACTAATGAGCCTAAGACTAAGGCATGAAAGGCAGCTTTCAGGGGGCACTCACAAGATGACAAACATGGATGTTAGGCTAACATATTAAGCTCTGAAAATGCATAGAGGAAGATGCCAAATCAACCATTCATGCAAGCAAGGCATGCAACAATGATCCAAACTTGAAGCCAACCAAGAGAGGTCAAACCATGGCCATGTTAATCAAACCCCAATGTACCAAAATAACCTAAAACAGTCCTAGAGGACTCTAAAACAGGACTGGAACATGCATAGATCATGGCCAAAAACATGCTACGAAATGGGCATCAAAACAAAGGCATTCAAGGTCACCAAAAGGGCATTACTCTATACCTCCCCCCCACCAAACATGGCATGGACTTTCCAACCAAAAACAGAGTTTTAATGCATCAAAATACACCCTAAAACCTACATGAATGGCAGCCCAAGGACTCAAACACATAGGCATGCACAAGGATTCAAACATGGAGCATAAGACCGCATCTCTTCAAGGCATTGAAAGGATAACAAACGCAAGCATGTAAGCATAAAACATAGTCTGAAATGACATAATAAGTGAGTCCAAATCACTGAAATAGCCAAGGTAATGCATGCCATTGACTCACACACCCGATGCCAACATGTTAGAATGCAAAGAGACTATACAAAGCATGAAAGGCATGACCAAATCAGCACCCAACAGACCTCAAGCATGGCAAAATAGGACCAAAAACTTCACAAAGCTAGGCAAAAAAATGCATGCATGATGGCCTAATGGCAAGATGCATTTCTAAGCAAAATGGGGGAATACAAAGCAAGTGTATTATGCATGCAAAGGGTCAACAAACCAACATGGGACAGAGGTGTAATATGACCAAAAAACACCCAAAAACCTCTGAAATGGAGCCAAAGACAACTAGGCATGCATGCTACCTTTATAAGCCTTAAACACAAACAAAAGAGACACAAGGGGAGAGGGGTGTCCCTCCCCTATGCAAGACCTCAAAACCTCTTCTTCACCACTAACACACAATAATAACCAAAGCTTAGCAAAGAAGGCACCAAAAGGGCCAAACAAGGCCTTAGAGGGGGGAGATCGACCCCCAACACCAAAACAACCTTAATGAAGTATCTTAAGCATGCAAATACAAGACTTTTTTCAGTTATACACAAAGTCTAAAACAATGAGCAAGACAGGAAAAAGTCTAGTGCAAGATTGGGGAATCTAAAGTAAAAGAGTTACCCTTGAAGAACCCTTGATGAACAACAAGTGCAGCATTCTTCTTTTGATCGAAACCAGTCCAAAACCTCAAGAGCAAACCCCCAAAGCCTCTCAAATTTGAAGTATGGTGTAGTAGTGTGTGTTTGTGTGCAAAACTAAGAACAAACACACACTTTAGGCCCTCAAACCACACAAAATGAAGAGAGAGGGGGAGATATAGAGAGAGAGGATGATATATATCAGATATATATGTGTATAGCTCTGGTTTTTTTTGCTCAACCCTAACAAAGGAGGAGGAGAGGCTCTTATATAGACAAGGGAAAGCCATGAAGCTTCTCAAAGAAGCTAAACAAAAAAGAGTCAAAGGGGGCAAAGTGGGCAAGGCTTCCTGAGGAAGCTAGGACAGCTGGCTAGCTTCTTGAGGAAGCTTTGCCAAAGGGTCAAGCTTCCTCAAGAAGCTTTGACCAAAAGGGGGCAAAAGGGGCAAAACAACCACATGTATGCCCCGGGGTAGGTTTGGTGCATTCCAGCTGGCACAGTTGGCATGCACCATGCTTGAAAAAGGTAAAAAGGTGTTACCGGCCAGAAAAGCAGGTTACCGGCCAAACAGATGGCTGGCCAGCCATACTAAATGCCGACCGGCCAATGGTATAATTCACCAATGGCTGGTAGCCTCAAAACATAGCCGGTGGCCTCAAACCAAGGCCGGTGGGTGTCAGGGGTAGCTAACAAGCTACTTTCTACCCTCAGAAGCAAAAACACAAGTGTTTGATGCAAAACCAAACGCAGAACAGTCGAGTTGAGAGATCCTGAGGTAAGGCGTGTAGCCGAGACCTCCGGGAACTCAAAACGAAACACAAACATGAGTACTCACCGAGTGTTCGAGCGGTGATGTCAAAGTCTTGAGGACGGTGAAAAATGGGGTGTCTACACACTAAAATCATTGCTAAACATGCCAAACCCCCAACTAATTTCATGCTCAAAGCGTCGGCCACCAAGTTTGCTTTACCTGGATGGTACTGAATCCGCATATTGTAGTCTTTCAATATGCTAAACACACTAAAATCATTGCTAAACATGCCAAACCCCCAACTAATTTCATGCTCAAAGCGTCGGCCACCAAGTTTGCTTTACCTGGATGGTACTGAATCCGCATATTGTAGTCTTTCAATAACTCAAGCCATCTTCTCTGCCTCATATTCAATTCTTTCTGAGTGAACAAGTACTTCAGACTCTTGTGGTTGGTGAAAACTTGGCAAGAAGCTCCATACAAGTAATGGCGCCAAATTTTCAAGGCAAACACTACGGCTGCTAGATCTAAATCGTGGGTAGGATAATTCTTTTCATGGGGCTTTAACTGGCGAGATGCGTATGCTATAACCTTACCCCTTTGCATTAATACACAACCCAAACCCTTATGTGAAGCATCACTATAAATCTGAAATTCCTCATTACCTGATGGTAATACGAGAACTAGTGCTGTCACTAACCTTGCCTTAAGTTCCTGGAAGGCTGATTCTCTACCCTCGATCCGTTCATATGCCACTCCCTTCTGAGTCAATTGTGTCAATGGTACTGCAATCTTCGAGAAGTCCTTCACAAACTTGCTGTAATAACCTACCAAACCCAGAAAACTACGAACCTCAGACGCATTAGTCGGTGTTGGCCAATTCACAATGGCTTCAATTTTGCTAGGATCAACCTAAATACCTTCTTCATTAATCACATGTCCTAAAAATGAAATGCTGGAAAGCCAAAACTCACACTTGCTAAGCTTGGCATACAACTTTCTATCTCTCAAGATCTGTAAGGCAAGTCTTAGATGCTTCTCATGCTCAACTTCACTTTTGGAATAGATCAATATATCGTCGATGAAAACAACCACAAACTCATCTAGGTATGGCTTAAAGACTCTATTGATAATGTGTGAAAAAAGTTCAGCTTGGTGGCTAAATAAGTTGTCACATAGCTTTTTTGTTATGCGAATATCCCAACTTTTTTTAAGCAAATAAGCTAAAAAAACAACTGACTCATAAGTGTTCCCAAATGGGGCCATTAGACAAAATGAAACCAAAAAAATACAAGCTTAAAAAGTTGACATGAATTGAGAAAATATATCCCTTAATGAATGACAATGAACACACAACCAAACCATGACATATCTACACTACAAATTTTTTTATGAACTGTTCTAGTATCTACATAGGTTATCTTATTCTACTTTTAGTGCGTAGTAGTCACTTCAATGGTGGAATGTAATTCTTAGAACACCAAATAAGAAATAAATTAAATGTTTGCTGTATAACGTAGATATGAGAACCACACAATATGAACATCAATCACAACAAGAACAGAGAGAGTACATTCAAGGGAAATACCCACCTACATGAAAAGCCCCAGGGCATCTATCACAAATAATCAGATCTCCTCCAGCTCCACATGCTGCACACATATCATCACTGCTTCCAATAGCCAGATTTTCTCCATTAGCCAATGACAGAGCTATATCGTGAAGCGTCAGTCTGCTAGAAGTATAGATGTTCCAGTAGCTAGAGTAAACAATGGCAAATATTAATTCAGCATAGCGTACTCACAATCACCGAACCAATGAAAAGTTTTTTAAGGCTACTCACGGTTGGTGTCTAGCAGACCATATAGTATGAGCCTCAAACTACGAAGGACTAATCTGCTCACAAAGGAAAATAATCTCATAACTGAGACCTATAAATGTTTGGGAGAAGGGAGGCGAAGAAAAGGGGATCCTAGCCCTTTAGTCAATAAGTGTTGTGCCAACAACTTACCTCAGTGTGACAACAACTACAAACTATTTCATTTCCTTGTTCGTAGACCCCAAGTATTCTTTGCAATAAAAAATAAAATATATAAAATGAAGAAATTGAGAAGAATATAAACACATCAGCAAAAGAAGAGAGTGCATCGAAAAAACCACCTGTCCTTTGGAATAGTAAGCCAATTCAGCACCATCTAAAAGTCCATTAGGCATGAAAAGTAATCGATGCAAATCATTATCCCTGTAATCAATGTGCAAAACTTCAATAAGCATAAGACTTCAAGCCAAGCCCAAAAAATCCCAAAATTAGAAGCAGACTTCCATAAAAGTACCAAGAAAAATAAGACACTTGACCAGGGAGAGAAAGAATAGAGAGAATAAGTTTTACCTTTTGTTGGTACGACCTTCTGCACTTTTTTTTTTTTTTTTTTTTTTTACAATGACAGAGAGAATGATGAATTTCATTTTAGTAATCAATTCTATGAAAAAGAATCTTGACTGCTTCAGAAATATGAATTAACTAATATAGATAAGAAAAAACAAATTGAGAGAGAAGGAACTTCTTAGCCACCCATTTTTTCTTCCCCTCTAGCACCTCCTTATACAGTTTTGCTGTTTAAAATTGTAGTTCGGAACATAGGAAGACAAAGTAGGGCAAAGGCTGTCTTCTATCGTTTGACCACTGCAGCCAAAAGCTTCAGTTTAGTGATGTTGTTGGCCACTGAAATAATAACCAAACAATTCTTTGACCACACAAAGTATAAAAAATCAAAATCAAAATAAATAAATAAACTATAAGGAGCCTTCAAAAAACTATGCTTCATAAAATCCTAAACTGATAGAAACCTGCTACTTGGTGGATCTCTTAAGCGATTATGGCCACAAACCATAATCTCTAACACAATTAAGATCACCACAACCATGCATTAGTAGAATGGCAATGTACTGTCAAAAAGAACATCGTACACTTTTATACTTGCAAAATATATGACATGTATATACAGCATGAGTCTTCTAGCAGTATATGATGACACACATGTACTCAAGTTTCACCTTCCTGTTATTATTTGCACAGCACCAAACAACTTTATTATGTACACAACACATCCTATTGGATAATAAATTTGTAAGCTCGAAATGAACTATTACATGTTAAACAAGTATTTTTAAAATCTGAAAAGAACTCTACTAGCACCAAAAGGCCTAACCTTAAATTCCCAAATACAGGGGACCAAACATTCAAAACCAAATATAAAATATATTAATGAGATAATTCCCAAAATAAAATATTTCATGTACCTTGTGGTAGCATGATGCATCCCAGGAACACTGATGTGACGTCTCTTCTCAGCTTTAACCATATGACTGTTTTCTTGGAGACTTTCTGCGGGTAAAGTGAATGTTAAAATCAATTCAATAACTAAAAAGAAGAGCTTTTGTGAAATGAATAGCTTATGCCTAAAGCACTAAAAAGTAAATCAAAAGCTTGGAATCTGTATCACCTTTCCAAGCCTGGAAAGACTCTTCATTGACAGATGAACCGGCAACTTTCTTTACCACTTCATCTAGTACACTATGTGGTGCAGTCTTGAGTTCTTGGATTACACTATATATTGGCTTCCCATTCTCCAAGTATATGTGGTTATTCAAGTGTCTAGTTTTGCCACCAGCATGCAACTCAAACTCATAGGCACTGAGTATCTGCTTATACCATTCAATTGTATGGTAAACCAAACAAAATGCAAAAAACCAGCCAAATGACCACAAAAAAATAAAAAAATAAAAAAAATTGAGATAAAACAACTTACCTTGGAAAAAAAAAGCATAATGAGCAGCCACACAAATATCCACAGCCTTTTACAATTCCAGGAAGCTCTCTCTACAATCATTTGAGTAGTCTCAGTCACTGAAAGGTACAATATCAACGGTTTCCCCAGCTCTGGTGGCGACAACACGGGCGGGTTCTGTAAATATTTCTTGATCTGTTCAAAAGCAGCTTGGCATCGGCCGTCCCATTGGAACTTCTTGCCTTTCTTCAGGAGACCAAAAAGTGGTTCACAAGTCAAGGTTAATTTTGAGATAAACCGTCTTATGAATTGCACTTTACCCAGAAAGCCTCGCACCTCCTTTTCAGTCATTGGTGGTGGCATTTCTAAGATGGCCTCGATTTTGGAAGGGTCGACTTCGATACATCTCTGTGTAATAAGAAACCCCAGCATTTTCCCTACTGTAACACAAAACGTACACTTCTGAGGATTCAGTCGCAGCCGGAATTCTCTGATCCTTTGAAAGAACTTTTGTAAGGCGGTGTAGTGGCCCTCTCTTTCTTTGGACTTGACAATCATGTCGTCCAAGTATACCTCAACCTCCTTGTGGATCATGTCATGCAATATTGTGGTCGCGGCCGGTTGATATGTAGCTCCAGTATTCTTCAATCCAAACTGCATCACTCGGTAGCAGTATGTCCCCCATGGGGTGGTGAAGGCAGTCTTTTCCTGGTCTTCTGGTGCCATCACTATCTGATTGTAGCCTGAGAAGCCATCCATAAACGAAAGCAAAGCATGCCCCACTGTGAAATCTACCAACTCATCAATGTGTGGCAAGGGGAAGTCGTCCTTTGGACTAGCTCTGTTCAAATCCCTGAAATCCACGCATACTCGGATCTTGCCATCCTTCTTTGGCACTGGAACGATGTTAGCCAACCAAGTTGGGTATTCGGATACCAGTAGGAAGCCTGTGTCGATTTTCTTGGTGACCACTTCCTTAATTTGATGGCCCAGTCAGGGCGGATTCTTCTGAGTTTTTGCTTGACGGGTCGGGCCTCGGGGTCAAGAGGGATCCGGTGCTGTACAATCTCAGGATCGATTCCAGGCACGTCTTCGTAGGACCACGCGAAAACATCTTTGAAATCTTTTAATAAAGCGACTAAGCGCTCGCATTCCTCCGAAGATAACGTGGACCCGATCTAGACCAGTTGCGGGTCCTTCTTAGTACCAACATTCACAGTGGTGATTTCACCCATTAAGGGTTTAACAAATCTTTCCTGCTCTTGGTCAATTAACCGTTGCAAAACCGGGGAAATTTCTTCCTCGTCGTTTTCATCAAAATTTTGAAAATCCTGATTTAAGCAATAAATCAAAGGCACAGAAAAATACTCAGAAACCACATCCACATCATTCTCATTAAATACTTCCAAGCCGTCCGATTCTTCTGTTACAACAGACTCAAAAGAGAAAGAAAATGACGACCTAGACAGGACTGTGGCATCCGGGTTATCACCCCCAGGAATACCGGACTCAGACTCAGTCGAGCTGGAACCTGATTCTGACTCACAGGACTCGGTGGAATCAGATTCCGGCTCACTACCTGACCCAATGTTGCTTGATAAAAATCCCTCTTCGTATTGCCAGGTGAGAGAGGGTGCGATGGATGCATCCAAAATAGTTGATGGTAGGCCCGCAGCCGTTTCATTCCCGATCATGCATACCGAGGAGTTATCCCCCAAGCACTTCTGTACGATCGGAGGATCTGAAAGTAGACATGCTAGTGCTACCCCCATTTCAATCTCGGCGCCTTCGGAATCCGCTTCCTTACACTGCTCAAACTCAGCTGACGGGTCTGTCTGCTCTTCGGCAACGTCTTCCCCGGATATTTTCAAGTCGAAGAAGATCTCGAAACCTGGCACGCCCTTCTTTTCCGCGTTCAGCCACGGTTCTTGGAAGCCGCAAAACGGAAAATCCTCTCCCTCCCGGACGAAGCGTCCGTTTAGGGTACCCTGAATGGGCCTATGTATCAACTCAAAAGGCTTCCCAGCTTGCTTCGCTTTGGCTCTTCCAGCCATTTCCTTTCCCTTCCTTATCCAATCCTCTTTGGTGGGTAGATAACCCAATCCAAAGGCATGAGGGTTGTGTGGCACTTCGGCCAATGCTGCTACGCCTTTCCGGCCGCTCCTTCCCAATCCCATCTCGGGGATGTGTTGGAGTTTGTTCATGAGATAGACTGCTTAAGCACTGACATATATCCCTTCATTAGCTGCCATGATGTTCTGTACAACCTGAGCCTCAGCTAGGGTGAAACCTGATATGAACACATCCTCCATGCCATGCTCGATTTCTAGAACAAGCGTGGATACCACCGGTGGCGGATGAATTGATGAATTTTCGAAGACAATGGCTACTCCATTCCATAGGGCCCCGTTTGTTTCGTTGGATATAAAATGGAGGATATAATATGATGTGGGATTTAGTCAGGATATATAATGAATAGGATATAAACACTGGATAGTATATCCCCCAAGTCATGTTTGTTGACTTGATATATAAGATTGGATATATGTTATGCATGTTTGTTTTACAAAAAATTAAAAAAATCGTAACATATTTAAATATTAAAATATTTAAAATCTTAACAAAATTAAAATATTTTTAAAATATTTAAAATATTTAAAAAATTAAATTATTGATTTGAATGGAGTTTTAAAAAAGTTTTGAATTATGTGTTTGGTTATGAGTTTTGAAAAGTAATGATTATTTTTTAAATTGAGTTTTGAAAAGTGGGTGTAGAATTATGAGTTGAAAGCTCAAAGTAAACACCACACTCAAATTAATGGATAAAACTATAATTTAAGAGATTTATCAAACGAAACCCTAATGTTTTTACATCATAGTATAATCCAAAGTTAAAGAATTACTTTAAAAAAAAGTTGGTTCCAAATAAGGCCTAAACAATAATAATAAAAATAAATAATAGAAAAAAACCACATCCAGACGAATGCTGTATTTCAGAGAAGTGGCCAATCAGCACCCGAAGAGGAGTCAAAACAAGGACACTCCCATCAACATTTTCATTTTTCCCATTACTTTCTCACGAACCAAACAAGATTAAAGGAATGCACCTCCGGTCCCTCTTCCTCCTTCTCTCTCTACCCCGTCTACGTCTCATATTCAAAATCTTTGATTCGTTCTATAAAATAATCACACTCCCTCATATCAAATATCTTGTGATTCAATCCACTCTCGTCAGCACTCTCTCTCATACACTCCACCAACCATTTCTAGGTTTTTAATCGATCTTCTCATAGCAAATTCAATTGATTGGAGTGTTTCTCAGAAGCTATGGAAGAAGAAGAAGCACCACTCGCTGCTGAGAACTCAGAAACTCAAACCCTAACGAAGAAGAACCATACCAGAGATGTGCATATTCTGAGCTCGGCTTTCTTGTTGATGTTCTTGGCTTATGGTGCTGTTCAGAATCTGGAGAGTACAATCAATACTGTGAGTTCTAAATTTGATTGATGAGACATAAATTGAACAATTGCGTGTTTTTTTTTTTATGGGTTAGACTTTGAATTTGGGTTTCAGGAGGAAGATATAGGGACAATTTCGCTCGGGATATTGTATTTGTCTTTTATGGTTTTTTCTTTCTTTGCTTCATTGGTGGTTCGGTTCCTGAGTACAAAAAATGCTCTTGTTCTTGAGACTGCTGGGTATTGGTTGTTCATAGCAGTGAATTTGAAGCCCACATGGTAACAATTTTTTTCACCATTGATGTATTGTCTTAATTTAGTTGAGGACAAACGTGCTTTTTAAGTTTTATGTGACTGTGTCTTTGCACTGATAGGTGATGAAATAGCCAAAATTGTTGGGGAGTAGGCTCCCCTCAAGACTACATCTTCTCCATACTCCCTTAAGACTCTATTTTGTGGGCTCCATAGTTTTGTGATACAAACCGTTCATCTCATAGGTTGAAGAGAAGAATATATTTATTAAAATTTAGCTTGATTGGACATCGATCGATACACTAACTAATCGTGTTTCATGCTGATAAAAAAAAAAAACTGACCGTGTTTCATTTTATGAAATGGATGGTACATATGAATCTAAATAAAAACCATTGATTTTATAAGATAAAATATGATAAGTTAATATGCTCATCGATATTCAATAAAGTTAATTTTTTGCATATATGTTCTATTCTATTGGGCAAACAAGATGAGCGGTTTGGATCACCTTCGTTGGCTACATGGAGCCCACAAAATGAAGTCTTGAGAGATATTGAGAGGATGAAGTCTTGAGGGGAGTTGCTCCCAAAATGTTTGAGTGAATTTCATGAGACTAAAAGTCCATGTGGTTTGGGACTTGGGCGGGTAAGATTAGGCGTAGACCTTGTCTTTCCACTATTTGCAGAAAGTGGTTGCTCTTTGACTCGAGACAACATTCTTATGCTTGTCAGTATTGTACTAAATAATGATGTGGGCACATATTTGATAGAGCCCTATCATGTTCATCAAATTGATGAAGTTGTATATACTTAAAAATGAATATTCTTGTGATAGGTACGTGACGGTTTCAGCTTCATTGTACCTAGGATTTTCTGCTTCAATAATATGGGTTGCAGAGGTACAAGTCCATCTTTTAGATTTGGTTCATCACTTTCTTGTGTTTGATGATGTAATAAGTACATTACTTTTTCCCTAATGATATTATAGTCCATCAGGATACATATCTTACTTCTACAACACGCAGTCATGCACATGATTGGTAACTTCAATGGAGAATTTTGGGGAATGTTTGCAGGTCACAAGGTGCTGCATTTTGGTGTTTGATGACAATTTTAATGATCTTTGGTTCTAATAAGAATATATTCAATTTGTTTTGTATGGATGTTGTGCATCAGGAATAATCTTCATTTTTTATTGAATTTTGCAATTCGTTGGAAACCTTGTCTCTTGTTCTATTGAAAGATGGAACGATATGTGCATGCTTGTGAATCCAAGCTGATTTCCATGTCCTATATTTTTCTATGTTGTTTGTTGTATTACTAGTACCAATTCATTATCATAGATTTAGTTATTAATGCTTGCATTACACTCGAGAAACTCTGACCTTGATTGTACCAAAAAATTATTTAATGTTAAATTTATCTTTTGCATCTCTAATGCAATTTTAGCTATAAGTTAGCACTGAAAAATAAAGATGGCAGAAAGATGAGGAGAGTCCGATTTATTATGAAGTGAATGATGTTTATTTCCTTTTTTTCCCCCTCTTTGGCTAAGGGATTTCCCTTTTCCTTTTGTTTCTTTAATAATTTCTTTGGTGGACGTTTTAATGATAGTTTTTTTTTTTTTAAAAAAAGGGATAAAATCAAGGGTCCCAAACCTTATTCAATAGTCTCAAAATCAATCAATGAAGAGAGTTTCAAAAGGAATGACTTCCCTTAGTTGGTTTGAGTGGCATAGTTTGTTGGAGTAGTTGTCTAACCGTGGGAAACAATTGTATAGCCATGTCAACAATTAGAGCTATGGAGTTTCGACATGGTTGGCTTCCATTTTTGGCATTCCTTTTGCTAGAAAATTTTGTCAAGTTGACAAACTTGACTATTCCATTCTGCGAATCCTTCACACGTCTACCCAAGTATCCGAAGGGTATCAAGGTCTAAAACAAAAAGTTGATATAGTATCCAACACATGTCAAAAAGTGTCCGATGAGTGCTAGTGCCAGACATGCATCGAACACGGATACACACCTTCTTAGTAGTGTCAAGAAGTGTATGTGTTTCTTGGGGTGTTCAATATATATATTTTTAAGATAGCAAATAAAATATTAAAATATACATAAATTACTTGTATTTAAAAAATAATAATAAGGATATTCAATGGCACAACTTTAATCCTATGTAGTGCCATCCTTGACAACAATATACCACTATCTTTCATTTGGTTGTGGAAAATTTGAAGTATTGTAGATTCTACCTCAGTGTCAAAATCTATGATTTTTTAGTTCTTTTAAAACACTCACATCTTTAATTTGTTAGTCTTTCTTTCATATCACTGCAGGGGGAAACTACCAGTGGCACAACTTTACTATATATTGTGTTCCTTTGTAGTATGACCTTAGGTACCATACTCATGTGCTTCTTACAAAAGAGGGATGCTAAAGGAGAGGAGACTTTACCAGATTCTTCTGTCAGTTTCTACTCTTCCATGGTTTCTATGTCAAAGTCTGTCATCGCTCCATTGTTTGACTTATGAATGTTATTAATCATCCCCCTTATTGCATATTCAGGCTTATAACAAGCATTTGTATGGTAATTGTTGATTAACTTATGACATTTACCTTTTTTATTGTCCTTCGACCATTCAATTTTGTGCACTATATACATTGTAACATTTTCTTCAATCAAGCATGGAACGCATTTACAATTTTAGGGTTGAATACACCAAGTACATTATCGAACCTGCACTTGGTGAGTCTAGTGTAGGTGGTGCTATGGCAGTGTATGGGGCTTTTGATGCAATTGTAAGTATGGAAATCCAGAAATGAGTAGCTTTATGGAATGGTTTAAATGAATTAGCTCACTTGGTGAGTCTATTTCTGTTTTACGTACATTAATTTTGACAAGGCATGTTCTTCATCTCTTTCATCTTGTTGAGTTGGAGAAATAAAAATGAATTGAGTGAACAACTTTAAATTTCATTAAACTTTTCCTTTTGTAAGGAACAAGAATAACAAATAATATATAACCTTTTCCATATTTGTTCTCTCTGAGTTGTGTTGTGTGTTTTCAACAATATACAAAATTTCATTTATTGTCCTGGTGGTACGTCACATGGATAATATGGATGGATTATATCCTGTGTTCTGTTCCATAATCTTATTTTTCCTACGGTATGTGCATTCAAGTTATTTACTCACAACCTCTGCTATGATCTCTAGCCTCATATGTTTTATAGGAAATTATTCGATAATAATGTGGCATAGGATGTAAACACTATTACACCTCAAGCTTGCTAAAAGTTAAAAACCCAGGAAAACCATCTTTGTTTTATAATTTGTCATTTATTTGATTCATTAAGTTTTCAGACTCAGTATATATCTGGAATATGTGTCAGTGTTCGTTGGCTATGGGTCGACTCGCCTCTGGTCTCAAGTCAACCACTCTAATAGTTTGTGCCGGAGCTTTCATTCAGTTATGGTACTGCTTTGGCTTCTACTGAAGTGCGGGTTAGGTTTCTCGTTGATTCCAACTAAAGTTATTTGGAATCTAAAGTTTTTAATCATATTTATCTGATTTGAAGTTGCTATGACTTTATCAGTTCTTGTTAACTGTGCCATTGTGCAGCGTAACTAGTGGAGTACTCGGCATTTTATACCCCCTTCTCATTGTAGCTGCATTGGGAATTGGGGATGGAATATTCAACACACAGCTTAATGCTTTGCTTGGGAAGCTCTTTAAGCATGATATGGTAGTGATTTATTTTGTTTGGTTTACTAAGCCTTTTTAGTTTGATTTATACTCTTTTTCACATAAGTGTTGACACGAGAAGTGCATGCCTTGAGTTGAGTGTATGAATAAGTGATGGACGTGTGTCCAAAGCGTGTCTAGATCTAAAAAATATAAAAAAAAATATTTAAATTAATGAAACATTTGGACGTGTATTCGATACGTTACCTTCTTAGAGGTGTTTGTGCGTGGGGGATCTAATTGAGAGGAAGGTGGGATGAAACTATGTATTGATTTATTTATAAAAAATAAATAAATTAGTGGATGTAATTGTGAAAACGTATGTTTTATGGTTGAAGATAAGGTATATTGAGATTCTCGAGACGTAAATTCCATATATTGAAGGAAATTCGGAAAACTTATTCCTTTAGGAAAGTTAAAGATATGGGTTCCACAAGTGTTCTCCTAATTGAACAATTAAACAAATAGGAGAAAATTGACTTTTGTGTGTTGTACCCTCCTTTAAAATGTTAAGAACAGAGAGAGTACATTCAAGGGAAATACCCACCTACATGAAAAGCCCCAGGGCATCTATCACAAATAATCAGATCTCCTCCAGCTCCACATGCTGCACACATATCATCACTGCTTCCAATAGCCAGATTTTCTCCATTAGCCAATGACAGAGCTATATCGTGAAGCGTCAGTCTGCTAGAAGTATAGATGTTCCAGTAGCTAGAGTAAACAATGGCAAATATTAATTCAGCATAGCGTACTCACAATCACCGAACCAATGAAAAGTTTTTTAAGGCTACTCACGGTTGGTGTCTAGCAGACCATATAGTATGAGCCTCAAACTACGAAGGACTAATCTGCTCACAAAGGAAAATAATCTCATAACTGAGACCTATAAATGTTTGGGAGAAGGGAGGCGAAGAAAAGGGGATCCTAGCCCTTTAGTCAATAAGTGTTGTGCCAACAACTTACCTCAGTGTGACAACAACTACAAACTATTCCATTTCCTTGTTCGTAGGCCCCAAGTATTCTTTGCAATAAAAAATAAAATATATAAAATGAAGAAATTGAGAAGAATATAAACACATCAGCAAAAGAAGAGAGTGCATCGAAAAAACCACCTGTCCTTTGGAATAGTAAGCCAATTCAGCACCATCTAAAAGTCCATTAGGCATGAAAAGTAATCAATGCAGATCATTATCCCTGTAATCAATGTGCGAAATTTCAATAAGCATAAGACTTCAAACCAAGCCCAAAAAATTCCAGAATTAGAAGCAGACTTCTATAAAAGTACCAAGAAAACTGAGACACTTGACTAGGGAGAGGGAGAATAGGGAGAATAAGTTTTACCTTTTCTTGGTACGACTTTCCGCAGTTTTTTTTTTGTTTCACAACTGAACTAGAATGGTAGAAGCTTGGCTTGCACAAAAGATTGCAAAATCAGTGAAAAAGAGAATGATGAATTTCATTCTAGTAAGCAATTCAATGAAAAAGAATCTTGACTGCTTCAGAAATATGAATTAACTAATATAGATAAGAAAAAACAAATTGAGAGAGAAGGAACTTCTTAGCCACCCATTTTTTCTTCCCCTCTAGCACCTCCTTATACAGTTTTGCTGTTTAAAATTGTAGTTCGGAACATAGGAAGACAAAGTAGGGCAAAGGCTGTCTTCTATCGTTTGACCACTGCAGCCAAAAGCTTCAGTTTAGTGATGTTGTTGGCCACTGAAATAATAACCAAACAATTCTTTGACCACACAAAGTATAAAAAATCAAAATCAAAATAAATAAATAAACTATAAGGAGCCTTCAAAAAACTATGCTTCATAAAATCCTAAACTGATAGAAACCTGCTACTTGGTGGATCTCTTAAGCGATTATGGCCACAAACCATAATCTCTGACACGATTAAGATCACCACAACCATGCATTAATAGAATGGCAACGTACTGTCAAAAAGAACATCGTACACTTTTATACTTGCAAAATATATGACATGTATATACAGCATGAGTCTTTTAGCAGTATATGATGACACACATGTACTCAAGTTTCACCTTCCTGTTATTATTTGCACAGCACCAAACAGCTTTATTATGTACACAACACATCATATTGGATAATAAATTTGTAAGCACGAAATGAACTATTACATGTTAAACAAACATTTTTAAAATCTGAAAAGAACTCTACCAGCACAAAAGGCCTAACCTTAAATTCCCAAATACAGGGGACCAAACATTCAAAACCAAATATAAAATATATTAATGAGATAATTCCCAAAAGAAAATATTTCATGTACCATGTGGTAGCATGATGCATCCCAGGAACACTGATGTGACGTCTCTTCTCAGCTTTAACCATATGACTGTTTTCTTGGAGACTTTCTGCGGGTAAAGTGAATGTTAAAATCAATTCAATAAATAAAAAGAAGAGCTTTTGTGAAATGAATAGCTTATGCCTAAAGCACTAAAAAGTAAATCAAAAGCTTGTAATCTGTATCACCTTGCCAAGCCTGGAAAGACTCTTCATTGACAGATGAACCGGCAACTTTCTTTACCACTTCATCTAGTACATTATGTGGTGCAATCTTGAGTTCTTGGATTACACTATATATTGGCTTCCCATTCTCCAAGTATATGTGGTTATTCAAGTGTCTAGTTTTGCCACCAGCATGCAACTCAAACTCATAGGCACTGAATATCTGCTTATACCATTCAATTGTATGGCAAACAAAATTAAATGCAAAAAAAAGCCAAATGATCCCCTCTCCTCCCAAAAAAAAAAATTTGAGATAAAACAACTTACTTTGGAGAAATTGGATAATGAGCAGCCACACAAATATCCACTGCCTTTCATGATTCCAGGAAGCTCTCTCTACAATCATTGAAACAGAATAAGAGTTCCACATATTTTAAAGATTGAGTGGAATTTTACCAAAATAAAAATGGAACTACAACATACCTCCTGTGAAGTGGTAGCGTACTTCACCCGAGCTCTTTCTAAAATCCAAGTAGATAAAAGCTTTTTAACAGTTGTGGGATAACTGTCTGGCAGAACCTTCTTAGACATTTTCAGTTCCATAGTAGGCTGACATAAAAAAGCTTTTCTGCTCTCGTCAACAACCTTCCCATATGAACTTATTTCTGTATTCATATCATCTGATGCTGAATGATGCCACTGGAAAATTCCATCAGACCCAGATCCCACTGCTGTTGAATTACATACTTCTGTATTTATAGCTGTTGAATTACAACTATTTCAGAGATCGAATAGAGGATTTGTTCTTTTGCAATAGAGAACATCTACAGAGGATTGTACACATTTATTATAATTAAACAAATTAATTATTTATGCATTTATTTTGTGTCTTAATTGCAGGATACAAATTTGTGTTTATAACAACTCTACACTCAAATCCTTACTATAAAATTAAACCAAATGGAGCCAAATATCTTATTAAGACTATTTAATTTCTCACAGGAAAAAAATGATGAGATTTAATGATAAACAAGTTGATTGATTGTAAAATATTTGTAGGGTAAATTACACTTACACCCCCCTGAGGTTTGAGTTTATACACATCACCCCCCTAACGTTTAGGAAATTACACTAACTCCTCTGTTATTGTAATTATTTAGATGGAATGAAAATATTGAACTTATGCACTCTCTCTTTTTTTACTTTGCTTTACTTTTTTTTTTTCCCTTTTCTTTACGTTTTTTTTTAAAGGTAATTTCCTTTGTTTTTTTATTAGGAGTTGTTACATTTTATATAAGTAGGGGAGTTTGTAAAATGAGACTATTAACCACATGGGTGAGAATGTAATTTCCAAAATGTCAAGGGGTGGGTAGTAACTAGACCAAACCTTAAGAGGTGTCAATGTAATTTACCCATATTTATAATACCAAAACTATTTCTAAAATACAATAACAATAAAAATCTCACTTATATATCTTTCTTTTACATAATTATTTTTTTTTACTCCTCCAAACATCATAATAAAAAATACAATCAGGGTGTTTGGTTTCACTTTTTTGGATTTAGTTATTTGAAAATTGAATTTTTTATTTTTCGTATTTTTTTGCTTTTAGTCAATATTTTTAAATTTTTAAACAATTTTTTTATGAAAAAATACCTTACTTTTTTACTTTTTTAGATATACCTTACTTAGATGTATCTAAATAGTAAATTATTTGTGAAAAAATATTTTTAAAAATTAATAAATACACAAAAATATAAAAAATGTACTGAATTTTTTTTATTTTGTATTTTTTGTATTTAGTGAATTTTTAAAGATTTTTTTCGCAAATATTATATTTTCTAAGTTATTTATGTGAGGTGTTTTTAAAAATTTTAAAAATTACTTTAAATATTAAAAAAATTCAATGAAAACAACAAAAATACGGGAAACGAAAAAGTATAATTTTATGAAAAGTGAATTCTGAAAATTGAAAACAAATAGAGTCAATAATTTCATTTATTTTCTAATTTATTTTATTTTCTCCAAACCTATGTTTGGGGTGTTGGTTTTAGGATATTTTAGTTCAAAAAAAATAAAATTAAAAACTCAATAAGATAAATTGTTTTATCTAAATCATAATCATTTCATATTTTCTTTGAAAAACCCATCATAAATAAGACTTTTAACCCCAAACTAAGGCCTCATTTGACAACATCAATTTTTAATTTAAAAGCTAAAAAATCACTAAAAAAAAAAAGCCAACAACATATATCAAAAAGTCAAAGATTTCATTTTTCTCTCTATTTTTTGCACATTTTTTCATAAAAAAAAATCAAAAATTCATTCAAAACATACTAGGCTCCGTTTGGTAAGACTTATTAACTATGATTTGAGAATATGAGTTGTATTTTGAGTTTGTGTGTTTTGAAATTATGATTTGAGTGTAGAAAATTTGTTTGGTTATCATTTTTGAATAGAGTGTTGAATTAAGTTCTGAATTGAGTGTGTAATTGAGTTTTGATAGTTTGATTGACATGTGAAGTAAGAAAATTTGTTTAGTTATTTTGTTTAGTTATGAGTTTTGGAAAGAGTTTTCAAAACTTAATTCAAATTGTTATAACTCATAACCTAAAACACTACTTTCACACTATTGAAAATTCTAATCAACACTCATAACCAAACTCTTTTTAAAATTCAATTAAAACAATTTATTGTTAACAGAAAATAACATTAATCAATTTTTTAATTGAAAATACTACAAAGGAAATAATTTTTTTTTTCAAAACAAATATTCAAAAAATTTAAATAATAAATATTTAAATAATTTAAATAATCTAAAATTTTAATATGTAAAAAGTTAAAATAAATATTCAAAAAATTAAAATCATAAAAATTTAAATAATTTAAAATTTTAATATTTTAAATTTAAAAACAACTCTATACTCAAATCGTAACCAAACACATAAAACAAAACTCAATTAAGAATTATTTTTAAAACTCATAACCAAACGCATAACTCGAAACTCCATACTACTTTCACAACTCAACACTCAAATCATAACCAAATACATAACCAAAAAATTAAAATATTTAAAAATATTTTTATAAAATAGAGTTTGAATTTATTCTTATAAAATATTTTAAAATTTAAAAAAATTAAAATCATAATATTTAAAAATATTCAAAAAATTAAAAAAATCGTAACATATTTAAATATTAAAATATTTAAAATCTTAACAAAATTAAAATATTTTTAAAATATTTAAATATTTAAAATATTTAAAAAATTAAAATATTGATTTGAATGGAGTTTTGAAAAAAGTTTTGTGAGTTTTGAAAAGTAATGATTATGTTTTGAATTGAGTTTTGAGAAGGAGAAAAGTTAGAGATCAAGAAATTTTTTTTCATGAAAATGATCATGAAAAATTTATGATCCTTGGATTATCTTGATTAGTGTGTGGTGCTTTATTCTAGTGTAATCTAAGGGTCACAAAACTTTCATGATTATTTTCATGAAAGGTTTTTCATGATACCTAGCATTGTTGTTTGAGAAGTGGGTGTAGAATTATGAGTTGAAAGCTCAAAGGAAACACTACACTCAAAGCAATGAGTGAAACTATAATTTGAGAGATTTACCAAATGAAACTCTAATTTTTTCACATCATAGTTTAATCCAAAGTTAAAGAATTACTTTTAAAAAAAAAGTTGGTTCCAAATAAGGCCTAAACAATAATAATAATAATAATAATAATAATAATAATAATAATAATAATAATAAAAAGAAAAAAAAAACCGCATCCAGACGAATGCTGTATTTCAGAGAAGTGGCCAGTCAGCACCCGAAGAGGGGTCAAAACAAGGACACTCCCGTCAACATTTTCATTTTTCCCATTACTTTCTCACGAACCAAACAAGATTAAAGGAATGCACCTCCGGTCCCTCTTCCTCCTTCTCTCTCTACCCCGTCTACGTCTCATATTCAAAATCTTCGATTTGCTCTATAAAATAATCACACTCTCTCAGATCAGATATCTTGTGATTCAATCCACTCGTCAGCACTCTCTCTCATGCACTCCACCAACCATTTCTAGGTTTTCAATCGATCTTCTCATAGAAAATTCAATTGATTGGAGTGTTTCTCAGAAGCTATGGAAGAAGAAGAAGCACCACTCGTTGCTGAGAACTCGGAAACTCAAACCCTAACGAAGAAGAACCATACCAGAGATGTGCATATTCTGAGCTCGGCTTTCTTGTTGATGTTCTTGGCTTATGGTGCTGTTCAGAATCTGGAGAGTACAATCAATACTGTTAGTTCTAAATTTGATTGATGAGACATAAATTGAACAATTGCGTGTTTTTTTTTTATGGGTTAGACTTTGAATTTGGGTTTCAGGAGGAAGATATAGGGACAATTTCGCTCGGGATATTGTATTTGTCTTTTATGGTTTTTTCTTTCTTTGCTTCATTGGTGGTTCGGTTCCTGGGTACAAAAAATGCTCTTGTTCTTGAGACTGCTGGGTATTGGTTGTTCATAGCAGTGAATTTGAAGCCCACATGGTAACAATTTTTTTCACCATTGATGCATTGTCTTAATTTAGTTGAGGACAAACGTGCTTTTTAAGTTTTATGTGACTGTGTCTTTGCACTGATAGGTGATGAAATAGCCAAAATTGTTGGGGAGTAGGCTCCCCTCAAGACTACATCTTCTCCCTACTCCCTTAAGACTCTATTTTGTGGGCTCCATAGTTTTGTGATACAAACCGTTCATCTCATAGGTCGAAGAGAAGAATATATTTATTAAAATTTAGCTTGATTGGACATCAATCGATACACTAACTAATCGTGTTTTATGCTAATAAAAAAAAAAACTGACCGTGTTTCATTTTATGAAATGGATGGTACATATAAATCTAAATAAAAACCATTGATTTTATAAGATAAAATATGATAAGTTAATATGCTCATCGATATTCAATAAAGTTAATTTTTTTCATATATGTTCTATTCTATTGGGCAAACAAGATGAGCGGTTTGGATCACCTTCGTTGGCTACATGGAGCCCACAAAATGAAGTCTTGAGAAATATTGAGAGGATGAAGTCTTGAGGGGAGTTGCTCCCAAAATGTTTGAGTGAATTTCATGAGACTAAAAGTCCATGTGGTTTGGGACTTGGGCGGGTAAGATTGGGTGTAGACCTTGTCTTTCCACTATTTGCGGTCTTGAGGGGAGTTGCTCCCAAAATGTTTGAGTGAATTTCATGAGACTAAAAGTCCATGTGGTTTGGGACTTGGGCGGGTAAGATTGGGCGTAGACCTTGTCTTTCCACTATTTACGGAAAGTGGTTGCTCTTTGACTCGAGACAACATTCTTATGCTTGTCAGTATTGTACTAAATAATGATGTGGGCACATATTTGATAGAGCCCTATCATGTTCATCAAATTGATGAAGTTTTATATACTTAAAAATGAATATTCTTGTGATAGGTACATGACGGTTTCAGCTTCATTGTACCTAGGATTTTCTGCTTCAATAATATGGGTTGCAGAGGTACAAGTCCATCTTTTAGATTTGGTTCATCACTTTCTTGTGTTTGATGATGTAATAAGTACATTACTTTTTCCCTAATGATATTATAGTCCATCAAGATACATATCTTACTTCTACAACACGCAGTCATGCACATGATTGGTAACTTCAATGGAGAATTTTGGGGAATGTTTACAGGTCACAAGGTGCTGCATTTTGGTGTTTGATGACAATTTTAATGATCTTTGGTTCTAATAAGAATATATTCAATTTGTTTTGTATGGATGTTGTGCATCTGGAATAATCTTCATTTTTTATTGAATTTTGCAGTTCGTTGGAAACCTTGTCTCTTGTTCTATTGAAAGATGGAACGATATGTGCATGCTTGTGATTCCAAGCTGATTTCCATGTCCTATATTTTTCTATGTTGTTTGTTGTATTACTAGTACCAATTCATTATCATAGATTTAGTTATTAACACTTGCATTACACTCGATAAACTCTGACCTTGATTGTACCAAAAAATTATTTAATGTTAAATTTATCTTTTGCATCTCTAATGCAATTTTAGCTATAAGTTAGCACTGAAAAATAAAGATGGCAGAAAGATGAGGAGAGTCTGATTTATTATGAAGTGAATGATGTTTATTTCCTTTTTTTCCCCCTCTTTGGCTAAGGGATTTCCCTTTTCCTTTTGTTTCTTTAATAATTTCTTTGGTGGACGTTTTAATGATGGTTTTTTTTTTCTTTTTTTTTTAATGAAAAAAAGGGATAAAATCAAGGGTCCCAAACCTTATTCAATAGTCTCAAAATCAATCAATGAAGAGAGTTTCAAAAGAAATGACTTCAGGGATAAAATCAAGGGTCCCAAACCTTTTTCGATAGTCTCGAAATCAATCAATGAAGAGAGTTTCAAGAGGAATGACTTCCCTTAGTTGGTTTGAGTGGCATAGCCCATTGGAGTAGTTGTCTAACCGTGGGAAACAATTGTATAGCCATGTTGACAAGTAGAGCTATAGAGTTTTCGACATGGTTGGCTCCCATTTTTGGCATTCCTTTTGTTAGAAAATTGTCAAGTTGACAAATTTGACCGTTCCATTCTGCGAATCCTTCACACCTCTACCCAAGTATCTGAAGGGTATCAAGGTCTAAAAAAAAAAAGTTGATACAGTATCCAACACGTCAAAAAGTGTCCAATGAGTGCTAGTGCCAGACATGCATCGAACACGGATACGCACCTTCTTAGTTGTGTCAAGAAGTGTGTGTGTTTCTTGGGTTGTTCAATATATATATTTTTAAGATAGCAAATAAAATATTAAAATATACATAAATTACTTGTATTTAATAAAAAATAATAAGGATATTCAATGGCACAACTTTAATCCTATGTAGTGCCGTCCTTGACAACAATATACCACTAGCTTTCATTTGGTTGTGGAAAATTTGAAGTATTGTAGATTCTACCTCAGTGTCAAAATCTATGATTTTTTAGTTCTTTTAAAACACTCACATCTTTAATTTGTTATTATTTCTTTCACATCACTGCAGGGGGGAACTACCAGTGGCACAACTTTAACTTTACTATATATTGTGTTTTTTAGTTTGATTTATACTCTTTTTCACATAAGTGTTGACACGAGAAGTGCATGCCTTGAGTTGAGTGTATGAATAAGTGATGGACGTGTGTCCAAAGCGTGTCTAGATCTAAAAAATATAAAAAAAAATATTTAAATTAATGAAACATTTGGACGTGTATTCGATACGTTACCTTCTTAGAGGTGTTTGTGCGTGGGGGATCTAATTGAGAGGAAGGTGGGATGAAACTATGTATTGATTTATTTATAAAAAATAAATAAATTAGTGGATGTAATTGTGAAAACGTATGTTTTATGGTTGAAGATAAGGTATATTGAGATTCTCGAGACGTAAATTCCATATATTGAAGGAAATTCGGAAAACTTATTCCTTTAGGAAAGTTAAAGATATGGGTTCCACAAGTGTTCTCCTAATTGAACAATTAAACAAATAGGAGAAAATTGACTTTTGTGTGTTGTACTCTCCTTTAAAATGTTAGTTATCTTAATTATTTTCACACTTATGTCTAATCTATTTCTCATTCATGTATATTAAAGATATTTAGCCCTCAACTTTTTCTTGGTCGTTTCTTTGTGCAAATGCACTTGCATTTAATTCTCAAATGTTACTTTTGGGGTGTACAGGAAGGAGCATTTGCACAGCTCAAGGTTTGGCAGTGTGCTTCGATTGCAGTTGTGTTTTTTGTGAGCCCTCACGTTTCTTTGCATGTTGTGTTAGTGGTTATGCTTGTTGTAGTCTGCATCTCTGTTGTCGGGTTTCTATTCCTCACTCTTATGGTCGAGAAAGCATTCTCTTGTGCTGATTGTTTTTTTGCAACCGGACACTTAATCAATATTTGTTGCCAAAGCATGTATTATTCACGTCTTGCATATTGATTGCCGCAGAACGGTGTATCTGCCTGTGAAATCTATTCAATAAGAAAATATGTTCACCTGTTAATATTTCTTCAAAAGAAAAGTATTTAGAGGCTAATTTGAATGTAAATATCATATTATTGTTCTTTTTTATTGAGAATAGAGTCTTTGTGAAAGTTGGCAATTAGTGCAAGTAATATTTGTGGAATATGGACATCTTTATATGCCCTGCCTAAATTGGAACCCGGATTACCTCTTTTAGATTTTATTGATTTATGAAAGAGATTGTTTTTGCTTACATGAACAACTGCATAAATTAAACAAGAAAGCAATGAGAGAGGTAATTGATCTTGGTTTCACAAAGTGTTGGACTAGTTCCATAAAAAAACCCACTTCTAAACTCAAAACTTCTTTCTTCTGTGTCTACTATGTTAGTGCATCATTCACTTTGTTTGATGTTATGCAATTGAGTATTTTTATAGATATTAAAATTTTTACTAAAATTACTAGAGGCAAAATATAATTGATAGTAAAAAAAGAAAAAAAAAAGAAAAACAGTAATACTTGGACATGCAGAATGTTCCTTTGTCCCCACATCATACTATGATCACTTGGCACGGAGGATTTATTTATTTTTTTCAATTGTCTTGAGTTATAGTTCTAGAATATCGTGTGGTGTTGCGTACATAGTCAAGAATTACAAAACATGTTAGCCTCTGGTCTCAAGTCAACCACTCTAATAGTTTGTGCCGGAGCTTTCATTCAGTTATGGTACTGCTTTGGCTTCTACTGAAGTGCGGGTTAGGTTTCTCGTTGATTCCAACTAAAGTTATTTGGAATCTAAAGTTTTTAATTATATTTATCTGATTTGAAGTTGCTATGACTTTATTAGTTCTTGTTAACTGTGCCATTGTGCAGCGTAACTAGTGGAGTACTCGGCATTTTATACCCCCTTCTCATTGTAGCTGCATTGGGAATTGGGGATGGAATATTCAACACATAGCTTAATGCTTTGCTTGGGAAGCTCTTTAAGCATGATATAGTAGTGATTTATTTTGTTTGTTTTACTAAGCCTTTTTAGTTTGATTTATACTCTTTTTCACATAAGTGTTGACACGAGAAGTGCATGCCTTGAGTTGTGTGTATGAATAAGTGATGGACGTGTGTCCAAAGCGTGTCTAGATCTAAAAAATATAAACAAATAATTAAATTAATGAAACATTTGGATGTGTATTCGACACATTACCTTCTTAGAGGTGTTCGTGCGTGGGGGATCTAATTGAGAGGAAGGTGGGATGAAACTATGTATTGATTTATTTATAAAAAATAAATAAATTAGTGGATGTAATTGTGAAAACATATGTTTTATGGTTGAAGATAAGGTATATTGAGATTCTCGAGACGTAAATTCCATATATTGAAGGAAATTCGGAAAACTTATTCCTTTAGGAAAGTTAAAGATATGGGTTCCTCAAGTGTTCTCCTAATTGAACAATTAAACAAATAGGAGAAAATTGACTTTTGTGTGTTGTACTCTCCTTTAAAATGTTAGTTATCTTAATTATTTTCACACTTATGTCTAATCTATTTCTCATTCATGTATATTAAAGATATTTGGCCCTCAACTTTTTCTTGGTCGTTTCTTTGTGCAAATGCACTTGCATTTAATTCTCAAATGTTACTTTTGGGGTGTACAGGAAGGAGCATTTGCACAGCTCAAGGTTTGGCAGTGTGTTTCGATTGCAGTTGTGTTTTTTGTGAGCCCTCACGTTTCTTTGCATGTTGTGTTAGTGGTTATGCTTGTTGCAGTCTACATCTCTGTTGTCGGGTTTCTATTCCTCACTCTTATGGTCGAGAAAGCATTCTCTTGTGCTGATTGATTTTTTGCAACCGGACACGTAATCAATATTTGTTGCCAAAGCATGTATTATTCACGTCTTGCATATTGATTGCCGCAGAACGTTGTATCTGCCTGTGAAATCTATTCAATAAGAAAATATGTTCACCTGTTAATATTTCTTCAAAAGAAAAGTATTTAGAGGCTAATTTGAATGTAAATATCATATTATTGTTCTTTTCTATTGAGAATAGAGTCTATGTGAAAGTTGGCAATTAGTGCAGGTAATATTTGTGGAATATGGACATCTTTATGTGCCCTGCCTAAATTGGAACCCGGATTACCTCTTTTAGATTTTATTGATTTATGAAAGAGATTGTTTTTGCTTACATGAACAATGCATAAATTAAACAAGAAAGCAATGAGAGAGGTAATTGATCTTGGTTTCACAAAGTGTTGGACTGGTTCCCATAAAAAAAACCCACTTCTAAACTCAAAACTTCTTTCTTCTGTGTCTACTATGTTAGTGCATCATTCACTTTGTTTGATGTTATGCAATTGAGTATTTTTACAGATATTAAAATTTTTACTAAAATTACTAGAGGCAAAATATAATTGATAGTAAAAAAAGAAAAAAAAAAAAACAGTAATACTTGGACATGCAGAATGTTCCTTTGTCCCCACATCATACTATGATCACTTGGCATGGAGGATTTATTTATTTTTTTCAATTGTTTTGAGTTGTAGTTCTAGAATATCGTGTGGTGTTGCGTACATAGTCAAGAATTACAAAACATGTTAGGTTGGTTCATATCTTGTCTCTAAGACAATCTTCAATGGTTCTCCAAATAGTTCATTAAATTTGAATTTGATGAAAAAAATTTACTTTTTGTTGTTCCAACTGAGCAACCAATCTGTGATACCCTTGTTCCGTAATATGTTAATTAGTCCTTAATATGGGTATGATTATGTGTCTAATATGATTTTTGTGGGCTATTATGTGAAAATATGTGGTTTTGAATTTCTATCTGTTCACCGTAGAATATCTGTTTGATTATATGCTTTGGAAATTAAATCGAAGGCCTTATCGGCCACAGAAACCAAAATTGGTCACGCCATTGTGATGGGCATAATTTTTAGAGCCTACGGTGAAATTTAATTGAAAAATTGATTCGGATCAAAATAATTAGATTCAGAATGATCAATTCAGTGCTCCATTATCTAATATTAAAATAATGACATAGTAGGGACTTATGTAGAAAGGCACTATACATTTAATCCTTACACTTGAGTTCAAAATCTGATTTTGGTGCCTTGAGAGAGAGAGAGAAGGCTGGCCACAGAGATAGAAGGGAGAGACTTGTGCAATTTTTTATTCAAGCTTGGGAATTTGAAGATTTAACTCTAGATTTGACCAAATTAGAAGAATTGAGCCTCTAGGTAAACATTGATCTTGAATTTGCAAGTTTGAATTTGTGATCTTGTAAGTTCAAGGTTTGTTTGTGATCGAGAGCATGGTTTGAGTTCGTTTTGTTGAAATTGAGGCTTGATATGTGCATGCATGTGAAGAGCTCCCATGGATCACAAAATTCTAGCATGTAATTTGTGAATTATGAAAGATTGGAAGTGTAATCCCACATGCAAGCATGTTTTTGTTAAGTTTCATGGGAATGAGCACTAATTGCATCATTAGAAGTGAAAATGAAAGTCAAAATGGGCATGCATGCTGTTTATTAGAAATGGAAACCTTAAATGCATGAGTTTGAGTTAATTTGGGGCATGCATGTGATCAATTTGTGAAATTGAGCTCCATGTTGGTGTATTTTAGTGTTGGTACCATGTTAGTACAAGTACATGTGAAATTGGAGCCATGATATGCAAGAAATGTAGTTGTAATGTCGAGCCATAATATGCAAGAAATGTGGTTGAAATGTCAAATTTGAACTCAGAAACCATTCTGGAAAACCTAGAATTTATGATGGCCGCTCGAGCGAGGAAACCGCAGCTCGAGCGGGGAATTCATGCTCCCAGTATTTTTTTGCAGGCATGGGTCCGCTCGAGCGCGGAAGTCCATGCTCGAGCGGGGAGCTATGTAGACAGGCATTCCGCTCGAGCGCCCGAGTTCACGCTCGAGCGTGAATTTGATGCAACCAGCACTTTTGCAGACCAATTGGTCCGCTCGAGCGGGGACCCTGTTTTCTGAAATTTGGTATGCTCGTTCTGTGTTTCATTTTCCATTCTCTTTCACTTCCAAGCACTCTTAGGCATGCATTGAGCATTGTAATTGAGTTAAAGAGATATGAATAAAGCCTAAAAAGGAAAATGTGAATTTAAGAACGGATTGAATTGTTGGTGACCCTTTTGTGTTCATGGACTGTGTGGGGTAGAGCTCCAGAGCGAACCAACCAACCAATCACTGTGAGTAATATCGATATTTGAAACTTGTCATTTGTCCAATTGGTTATTTCCTTATAAGCCTTATGAGTCTGCCAGTTTGAATTATGGACAAATGTTTAATATGAATGAAAGGATGGGCCGAAGGCCGTTTTGACATAAATGAATGGGCCGTAGGCCGTTTGACATAAATGAATGGGCCGAAGGCCGTTTTGACATAAATGAATGGGCCGAAGGCCGTTTGACATAAATGAATGGGCTGGAGGCCGTTTTGACATGAATGAATGGGCCAGAGGCCGTTTTGACACGAATGAAAGCCTGAATGGGCCAAAGGCCAGTATGTTTGGAACTACAGTCACTTGACCTAAATTATGTATATATATGTTAAATAGAAATATGAATTGGGCCCAAGGTCGTTTGGAGCATGTTGTTCTGCATATTGTTTGTATAACTTCTGTATTTGATATTATTTACTGGGCTATCGCTCACGCTTGTTCATATGTTTGTAGGTGAGCCCAGAGAAGTCCAAATCCAGCCCCAGTGAAGTCTATGCGGAACAACAAAGGTTTTGAAAAGTCAGCCCTTGTGTCTCACGCACGGGACCCGCCTTCACCTTTTTGTTATTTTGTTCTATGTTGTCATGTTGGCGAAGTTTCTGAATATGTTTGTATATAGTTTTCATGGGTTGACTTAGTTTTGGATGATCCTGTTTGTACAGAACTTATGCTATTGTATTTCTGTTGTGAGTTATTAATGTCTATACGTATGGTTTGTTTTGATGTGCCATGTAAGTACAGCTCTATGGACAAAGTTTTAAATTTTGCTTCCGTTTGGCCCCTTTACTCTGATGAGTTATGTCTGTTTTGGTTTGAGGCCATGGGTAATCTATGGATTACTGGCCGGTTAAGGCCTTAACCCATAGGGGCGGGTTCGGGTCATGACAGAGTGGTATCAGAGCACGAGTTAATAACTCACACACTTATCCAAAAGAGCAATGAGCGTCTAGAAAAGATCTAGGATGCATTCATGTGATAAATATGGACTCGGAAGCATCGAGAATATGCCTAACTGTTTTGGTATGAATGACTATGTGTTATAAGTTTGTGAACTGCTTGCATTTCAAATTATTCGATGATGCATGCCCCTTAGTATATGCATACCTGTGTATCTTTTGTATAAATTATAATGCAAGTTTAATCAGATGGTGAGAACAAGAGGTGATGAGATAGAGGAATCTTCTACTGCCAGACTGGATAGAATGGAAAGACTGATTCAGGAAATGGCAGAGATATTGAAGTAACAACAGGAATGGCAACAACAGTGGCAGCAGCCACATCCTCCACCTCCGCCTCCGGCATCTCCGGTGCCAGATAATCAGAATGATGACCGAATCATAGCTCTCACCAAAGAGTTCAAGAAAATTAAACCACCACAGTTCCACGGGGGATTAGATCCTTTGAAAGTTGAAGCACGGGTCCTTGGTATCGAAAAATTGTTCGAAGTATTCCCTTGCTCGGAGACCTAGAAAGTACTTCTAGCCACTTTTATGCTAGAAGACGAGGCAAGAAGATGGTGGATGTTAATGCGAGAAAACCACAGGGATGTTGATTGGGCGAAATTTTTGGAAATTTTCTACGACAAGTACTTTCCACAGTGTGTTTGGGATAGGAAAGTAGCAGAGTTCATGGAAATAAGGCAAGACAGTATGACTGTAGCCGAGTATGAGGCCAAATTCACTGAATTGTCCAGGTTTGCACCTCATGTGATTGATACCGATTACAAGAAAGTGAGGCATTTTGAAGGTGGGCTTCGAAGTGACATTTTAGAGAGGGTGAATGTCTTGAAGCTGGAGACCTACATTGGGGTGCTAGACAGGGCTATCATATCAGAGGCTAACATAGCTAGATAGACCAAGTCAACAACTGACTGGAAGAGTAACAAAAGGCAAGGCTTCTTTTTGAAGAAGAGATTTTCGAAAAAACAAAATACGGGCTCCTCAAATACTTCAAATTCTTTCCGAGACACAGCTCCCATGTACAATATTTGTAGCAGAACCGTGGAGATTGTTACCGTGTGTCAGGAGCCTATTTCAAATGTGGGAAACAAGGGCATATGGCCCGAGATTGTAATCAGAATGGGGAAAAAATAGCTGCTAGTTCCACTGTATCGATCTCGAAACCAGGAAATACTTTGAGATCCGCTACCACCGGGGATACCGTGAGACAGGAGAGAGTTTTTGCGCTTGTTCCGGGTGATACGCGGAATGCCAACGCAGTTGTCTCAGGTACTATTTCTATATGTAATCAGGATGCTTTTGTATTAATTGACACCGGATCCACACACTCTTTTATGACATATGCATTTGCATCTAGACTGAATAGACCTTTAGAATTACTGCCATATCTGTTATGTGTGTCTGCTCCATCTGGGGAATCAGTATTGTGTGAATCTATATACCGGTTTTGTGATATGCGTGTTGAGGATGCTATCCTATATGTGCCATCGTGCATTGCGGTGCTTGGTTGGCGGCCCGAGAGTCGACAACCATACTCCCTTGAACCGGAGAAATGATAGGGAGGGTGGTTGTGCACACATATCTTGCAAATACACTGTTATGCCCCTCGTTGTTCTCTGTTGCAGCAAAACTGGAGTTTGGAGAATCAGTTGGTCGACCGACCACAAGAAGTAGTCGACCGACCAGTAAGGGTGGTCGACCGACCAGTTTTTCTGGTCTACAGCCACCTTTTCTGGTCGGCAGGCCCCCAGAGGGTCCCTGTGGGAGTTTCCAGATGTGTTTCCAAATGAATTACCAGGGGAATTGGTAGATAGGGCGATAGAGTTCACTATTGAAACTGTGCCAGGCACCCAGTCCATTTCTAAAACTCCCTATAGAATGGCTACTGTTGAAATGAAAGAGCTGAAAGAACAGTTGCAAGACCTACTTGACAAGGGGTTTATCCGACCTAGCACTTCACCTTGGGGTGCACCGGTACTGTTTGTGAAAAAGAAAGATGGAACCCTATGCCTGTGTATCGATTATCGGGAATTGAATAAGGTAACAATAAAGAACAAATATCTCGTACCCCGTATTGATGACTTATTTGACTAGTTGCAGGGATCACAAGTGTTTTCTAAGATCGATTTGAGATCCGGGTATCATCAGCTGAAAGTTAAGGCAGAGGATGTTGAGAAAACCGCATTCAGAACGAGGTATGGACATTTTGAGTTTCTTGTCATGCCATTTGGAGTGGCTAATGCTCCGACAGCATTTATGGACCTAATGAAACGAATTTTTAAAACCTACCTTGACGAATTTGTTGTGGTTTTTATTGATGATATTTTGATATATTCTAAAGATAGACTTGAACATGAACATCATTTGAGAACGATCTTACAAATACTTCGGGAAAGAAAATTATTTGCTAAACTAAAGAAATGTGAGTTTTGGTTTGATGAAGTTGTTTTCTTAGGGCATGTGATCAATAAGGAGGGAATTTCAGTAGACCCGTAGAAAATAGAGGCGATTGTGAATTGGCTTACACCGACAAATGTAACAGAGGTCCGCAGTATCATGGGCTTAGCCGGGTACTACAGGAGGTTTGTGAAAAACTTTTCCAAGATAGTTGTACCTCTTACCCAGCTGACTCGCAAGGGGTAATTATTTGAATGGAATGACGAAAGAGAAGCTTCCTTTCATGAATTGAAAACGACATTGACCACTGCACCAATGTTGACACTACCGTCAGGTACGAAAAATTTTGTAATTTTCAGTGATGCATCTTATAAAGGTTTTGGTTGTGTGCTAATGTAGAACGGAAAGGTTATTGTTTATGCCTCCCGACAGTTGAGACTGCACGAGAAAAACTACCCAACACATGACTTAGAATTGGCCACAGTCGTTTTTGCTTTGAAAATCTGGCGGCATTATCTGTATGGGGCAAAGTGTGAAGTCTACATGGATCATAAAAGTCTAAAATAATTCTTTACGTAGAATGAGTTAAATATGCGACAGGGGAGATGGCTCGAACTGATAAAGGATTACGATCTAGAGATTCAGTATCACCCTGGGAAAGCTAGCACAGTTGCTGATGCCTTGAGCAGAAAATCAACGGGAAGTATGGCTTGTTTGCTTACTGAGCAGAGAGAGATCTTGCAAGATTTTGAGAAATCTAAAATTGAAGTGGTAATATGTGAACAGGGCAGATTGATAGCCGCTATTACAGCCGAGCCGACAATCATTGATGAAATTAAGCAGAAATAGAAAGAGGATGAATTCCTCAAGAAAGTAATTGATGAATTCGAGACAAGCCCGAAAGCAGAGTTCAATATTGTAAACGAAGTGTTGAGATTTCGAAACTAAATGTGTGTCCTAGACATTCCGGAACTAAAGAAGAGGGTTTTAGATGAAGCCCACAAATCCTTATTTGCTATGCATCCGGGTAACAATAAAATGTATTGGGATTTGAAACAAACCTATTGGTGGCCTAAAATGAAGAAAGAGATTGCAGAATATGTGTCCAAGTGTCTTCAGTGTCAGCAAGTTAAGGCTGAACATCAGAAGCCAGGCGGTCTACTTCAACCTCTCCCTATTCCTGAATGGAAGTGGGAACATGTGACTATGGATTTCGTTGTTGGCCTACCTCGGACTTCTTGAGGTATGGATTCTATTTGGGTTGTAGTTGATAGACCGTCACTGTTTGAACACTCGGTGATCATCCATGTTCGTGTTCATCTTGAGATCCCGAAGGACTCGGCTGCGCGCCTTGCCTTAGGATCTCTCGACTTGACTGTTTTGTGCTTGGTTGTGGACCAAAGACTTGTGGTTTTTTACACCTGAGGGTAGAAAGTGATTTGTTAGGAGAATTGGTAGACAGGGAGATAGAGTTTGCTATTGAAATTGTGCCAGGCACCCAGCCTATTTCTAAAACTCCCTACAGTGTAGACACCCCATTTTTGACCGTCCTCAAGACTTGGACGTCACTGTTTGAACACTCGGTGATCATCTATGTTCGTGTTCATTTTGAGATCCCGAAGGACTCGGCTGCGCGCCTTGCCTTAGGATCTCTCGACTTGACTGTTTTGTGCTTGGTTGTGGACCAAAGACTTGTGGTTTTTTACACCTGAGGGTAGAAAGTGGTTTGTTAGCCATCCCTTAAACCTACCGGCCGTGGTATGAAGCCACCGGCCTTGCTTTCCTTCTACCGACCAAGTGTTAGGTCGGTCGGCACTGATATCTGATCAGTCGGCCATTTATTTGGCCGATTGTCTCTTTTTCTGGCCGGTACCTCCTTTTTGCCTTTTTCAGGCATTGTGCATGCCAGCTGTGCCAGCTGGAGTGCACGGACTTGTGTGTATAGAGGACTTGCATCCTTTGCACCCTTTTGCTCTAAGCTTCTTGAAGAAGCTTAGACCCTTTGTCTTAGCTTCCTTCAGAAGATTGAACCCTTTGTCTTAGCTTCCCCAAGAAGCTTGGACCTTTGGTCTAGCTTCTTGAGGAAGCTTGACCCCTTTCCCTTAGCTTCTCTAAGATGCTTTGGTCCTTGTTTTGTTCTATAAAAGGAGGCCTCTCCTTCCGTTAGAGAGGTTCAAAAAATCAGAGATATATATGATATATATGTCACTCTCTCTATATCTCCCTCTCTCTCTTGATTTGTGTGTGTTAGAGTGTCCAAAAGGGTGTTTTGTTCTTAGTTTTGCACTAAAACACCCAGTGTTACACCATACTTCGGTTTTGGAGGTGTTGAGAGTTTGTTCTTGGAGTTTTGAGTGTGTTTTGATCAGAAGGAGGGGGCTGGAGTTGCTGTTCTTGAAGTGTTCTTCAAGAGTGAGCAATATTGCTTTATATTCCCCATTCTTGCACTAGATTTTAACCTATCTTGCATGCTGTTTTGAGCTTTATGTATAACTAATAAAAGTTCTGATTTTTTATGCTTAAGATGTTTCATTAAGGTCACTTTAGTGTTTGGGGTTGTCCTCCCCCTTTTAGGCCTTGTTTAGCCCCTTTTTGTGCCTTATTTGTTGAGCTTCAGGAGCTTTCACATGTTGGCCTTCTCACCACTGAAATCTAGAGGATTTTCAGTGGTGGTAAAGGGGTTTTGAGGTCTTTCATAGGGGAGGGACACCCCTCTCCCCTTATGTCTCATATGCTTGTGTTTTTGGCTCATAAAGGTAGCACACATCATTAGTTGGTTTTAGCTCCATTTTAGAGGCTTTTGGGTGTTATTTGGTCATATTATACCTCTGTTTTTGGTCGGGTTGATAGTCCATTACATGCATCATACACTTGCTTTGTAATCCCCTTTATTGTCATAACATGCATCTTGCGTTTGGACCACCATGCTCACATGTTTTGGCTTAGCTTTGTGAAGTTTTTAGTCATATTTTACCATGCTTCAGGTCTGACTTTGGTTGTCTTAGCCATGTTTGCCATGCTTTGTATACCTTCCTTGCATTCTAGCTTGTAGGCTTTGAGTGTGTGAGTCATGAACATACTTTGCTTGAGTTATTTCAGTGATTTGGAATCACTTATCATGCCATTTCAATCCATGTTTTATGCTTACATGCTTGCATTTGATTACCTTTTCAATGCCTGGAAGAGTTGTGGTCCTATGCTCCATGTTTGAGTCCTTGGTGTATGCCTTTTTGTTTAAATCCTTGGGCTGCCATATCAGTGGGTTTTGGGGTGTATTTTGATGCATTGAAACTCTGTTTTTGGTTGCATAATCCATGCCATGTGTGGTCATGATAGTTGTAGTGGAATGCTCCCTTTTATGCCTTAGGTTTAGGCCCATTGGTGTGCATGTTTGCATGAGCATTTGTCCATCATTTCCGTCACTTTTGGCCCCTGTTTATGGCAAGGCTGAGGTCTGTCCTTTGTGGTTTAAGTCCACCATTGCATGTTCGTCGCACGTTTGTTGCATATTTGGTTCATTGTGTGTTGGCACATGCTAGTTCCATTGCATATTTTTCCATATTTGCTACATTGCATTTTACATGCTTGGCGTATTGCATATTTGCATGTTTGCATTTGGCATGTTTTGCTAACTTAGCCTCATATTGCATACTTGATGCCGTTTTGTACACTTGAGCCAAATTGCATACATATATTGCATTATGTTTGGTTTGGGGTGTCAAGCCAAACATGGGAAATAAGGTGTACTCGTACTCAAAGTGACGAAACATATCTCAATTCTCGGTCGCCGATGCCCTTGATTTCAAAATGATAGGGCGTGAAGCATTCATTTGTTTTGGTTGCATTCATTTACATTGATTTGCAAACTTGGTACCTTTGGTCATCATGCATCGAAATGTGTGGTTGGTGGCCTGAGGGCCGAGGGCCACACTCCCTTGAGTCTATAGATTGATAGAGAAAGTGGCCATGCGCACATTGCTTTGAAATTTCCTTGCCATGCACTGTCTGTCCTCTGCTGCTATCAAAACAGGATTCTGCAGGAATATTTGGCCGACTGACTACATACAGTGCCGACCGACCAAAAATATATGGCTGATGGCTTCACAACTGGTCGATAACAATTTATCAATGGCCGGTGGATCTTTACCTTGGCCGGTGGCATCCCAGAATGATCAGGGAGTGGTTCAGAAGCATCAAGAATATTTTCACAATGCTCAGAAGTGCAGAAACAGTGCAAACAGAGGCAATAGTGGCATGGCAACGGGTTTCCAGGCGAGGTAAATCGAGCATGCATCATCCCATCATTCCGAGGCGGGGCTGCGGCCACCTCCCTTCTGATTTTAATTTGTTAATTAATTAGAAGTTTTGTAATATTTAATTAGCTAAGGTAGTTAGTTATTTATTTGGGTTTGTATTATTTATTCGGACCCTCCGAAAGAGGGCAATGTTGTAATAAGTGTGCGTGTGTGTGATGTATGTCTTCCAACCCCACGTCTTTCTCCCTTTTATTTATCAGCTTTCAGTGGTTAGATTAGGACATGTTTCAAGTAGCATCCTTATGCTCGCATGTTTGCATCCATTCATCTGTCTTGCATGCACCAGGCTCGGCGCATCATACTAATTGCATTGTATTTCAATTCCAAGTTGAATATGTGTTAGTCGTAGCATCTCACATGCCATCTTAGAATAGCCGAGCCTATCTTAGTTGCATTTTGCATGTGTTGCATTAGCCATCTCAACATGAACTAGGATCATGCATTGATTACTAACTAATTTTTGTTTTGGCTCGGAGTACTCGGTAAGTGTTTATGCTTTAGCATCCTTGCATGCGTGTGAGTGACTGCCATGATAACATGCTTACCATGAGGCTATTTGCTTATGTGATATAACTACCTGAATGCCTGTGGGTGGAGGTTGGGTTATTCGAATTGGAACAATGCATTGATTGAGAGTTTTAAGCCCACTTGAGAGTGGCAAAATCATGTCTTCTAAGCCCACCTGAGGGTGGCAAAATCCACGTGTTAGCCTATTTGCGAGTAGCACCATCAAACCATTTTCAAATAAACAAACATGAATTATTTTGTTCCAACTCAAACGATCCAGTCTATACTTGTATGCTGTGCGCATCACATAGTAACTCTAGGCTAATAACCGAAATAAGAGCACATAATGTTTTCAAAACTCGATATCATGGTTAGTAGAGGAAACTAGATATCATGGTTAGTAGAGGCCGATCTTTGATCGGGCGAGCGGGGGTGCTCATAGCTGACCTTCCCCAATCGTACCTAAGTTCTCGAGCCGAGGCAACTTTGGTGATGACGGACACATGGCCTTAGGCAAACGAGTCAGGGTTTCCTAAATCCCCCCCATAAAAAATATTTAGGTGGCGACTCTGTATCTGGCAAAGTAGTCCATGTTTGACACTTCTTCTAAAAAAATCTGTTTTCAAAACGATTTGTCGATTTTGGACTCTTTGATGATTCATCGGTCTTGCATTGCACTCTGCGAGATTAGATACATGATTGTGACAATTTGAGTCCGAACTGTAGTGAACCCAAATGAACAGAACGGGATTTCCCTCCCGGGACGTTTGGGGACGTCTACAGTTTCTGGCGACTCTGTTGGGGTGTTAGAGAGCTTGACTCGAACTCATGATATCTTGTTTTGATTACACTTATGTGTTTCTTTGCATTGCATGTGCATTGGTGCGCCTAAGTCATAGGACAGGGAAACCCTACCCCAACATAGGGGTTGTTATGTACTTTTAGGCTATGTCTCTACAGGAATGCACATATCCGCTTGCAAGTCTGGGCATCAGGCCCGCAGGCACGAGTTCAGTATTTTGGGAGTCAGTTATCTGCGGGTATCAGATTCAGTTTTGGAGGCAGTGATTTGGGGAACAATGATCAGTATTTGAGAAAAATTTGTTCAGCTTATCAACTGTGTGTTGTGATGCCCAACTGTGTGTTGTGTGTTTATTTACACTGTTATGCTGTCTGCTTGTCTGGTTGTTTATTTCCTTATTATTGCTTTATTTATCTTTTTGCTAGGCAGTTTAGCACAATTGCTTCCGACCAACCAGATATTCCCCAAGCACTCTGGACTAGAGGTCGTCGACTCCATCGATCTGAGGATCTGGTAGACGGACAACCAGTGTTTTATTCCTTACCCCACGGTTGTCAGGCGGAGGTCAAGAAGACGCAGTGTATCGGTACCGATATTGTCAGATCAGTGGTCTTTGAACAGTCAGGTTGAGATTTCCGAGTCTACTATAGAGATAGACATACTAGTAGTTCAGATAGATCAGGGTAGTATGACAGGAGTGGAGGAAATGATGCGTCAACTTCAAGAAAGTATGAGAGTTATGCAACAGGACGCTGTTCATCGAGATGAATTTGCCAAACGACAGGCCGAGATCATGGCCCAGCAGGCAGAGTTAATTGCCAGGCTGCAACAACAGACTGGGGTATCTGCTTCACACCAGGCCCCTCCCCCACCGAGAGTCCTAATACCTGAGGAGACGGCAAATGTCCAGAATGCCCAGGAGGATACAGACATCCCAACGGGGCCGGCTCCGCCCCTGATTCTACCTCAACTATCCAAGGCACCTACGCCTATCAATCAACGGGACTCTCCCTTTGACTTCGAGGCGGACCCTACAACATTGAAGTTGGGCAAGCTTGAAAAGATGTTCAAGAAGTCCCAAGGGGTAAAGTCCATCCCAGATATTGAGGACGGGTATACAGATACGACTGTGACGCTGCCAGATCGGTTCAAGATGCCACAAATCGACCATTTTGACGGGTCCGGGGATCCCATGGTGCATCTACGTTTGTTTTCAAATATATTAAGGCCGATGGGCCTCACCAAACTACAGAAGCTTTCATTGTTTGGTCGGACCCTGTCGGGTGTGGCGGCCATCTGGTACGCAAAATTAGAAGATGGTGTCAAGCGGAACTGGGATGAGATGGCTGAGGCTTTCATTGCACAGTACTCCTATAACACTCAAATCGAGATTACAACCCGTGATCTCGAGACAACAAGGAAGAAGTCTAAGGAGAGTTTCTCCGAATTCGTAATCCGCTGGAGGGCCAAGGCCTCAATGATGACCATAAGGCCGACGAATAAGGATCAAATACGGATGGTTGTGCGCAACCTCCAACCCAAATTAATGCAGAAAATAATCATGCTCCCCTTCCCTACCTTTTCAGATCTGCATGAGGTGGGAGTACAGATCGAGGATGCTTTAAAGCAGGGCTTGATTGACAATGACAGAGAGCAACCCAGGAGAATCTTCAACAATCGCAGTACGAATGCAGACACAAGCTGTGCTGCAGCTGCCAATTCTCAGGAAGTAAGCATGGTCACCACCAACACCCCAAGAGCCCTTGCAGCTACGCCATTCACCGGTGCGTCCGGTAGTAGTTCGCAAACAGCTAGATACCCACCCAAAAGCCAAAGAACCTTTGCTCCACTATATATGCCCCTGTCCAAAGCTCTGGGGGTTTTAATCAAAAAAGGGCACTTAAAGCCCCTAAAGCCGCGGCCATTGCCGGAAAAACTCCCCCTTCACATAACCCAACCAAATACTGCTCGTTTCACCAACAGCACGGTCATGACATGGACTAGTGCTTCAAATTACGCCATGAGATTCAGGATCACATCGATAATGGGGTGATCGTGCCTCCAGAGAAACCCAATGTCACAACCAACCCTCTCCCACCACACGACCAAGCTCCACCCCCCAAACGCATCAACTTTATCCAGACTGGGGTTACGACATACGACCCCAGCATATACATCTCTCATTCCCATCTACCTAAGCCAGAGGTATTCTTTCCTGACAGCACAGACTTGTGCATGTTAGACATCTCCCAAATCCAACCCGAACCAATGGTGGTGAATGTCGAAGACAGAACAGGGAAGACTTCAGTGGAGAATGGGATTGTTGAGTCAGAATCTAAAGAATCTGGGAGTTTTGCTGAGAAGGTATACAGTCCGAGTGACTACATTCTGTCAGTAGGCCAGGTTGGGCCAAATGTGGAATTGCCGGCAAGGGCAGAGCTTTGTGTGATACAGGGAGATGGATTTGGTCAGAGGATAGATGACTTGGCAGTTGTGGAGGGGGATTTTGCTAACCTCCAGTTTTTCACTGAACAAGATCCAGAGGGCGTGGCAGTCAACTGGTCTGATTTTGAAGAGTCAGCAGAGGTTACCGGGTGGCTTGATGACCTACCAGACATTGTTGACGAATCTCAGTTGGAACAGGGCCCGGCAGGGCAAGGACATCAATTGTGGTCGGAAGGGACGGAGATCAAAATGCATCGCCAGAGAGCACCGGTGTCAACAATTTCGCTTAGGATTTGGGCATTTTGAATGCAGGGATTAGTGAACAACAAACTGTACTGACGCAATTGGAACAAGAAGGAATCAAAGAGTCTGAAAGAATCAGGAAAGCCAAAGCCCCTGTGGGGACTGAAAGTGCTGCGTGCACAAGAACAGAGGGTGCTGCGAGCATATGGGCAGAAGGTGCTGTGGGCACACAAACAGTTGTATCGGAGCCGGACAGGTGTCTGTCGGCTGCCGATGGAATGTGGTGGGAGGACGATGACCTATGTCTTTCCCACACGGATGAAGACAGGGAGAGCAATCAACCGGATGATACTTGGTATATTGGCGAAGTCGACCATATGACTAGGAGCGGGTGGTACTTCAAGCCCCCACATCTAGACCAACCAGAACCGTCCGGGAATGACATGGAGGCCGAGAAACAGAAAGAGAAGCAACTCGAAGAAGAGGCTGTACTGAAGCAGCTGAAAAAAATACAAGCAGACATCTCCATCCGGGGACTGCTTATGGCATCACGTGTTCATCGATAGGCCGTCCTATCGGCAATGGACAAGGCCAAGCTCTTAATAGAAACCACGCTGGAACAGCTGGTGGGATTGGTCTTTCCGGGAGGAGCTTCGCCGATGCTGACCTTCTTCGACAAAGAATTGCCACCTCAGGGTGTGAATCACAACAAGCCACTCTATATCTCTATGGAGTGTAAGAACAAATGGATAGCGGTGGTTCTTGTTGATACCGGATCCGCCATCAACGTGTGCCCGGCAAGGACAGCCTATGCAATCGGGTTGAAACCCGCAGACTTTGCGCCAACCACCCAGGTGATAAGGGCGTATGATAACACAAGTAGAGAGCTGAAGGGGACCGTGCAAATTCAAACTAAGGTTGGTCCGGGACAACATGAGATAGACTTTCACGTCCTGGAAGTTCCTGTAACTTTCAATCTACTCTTGGGGCGGCCGTGGTTGCACCAGGTAAAGGCAGTTTCGTCCACCTTGCATTAAATGTTGAAATATCCCCATGGGAAGGGGGTGGCCATTGTTTTCGGAAATTCATCGATCCATCCACCACCATAAGTATCTACGCCGATTTTGGAAATCGAACACGGTATGGAGGATGTGTTCTTGTCGGGTTTTACCTTAGCCGAGGCTCGAGTTGTGCAGAACATCATGGCTGTTAATGAGAGGGTCTATGTTAGCGCTCAATCTGTATACCTCGTGAACAAGCTCCAACACATCCCCGGAATAGGAATGGGAAAAAGTGGCCGGAAAGGCATTGCAATATCAGCCGAAGTGCCGCACAACCCACATACCTTTGGCTTGGGTTATCTGCCCACCAAAGAGGATTGGGTGAGAAAAGGTAAGGAAATGGCTGGGAGAGCTAGAGCAAAACAGACAGGAAAGCCTTTTGAGTTGATGCACCGGCCCATTCAGGGCACCCTAAACGGACGCTTCGTCCGAGAAGGGGAGGATTTTCCGTTCTGCGGCTTCCCAGAGCCATGGTTGAATACGGAGAGGAAGTGCGTGCCAGGTTTTGAGATTTTCTTCGACCTACAGTTATTCGGGGATGATGTTGCTAAGGAGCAGACAGACCCATCAGCTGAGGTTGAGCAATGTAAAAATGTGGATTCTGAGAGTGTTGAAATTGAAATGGGGGTAGCACTGGCTTGTCTACTTTCAGATCCTCCGATCAAACAGAAGTGCTTGGGGGATAACTTCTCGGTGTCCGTGATCGGGAATAAAGCGGTTGCGGGCCTACCATCAAACATTTTGGATGCATCCATTGCACCCTCTCTCATCTGGCAGTACGAGGAAGGATTTTTGTCAAGCAACACCGGGTCAGGTAGTGAGCCGGAATCTGATTCCACCAAATCTGTTGAGTCGAAATCAGGTTCAAGCTCGTCTGAGTCTGAGTCCGATAATCCTGGGGGCGATAACCCGGATACCACAGTCCTGTCTAGGTCGTCTTTTTCTTTCTCTTTTGAGTCTGTTGTAATAGAAGAGTTGGAGGAATTGGATGTGCTTAATGAGAATGGAATAGTTGTGGTTTCTAAGTACTTTTTTGTGCCTTTGATTTATTGTATTAATCAGGACTTTCAAAATTTTGATGAAAACGACGAGGAAGAAATTCCTCCGATTTTACAACGTCTAATTGATCAAGAGTATGAGAGATTTGTTAAACCCCTGGTTGATGAAATCGCTACAGTTAATGTGGGTACTGAGGAGGACCCGCGGTTGGTCCAGATCGGGTCCACGTTGTCTTCGGAGGAGCGCGAGCGCTTAGTCGCTTTATTAAAAGATTTTAAAGATGTTTTCGCGTGGTCCTATGAAGACATGCTTGGAATCGATCCTGAGATTGTACAGCACCGGATTCCTCTTGACCCCGAGGCCCGACCCGTTAAACGGAAACTCAGGAGGATCTGCCCCGATTGGGCTCTCAAAATTAAAGAAGAGGTCACCAAGCAAACTGACGCAGGGTTCCTGCTAGTATCCGAATACCCAACTTGGTTGGCCAATATTGTTCCGGTGCCGAAGAAGGATGGCAGGATCCGGGTATGCGTGGATTTCAGGGATTTGAACAGAGCCAGTCCAAAGGACGACTTTCCCTTGTCACATATTGATGAGTTAGTGGACTTCACAGCAAGGCATGCTTTGCTTTCATTCATCGATGGATTCTCGGGCTACAACCAGATAGTGATGGCACCTGAAGACCGAGGAAAGACTGCTTTCACCACCCCGTGGGGGACCTACTGCTACAGAGTGGAGCTACATATCAACGGGCCGCGACCACGATATTGCATGACATGATCCACAAAGAGGTAGAGGTGTATGTGGACGACATGATTGCCAAGTCTAAAGAAAGAGAGGGCCACTATACCGCCTTGCAAAAGTTCTTCCAAAGGATCAGAGAATTTCGGTTGCGGCTGAATCCTCAGAAGTGTACGTTCGGTGTCACAGCAGGGAAAATGTTGGGGTTTCTGATTAGACAGAGAGGTATCGAAGTCGACCCTTCCAAAATCAAGGCCATCTTTGAAATGCCAGCACCAAGGACTGAAAAGGAGGTGCGAGGCTTTCTGGGTAAAGTGCAATTCATAAGACGGTTTATCTCAAAATTAACCTTGAGTTGTGAACCACTTTTTGGTCTCTTGAAGAAAGGAAAGAAATTCTAATGGGACAGCCGATGCCAAGCTGCTTTTGAACAGATCAAGGAATATTTACAGAACCCACCTGTGCTGTCACCGCCTGAGCCGAGGAAGCTGTTGATTTTGTATCTTTCAGTAACTGAGACTACAATGGGTTGTATGCTCGCGCAAGAATCAGAGGACAAAGAGGAGAGAGCCATCTACTATCTGAGCAAGAAGATGCTAGAGTATGAGACTTGCTACACACTGTTGGAGAAGGCTTGCCTAGCTTTGGCGTGGGCTACCAGGAAGCTGCGGCACTACCTGTTTGCTCACTCCGTAATATTGGTTTCACGACTAGATCCCATCAAATATCTCTTCGAGAAGTCGACACTTACGGGTAGGCTAGCTCGTTGGTTGCTGTTGCTTTCCGAATTCGATCTGAAATATGTGACGCGCAAGTTAGTTAAGGGAAGAGCGGTAGCGGAGTTCTTAGCCGATCATCCAGTGGAAGGAGGTGGAGCAGTTGAATACCTATTTCCAGATGAAGCCATTTTACACGTCGACGACGAGTATTGGACGATGTACTTTGACGGAGCATCAAACCAATATG